>CM046667.1:89311984-89773303 GCA_025594165.1 Tamias sibiricus
TAAATGTAATACATCACATCAATAGACTTAAAGATAAAAACCATATGATCATCTCAAGAGATGCAGAAAAAGCATTCAACAAAATACAGCACCCCTTTATGTTCAAAACACTAGAAAAACTGAATAATATTACATTGTGTATATATACCACATTTTCTTTATCCATTCATCTATTGAAGGGCACCTGGGTTGGTTCCACAGTTTAATGAATTGTGCTGCTATATACATTGCTGTGGCCATGTCCCTGTAGTATTCTGTTTTTAAATCCTTTGAGTATAGACCCAGGAGTGGGATAGCTGGGTCAATTGGTGGTTCCATTCCCAGTTTTCCAAGGATTCTCCACACTGCTTTCCATATTGACTGCACCAAATTTACACTCCCACCAGCAATGTATGAGTGTGACTTTTCCCCCACATCCTTGCCAACACTTATTGTTGTTTGTTTTCTTAATAGCTGCCATTTTGACTGGAGTGAGATGAAATGAGTAGTTTTGATTTGCATTTCTCTAATTGCTAGAGATGTTGAACATTTTTTCATATATTTGTTGATTGATTGTATATCATCTTCTGAGAAGTGTCTGTTCAATTCCATAGCCCATTTATTGATTGTTTTTTTTTTTTTTTTGGAGTTAAGATTTTTGAGTTCTTTATATATCTTAGAGATTAGTGTTCTATCTGATGTGATGTGGCAAAAATTTGCTCCCAGAATACAGGCTTTCTCTTCACCTCATTGATTTTATTTCTTTTGCTGAGAAGAAGCTTTTTATTTTGAATCCATCCCATCTACTGATTCTTGATTTCAATTCTTGCATTATACGAGTCTTATTAAGGAAGTTGGGGCCTAATCTGACATGATGAAGATTAGGGCTTACTTTCTCTTCTAATAGGTGCAGTGTCTCTGATTTAATTCTTAGATCCTTGATCCACTTTGAGTTGAGTTTTGTGCATGGTGAGAGATAGGGGTTTATTTTCATTTTGTTGCATATGGATTTCCAGTTATCAAAACACCATTTGTTGAAGAGGCTATCTTTTCTCCAATGTATATATTTGGCACCTTTGTCTAATAGTTATGTCTGTAGTTATGTGGGTTTGTATTTGTGTCTTCTATTCTGTATCATTGGTCTACAAGTCTGTTTTGGTGCCAATACCATGCTGTTTTTGTTACTATTGCTCTGTAGTATCATTTAAGGTCTGGTATAGTAATGCCACCTGTTTCACACTTGTTGCTAAGGATTGCTTTAGCTATTCTGGGTCTCTTATTTTTCCAGATGAATTTCATAACTTCCTTTTCTATTTCTATGAGTTATATCATTGGGATTTTGATTGGAATTGCATTAAATCTGTATAGTGCTTTTGATACTATGGTCATGGTGATAATATTAATTCTGCCTATCCAGGAACAAGGTAGATATTTCCATCTTTTAAGGTCTTCTTTAATTTTAAGGGATGCAAGATTGGTTCAACATACAAATATAAACAAATGTAATTCATTACTTCAATAGATTTAAAGATAAGAATCATATGATCATCTCCTTTTAAGGATTTTAAAGCATAAGAATTCCCAGTAAAGATCTCAGATGTTATCCTAATGTCCACACAGCAACCTTGTTTCTTTAGTTTTCTGAGTTATGTTGCTGCCCATGGAACAAGTTGTTCTATTTTACTAGTTTTGAATTTCTGTACCTTAGTCAACATTTCAAGAATCATTGGTCTAGCTATTGCTTATTTCTGTGTATTTTTTCCAAATGCTGCAAATAAATTCCTATTGTTTCAATAGCACCACTGAGGGAATGAGGAAGAAAGGTAGACCTCTCCTAGGCAGACATGATAAAAGCCTCAGAAAAGTGAAGGAGAAAAGGAGAACATTGTGCCATCTTGGAAGGAGACATCAGGTCTGGAAAACATACAGTTACTTGCTCCCCTTTACAGCTTTAACGACAAGAGCCCTTCCTTACTTACTATTACCCCTACCCCTAGAAATAGCTGACCACCAAATCTACTCTTACTTGAAGGGCTTCCTCTTCCCAGCAGACCTGCCAAACCAGCCTATTAATTAGGTTGGACCCGTCTTCTTAATTAGGTAAATAAGGTATAGAAATTATGTACTTCTGGTTGGCTTATTAAACTCAGAGCTTAAAGAGCTTGATTGGTCCATGAGGTCCATGAGGTGAGCATCTCTCACCTCACCAGTCACCTGTGCAGGGCCATCAGATATGCCTTTAAAAACTCCTTAACAACAGACACCCATTGCAACTCTCCCCTGGGACTCCTCCCCTTTCTAAAGCTCTGCTTTCTTTCTTTCTATTACTCTAATAAATCTTGTTACTTTGCTCTTAATTTTGTGTCTGTGAATTTCATTCTTAAAATTCGTGAGACAAAAAACCCCACCCATCCATGGTCCATGTTATACCACTACCTATGCTTTCCATATGATCCTCTAGCAATGTGTTTAAAGAAAGACTAAATTTTCTCTTGGTTGCATCAGCACTATATGGGGGTACATATTTTCCTAGTCTCCCTTTGATCCTTGGAAAACTACATATAGGCTTCCCAGTAGCCTTCCATTATCTCATCATCTTATCTTCATTCCATCATGTTGAAATCTGACTTGTTCATGTGGAATTGGGAGGCTAGTTGAAACATTCAATTCTTCTTTAGGTATTAAATTCATCACCAATAACATGGGCAATTTCACCAAACACAGAATTGGTGGCTTTACAAACCTTTGGATATTCACATTCTTCATGTTCTATGTCAACTAAAGGTAAGGTAGTAGATTTCAAGATGCAACATAAGCCTTCCATTAAACCTATAGTCTCCAATAAAACCTGACATTCAGTACAAATTTTCAATAAAATCTATGTGCCATGGAAGTGTCTAGAAAACTCTGTGTACTTTAGGAATTCACCAACCTACATTTCCTCCAATGTGCTAACTGTCATCAGGCCATCCTCTTGCATTCCATCAGATGCAACTGTGCTTTGGAAAATCCTTAACAGGGAGATGATCTCATCTTGATGCTGTACTTTTCAGAGAACATTTTGAAGAGTTATGCAGAGTAAAGACTGAAAGGTCATTGAATTGGACTTATAAAAATGCTTTTATTTGTGACTTCATTTGATATACTTTTTTACAGTCACACTAGAGCTGCCAACTTTTGAACTGAAGGATAATAGTACTTAGTACTATTTTTTTTCTTCAGAATTTCCATCAAAGCTTTGTATATAGCACTTCTCAGTTCAGTTGGACAGCAGGCCTGCCTTTGGTCTCCTTGAGCTTCTAACATATGAGGATAAGCAGTAAGTAGCTATTTCTTCCTGATCATCACTCATGAAGTTTCATATGCAGCTTCAGCTAGAATGGAAAAAGCTCAGCATGCATTTGAAACCTTTCTGGGTTTAGCACTCAGGCCTTCTATCAGACACTATCAGGGCAGCTAAGTAGACATCATTGATAACAATTTAATGGAACAACTTGATAAAATATCTGTCTTTACCCTGTATACCAAATAACTTACACGGGGAGCTTATGTTAATTCTATTAAGATAAGCATTGCCTGTATAACTAGGAGTTGGAGCTTTCTGTTCTCCAAGGATGCAGGCAAAAGCCATCACAGTGATATTCTGGTATGACTAATCATGGCTCTTGGCATGTTCTTTAAAAGAGAGAGAAGAATACATGGGATAATGTCATATTCACATCAGGTGGCCAAGAGCATCACCATTTTCATCATTCTTTGCTGTTGTCTGTGTGAGAATTGGAACCCAACTGTAGTGCTCCCTTGGCACATAACTTGCTGTGTGCTGTGGGGGCTTTCTTTGTTCTTCTGCCTATTAAGCCTTAATGGTCAAATCTATTTTTTCATCACAGACATTGGACTAGAATTTTATTCCATATAGGGCCACTTCATCAAAGTCACTGTTCATTACTTCAATTGTGACCACAAAAAGAGTGGGACTCATACATGTCTCCATGTACTGATAATTCAGGGACATTTTATTCACCAGATTCTGTAATGTAGCCACTCATACCTTGTTATCTTGATAATAGGTTGCTCATAGACCACTGCAAAATAAATTGCTTTTCAGACTGTTTGTCAAAGTTTGCTTTGGTGAACTACAATAGTTCAGGAGTGAGTTTGTAGCCACTAACTTCACATTCATATTAGAATCTTCTTCCATCTTCTCCATGAATGTGGCAGTTAGAATCTCATTGGCTTTATCCTATAGTTGCTTCCTGTAAATATATTAGCAGATGTATTATTCCCATTATTGAATCTTTTCATGTGTTCTGGGTTGTTGGGGTTTGTGACATTGGCTATCAACTGAAGAATGAGTTTTGGTCACTGGTTCACTGGTATCTTTCTACAAAAAATGTCAGGCATCATAGTGAGGAAGAATTAAACTGATAAGTTTCTGTGCTCAAAGTCCACAAAATTGTTTTCAGCATTTCCATCAAACTTTATCATTAATGGCAAGCCTTTCTGTTGATATTGTCCCTTGATGTTTGTATCCTTCGATGTTAAAAGAGTTCTTGACTTGTAGATCAGCTGCAACCCTGTCATTCTGGCTGTTTTATGAATTTCCTGGCACTCTGTAGAATTCTAGAAGGACCATTGGCAAGTTCCACCATGCCTCACTCCATAAACTTCTATGCCACTTGTAGTTCAAATAGAGATAAAGATATGGTTTTCACTTTGGAAGAGCTCCAAGGTGAAGGGGTAGCAGTTTCTTCTTCTCAAGTGAAAAATTAGTATCTCAGATGACAGCTATAACTAGGAATAAAAGATTGGAAGTTAAGTGGCAATGGAAAGTCTGAATGGGATCAGAGTCACCCCAAGTTCATTCATCTGTTCCTTCTTGGTAGTACTCTATCACCCTTGTCATTTCTGTTTCCTCCCTCCTTCCGTTCTACTTTGTGGTGGACTGTGACCATTGCTCTACTGTTGGAGATGAGGGAAGAAACTTAAGGGCAGCTGAGAACATGGCTAGAGCTTGTTTGGAGAGGAGGGACAAAAAAAGGAAGAAAAAAGTGAATAGCAGCTAGCTAGGAGGGAGAGCTTTGCTAAACTTCAGATTATAGAAACTAAGAGGTAAATCACAAATACTGAAGTCATTAAAATGCCTTGTACTATTTGTGGGAGAGTGTGCATAAATACCAGTGCTCAGTTCATTGTCTTGGCTAAGTGCCCAAATTGGTGATATCTTATAACTACAATGATTTCCTTAAAGGAACTTATGTCATAAAAGAACTTATAGCCTACTATTTACCCAAAGTTTCTTCATGCCAGACTATGTGAAAGAAACAAACTTTCATTATTAAGTGTTTTGAATTTTAGATGGATGACAGGAACTTTAAAAAAAAAACTATTGTTTTTATGTGATTAAAGGTCCATATATTAGACATTTCAGACAGAATTGCACAAATGTACAACACCAGTGTCATCTGCAATACACACAAGGAGGAGGATTGACTTATTCTTTGCCAAGTCTTAGACTCATCTGGTATAGGCCAGAAAGACAGGGGTAGTAACTGTGTGCATTAAAGTATTAAGTAAGTGTGCACTTCAAATAAAGTTCAAGGTTACAAGGGCAGAAGAATTTTAGGAGCAAAAAGTAAATCAGTTTTAGTTTGCTTTCAAACTGTCAAAATTTAGTGGCTAGTCATTTGTATATATGAGGGTGGTACATCTAGCTGGGAACAGAAATAATGTGGCAGGTAGGGACAGATGCTGTATAGTTCAAGAGCTTTATTCTGGAAGGGCCAGATGACACTGGTATGAACAAAAGGTTAAAGTCAGGAAACATGTCTTCAAGGTACATCCTGGAGGAAGGCTTTGACAGATTCATACGTACCCAACACCCACATATCCAAACCTAGACAGGGAATGGATTCCAGACAATAGAGCTAGAAACATATTTTGCACCAGGAACCAGCAAGTAGACACTCTTGGGTTTATATTTTGTTGAGTTTAGACAGAAATGATTTGGAAGGTTTATACTGAGAAGCAGAGAGGATCAAAGTCTTTTTGCAAAACCTGTCCAATTAGTGGCTATAACTAATGATGGCAGAGAAGTTAGGGTTACTTATCATTTTAGACAACCAAATAATGTTTCCTAGACTTGGCAAGAAAGTTTGTGGAGTTGGTGAGTACTTTATGCAAGATAGACTTTTATGAAATATTAGTGGATTTGATCTGTGCTCTCTGTTCCATATTTTTACACAGCATCTATCTCTGGAAAGTCACACACTAAACATGAAGTGTACTGGCTGGAAGTATCAATGACCTCCTTGCCATTGTAATAAGCATTCTAAAACCTCCTTTAAAATTCTGAAATAATATTTGTAGATATTATAACCTACTGATATACACTATTAAAGAAAAAAGCAATGACATAATATTTTAATATAAAAGGTAAATGAAAGGAAAGAAACTTTTAATAAAATAATATGTATTTCAATACATACATTCTTAGGCAAAACCTCTCCCAAAGACATAATAAAGTGGTCAAATACTTATAATGTATAAGTAAAATCATTATAACTTGCCAGTTACCAAGGTTAATTTCACATGTAACCAACACCCAAATACCCAAATATCATGAGTTGCATTGCTATTTTTGACATGATTTTCCCCAAATGGTAAAAACTTATTTATTAAATATCAAACAAGATAAAGAATAATATTTCCTCAAAACACAATGTGTGAAAAGATTTTTCAGCTACACAAATGTGTGTTGGGATATTTGGAAGTCATTCAGCAAATATTTATGGAACATTCACTATGGGTCAATCACTGTCCTAAGTACTTGAAATGCAACATTGAACAAAACAGGGGAAAATATCTCTGTCTTCACGAAACTTACAGTCTAGTTAGGGATGGAGTGGGCAGGAAACAGACAATAAACATGGTAAAGAAATTCAACAAGCTGCTATAAGGTAATAAGTGCCTTGGGGAAAAATAGGGCAGAGTAACTATATTGGGATTGTCAGGGAGTGGGAGGTGGTTGAAATTTGTAATGAGAATTGTTGTGATTAGGCCTCATTGAGAAGGTAATGTCTGTGCAAAATCTTGAAGGAGCTGAGGAAGTTAAACATGCAGACGTATGGTGAAAAGCATTCTAGACAAAGAAGTCATTTCAAATGTTCTAACGAAGGTATTTGACTTAACATTTTCAAGGTGCAGCAAGGAGGCCAATATAGATAAAGCAAAGTATATGAAGTAGAAAGTAGCAGGACAGGAGATCAGAGAGGTAATAGAAGGAAGGCATATAAGATAAGGCCTTGTAGGTTCCTCTAAGTACTTTGGGTTTTACTCTTAGTGGGAAGTTCTTGCAGAGTTTTGAGGAGAAAAGTAACATGATAGGTTTAAATAGATTCTATGTTTGGGATACTTGGGAGTAAGCAGTGGTGGGGCAGGACAAAGGTTAAATTAGACAGCCCAGTTCAGAGGATATTGTAGTGAATCATGCAAGAAACGACTATGGTTAAATCATGGTTTTAGCACTGGAGATGTCAAGAAGCAACTGGGTTTTGGATGAGCCAACAAGATCTCTTGATGACAGGTTGGGGATATAGCTAAGTGGTAAAGAGCTTGCCTAGCATGCATGAGGCCCTGAGTTCAATCCCCAGCACAAAGATTTCCTAATGAATTGGATATGGAGTATGAGATAAAGAGAGGTATAAATAATGATTTCCAAGGTTTTTGCTGGGAAAAGCTTACAGATGGTGAAATTTGCCTGTCCCTGAGAAGGGAAGGATTGCAGATTTTGTAATGTGGGGGAAGAGAAATATCAAGTTCAATGCAGGATTATTTTGAATATTTGGGGGTGTCTAGAATTCCTGGTCCTAGTTTACTGAATGTCGATATGGTTTCCAATCATTATGACAAGAAAAATGCCCTTATAAATTTCTAAATGTCCCGTGGTGAAAAGATAGACTTTCCTTTTTGAGAATTTCTGCTATTTGACACAAAATGTCATAATTTCTAAAGTGCTGAATGAAACTGCATGCATTCATTCAAAAGAACATTAAACTTTAAAAAAAATCCTGATGCTTAGCAAGATGTATAATGATCTTTTTACATTTCATTTTTGGCAATTTCTTCAAATATCCCATAAAGTTACCATCAGATATTTTCAGACCTAGCTATTCCATCTTTAAAATGGAAAGTCCATTTCCTAAATACTGATGCTGGAAGTTTAAAGATTCTGTGTAATATACTTGAGCTCGTTGGAATATGAAATTACATAATTCCTATTAATAAGTATTCTGAGACAAAACTGAAAAATGTGCCAGATATAGGAAAGAAGAAAAAGTGTGTACAGGTTGTTTCATTAATTTCATAATCCTTGTTTTCCCACCTAAAGGTAACTCTAGTGAAGAAATAAATACCCACCAGTGTCATTTGAAAGTAACAAATGGTTATCATGTTACAGAACTGGGACCTTCTGGGAAACAGAAGCAGCAAGAAGACACCCTTCAAACCCTGATTCTTGCGATCAAGTCAGAAATGTTTCAGACGTGTTGCTCAAACTAACTGGAATGAGTTTGTTGAAGAAATAGGAAATGGAAAAGGGGACATTCTCAAGGAAGAAAATGAATCCTCTCAGAGAGCAGTGGGAAAACGGGCCTTTCCTGCACTCCAGCTTTACTGGGAATCCCAGAGAAGTTTCCAGAGAATCTTACCCAGGTCCACCTCTTGACTTTTGACTGACAGCAAGATGACATCAGACTTTCAAGTCCCCATTGCCATGACAAATCTAGGTCATCTTAGCCCAGGCGGACCAGTTCTAATTGGATTCTTAGCCATAAATTCTTACAGATTTTATGGTTAGGGGGAATTATCCTTATCTCCCTGTATTTCAGGATGTGGTCACAAAAGTCTCCCCCTTTAAGGTAACTTGGGTTTCGGGCCTACATTTCTCCTGAAGGTAACAGGTATTTTGTGGAAGAATATGATATAACCTGTCCACTTAGGCCAGGCAGAGCTTCAGCTAAATTACTTCTTGGAAAAGAAAATACGTGGCAGTCAGCAGAGTGGGCCCATTTTATAGAATTATTCTCTTAGCCTTGTGTTCCCACCACACACGAGTTGGTTCCCTAACAATGATACACATTGGACATTTCAGAGACAACAAAAACTCAAAGGGCATTTGTCACAAGTTGCTGAGCGAGTTTTGATCAGATGTAGGTAAGAATTTGGCAAAATGTACAGCTCTTTGACCAATTCTAAGTCCTCAAAGAAAAATAATTTATATCATTATAAACCCAAAGCACATTATCATCACCATCTTAATGTTTTATTAAGTGTCCATTGTGTGTCGAGTACTGTGCTAAGTATTTCCACAGTCTTTGTAGATTGTAATCTCACAGCAGAGGCGTGTGCTTATAAATAATAATAAAAAAAATCATCCCTCTGTGGTATCATGAAAGGTAGCAGATTTTTGGCTTTATAGTAAGCAGTGTTAAATAGGTATAATGAAAGGACTCCTGGGAATAGATATTCTGCTTCCCAAGTAAAAAAAAAAAAAAAAAAAAAAAAAAAACAAAAACAAAAAAAACCCACCTCCCTACAGGATGTCTGCTCAAATGAACTCCTGGTCCTTAGAGTCCAAGAAAGATCTTTATGATCATTTAATTGGATTGACACACACTGCCTTGAGACAATGGCAAGGGTTTCTCCTTAGCACCTGCAAATCACAATGTAGTTAGAAGTGAATACTCTTATACAAGGATATCATTTCCAGAACTTGACACTGTATTTGCTTAACAGACATGTAGTTAAGTTAAAATATGGAAAGATGTAATCTTATAGTGAAATAATTCCCCTATTTAACTCCAGAATATTTTCTGTGCTATATCTATGATTGGGCACTGCAGGAAAAGGTTAGTTCTGAACAACTTCAGAGTCAGATGGTAATAAAACCTGCACCCCAACATTCTGGCTTCCATTTCAGTGCATTTTGAAAGGCCAAATGCAAGGTCTGACTGCTGGAAAGTCTCAATACTTCTGCCAGTAAGTGATGTTGAATCTCTGAAACAGCAATGTGTTATTTTGATATTTTCCTACTGCCCCTCCGTTCTTCCCTGGCCTCTGGCACTAAAAGATAATCACATTTAGGAGCATTTAATTCACTTAGAAATTTTCTTGAAATTCACTGTATTATTTTTGTTATGACAAGATGTGCAACTCAAAATAATAATAATGACTGAAAATAGTCTTTATTTTCACGTCAGATGAGCCAGAGTATGGATTTAGTGGTTATAAAGAATATCATCATTTCTGACCTGAAGGAGACATCCCTTATCTGAGTGACCCAGTTGTCAATCTTCATCTAGGTCTCCTTGTTCTGGGTATCACAGGAACCTGAGCTGTGTCTTTTGAATACAGAATTATTTCCTTCCTAAAACATGTCATGTCATCCTTGAACTATCTTCCTTTCTTTGATGAAGGAGGTTCATTACTATGGCTTTTTGCTCTCTTTCTCATGACCTGAAAAGCACGCACACCTGGCAGAATCTCCACCAGCAGCCAAACATGTTGGTTTCAAGTTCTGTCTTTTGTGATGCCAACAATTCATTTTCTGTCTTATTAAGGTGTATTTTATATGAAAACTTTTTTCTCTCTCAAATGCTAAAGCTATTAAAATAGAGTTCAGTTTACCACCCCACATAGCCTTACCCTTGCTTGCAGTTAACTGTTATTCCTGATGCAGAATGCTACACAGACAATGGGCTCTTGGGTGAGTGGTGCAAAAGTGCTTGTAGATAACCCACAATTTAGTAGTCTGCAGCGTTATTTGATTAAGAGCAGTATCTGTCCATGTCCCATTAGTAATTAGTAGACAAATTGTAAAACTGATTATTCCATATCTGAAATTTTAAAGGTATGTGTGTGTGGCGAGGGGGGCTCTTCTAACTTATTCTCAGTGAGGAGGGATTTTGCTTCCAATACAGGACACTATTAGAATGTGGATGCAGAATAAAAGTAGGTTAAGGATGAAGGAACTAGTAAGAATGAAAATGGTATGACATTCTTGAATGAAATATGTGATAAAGGCAGATATTCTAGTTAAGCTGACAGAATGTCAGATAATTCAAGCAAAATGAAACTTGGCAACATTACAAATATCTTTTCAACATTTCAGTGTGGGAAGAGACATTCATAAGTACAAATATAACATTCTTTCCTAGTTTTGTATGTGACAGAGACGTTTATATTGTCTTAAAATCACTAATTGTTTTCCAGCAACTGGGAATAAGGACTTATTTTAAAATTAGACATCTTAACACTTAGTGACTTCTTATATTATTTGTTAATAGGTTTTTCTACTTTATATGATTTGCCAAATATTCAACATGATAAAAATGATTACATCTTTCCAAGCGAGAGTATAAAGTCTGAGCCATTCAGTCAGTCTGTGAACCATTTAACAAATGGGTTTTGAGTCTATCTGTTATGTGTTTAAACACTATCCAAAATACAAAGGTGAATCAAGATTCCACAATTAAAAACTTATAGTCAATAAAAGCAACAGGATATGGAGATTAACAGAATATAATGAGACCACTATTTAAGTTACACTAATTTATAACCCATTTCTGTCTAGAAAGGGATTGAGAGGATTCATAACATGGCAAGTGTAATAGGAGAGTAAACTGGAAAAAGAAAATATAAATCAGGGAAAAAGGGAAATGTAAATGCTAATTATAAGAATAAATACAATTTCTGTAATTGAACTGCAATGGTGGCTTTGAGCTTTCTGGAAGCCAAAACACAGTAGTTACAAAATTATGAAAAGGAGCACTCCTATAAAAACCATATCAATTCTTCCAAAGAGCCACCGTTTCTAAATGGCTATATTCAATCATGTAGTTCATTGTGTGGTACAATGAAAAATGAACATTTTGAAGGTAAATATAAAATATTTCATAAGATTTTTAAATAAAATGTGTAAGAGTAATATATAAGGTAACACTGTGAAGGGAAATCTAGGAAAGACTAAGTTGAAGTGGTCAAAACATATTTTTCTACAGTTTCTATAATAAAAATATAGACCCTAGAGCAATAATTCCAAGATACTGATCTATAGACTGGTGACTCTCTGTGGTTCTGTTTTTATTGGTACATGGCAAATGAGAAAATTGAGGAACATATAGTGAGTTTTAAGAAAGCTCAATTTGTTTATGTTAATGGTTTCTTTTATTCTGAGATAAGTCCCTCCTATTTTGATATTAAAATATAATTTGTTCCAAGAAATAGAATTGATAATAGAGGATTATTTATTAAAACACACTGATTAATAAAATACAAACTTGGCAATGAAATGTTGGTCTCCCATCTTTTGTTTGTGTTTTGTTTTAATTATGTGGGACTTTTAAGAACAAGTACAAAAACCACACCTGAAAGTGTCTAAATGGATAAGGACTCCCTACTTGTCTACCCTTAACAGACTAAGTCAGTTGTGTCTACTCACAGGAAAAAAATTACTAACTATGGTCTTAGCTTACCCTAAACAATGATAGAGTCAGACTCAGGCTGAGGGTACATATCAGGAGCACTAGTAAAATATAATTTGAAAAGTCTGTGTATCTTTGAACCAGAAATAATTCAGGCTGCATTATTTTATCCAGGAATTATCATGTGTTGTCAGTCCATTAAACCATATTTTTTTCCAAATCCTTAAATTACACTCGGGCTATAACTATCCCTGAACATCATTTCAGCCATCTGTTCTCCCTCATGAGATATGGTTTCAGAGTTATTAGCTATAAACCCACATTTGCTGTACCCCAATTATTGATTCAGAACTGTAATACAAATTATCAAATAAAAAAAATATAACCTAGGTTTGGTTTGTTTGATGTTGTGGATTAAACCCAGGGATGCTCAACCACTGAGCCACTTCCCCAGCCCTTTTTTATAGTTTATTTAGAGATAGGGCCTCACTAATTTGCTGAGGCTGGCTTTGAATTGGTGATCCTCCTGCCTCAGCCTCTCAAGCTGCTAGGATTACAGATGTTTGCCACTGCACCTGGCAACAACCTATTTTTTTTTTTTTTTTCAGAGTATAGTATTTAGCTTTTTTTTTTTTTTTTTCCTTTTTTTTTTATTTAGCATTTTTTTACATACAATTGCTTGCATACAGAGTATATTCGTACAATTCAGGTCTTCAATCATGCATTTAGGAAAATGATATCCATCTCATTCAAACACCTTTTCTTTTCTTTTTCCTTTTCTCCCTCTCCCTCCCCCCTTGCTCCCTCCCTTACTCTCCCTTCCCTTTGACCATTCTAGTGTTCTTCTAGTCCTCGTATGTACCCTCCCATCCAACAATACTATGGACTAGCCTCCTTATATAAGAGAGAACATTTGGTACTTGGATTTTTGAGACTGACTAACTTCACTTAGCATTATGTCTTCCAACTTCATCCATTTACCTGCAAATGCCATTAATTTATTTTCTTTTATTGCTGAGTAAAATTCCATTGTGCGTATATACCACATTTTCTTAATCCACTCATCTACTGAGGGACATCTAGGTTGGTTCCACAACCTAGCTATTGTGAATTGCGCAGCTACAAACATTGAGATAGCTGTGTCACTGTAATATGCTGTTTTTAAGTCCTTTGGGAATAGACCCAGGAGTGGGATGGCTGGGTCATAGGGTGGCTCCATTCCCAGTTTTCCAAGAAATCTCCATACTGCTTTCCATAATGGGGCAACAACCTATTTTTAAAGTAGAACAATTTAAAGTTAAAAATCAAAGGAATTAAAACTGAAAAGGAATAGTAGAATGAAATATAAGAATAAGAAATTATATGGAAAATCAAGCTAACAACATTTTTGCAAGGGAACAATTTCTTAATAAAATATTAACCATAAAGGAATATAACATAAAAGTATAATGACATAAATTTGAGAAAGCAATAAGAATAAAAGGAATAAATAGCAAAATAATTAGAATATATGAGAATTTATAAATGAAAAGCCACTATAGTTCTCATAAGAAATTGATGGAAGATAGACAAATGGAATAAAAATTTAACCAGGATAAAATAAAATGAAAATAATATTCTTAAAAGACAATGATTTGAAGAGAAACTGGATGACAGATTTTTAATCATGTATTCCAGGTTTTATTCACTTGCAATTAAAAAAAAACAACAACCCCAAAATCCTTTCTATACCTGTTTTAGTCAGCTTTTTTTCACTAAAATTAAAGACCAGACAAACTGTATAGGGAGAAATGTTTATTTGGGGTCTCATGGTTTCAGAGGTCTCAGTCCATAGACAGCCAGCTCTAATTCTCAGGGTTCAAGGTGAGGCAGAACATCATGGTGGAAGAGGGTGGTAGAGGACCACAGCTGAGGACATGGCACCAGGAAGAAGAGAGGGAGGGCTCCTCTCAATAAGGACAACCTAATAAACCCCAAATTCCTGCCCTCTGGGACCCACTTCCTTCAGCCTCACCCTACCTGCCTGCAGTTACCACTCAGTTAATCCCATCAAGGGATTAATGCACTAATTAGGTTAATGTTCTCACAACCCAATCATTTCTCCTCTAAACCCTTTTGCATTGTCTTACAAATAACAATACCCATAACTATGCCCAATTATTATGTCATGAACCCCTCTCATTTTCCTGATATCCTGTCTCCAAATATCAGCCTCAGTGTATTGCCTCATGCATACTTCATAATGAACTCTCACAGAATTTCTGCTTGGTACTCCATGTCTTAACAATATAGGGATGCCTCTTTAACTGGAAACCCTCATAAAATTGTTGGTCTCTTAAATTATTGCATCCTAAATAACTATCCCATATGCTCCTAACCTCTAGTCTCTAGGGAAGGATACAACTCTCTCCTTGGTTAAAAATTACTTCTGCATGGGATCATTGAGATGAATTAATGATAAAAATGCATGCAATGATTTAAAGAGAAATTAGCATGCAATTAGGACTCAATAAATAGTAATGACAGTTATATCTGTCCCTGGTCTTTGCTAGCATGGCCCTTATGGTAGATGGTATTTCTATTTATATGAGGAGTATATATTCATACCCATGGTCATGTGACTTGTAGTGTTACCAAGTGGAGGAGTGTACTCCTTGCTTCATTAATGTGGAATTTTATCATGTCACTTTTCCTTTCACACCTTAGATTTGTGAGTGAAATGATAGGTGCCCTACTGAGCGGAAGATTTTAGAGGCTGAAATAGGGGCTGCTTACTTTCCTTAGATCCCCAAATGAAAAGGCACAGTTTGCAGAGACAGAGTGCAGATTCAGAGTCACTGATAGAGCCATGAGGGGGGAAAATTATGGGTCATGGTTAAGCTAATATAATTTTTAACCCATAGTGTTATGATATATATATATATATATATATATATATATATATATATATATGAGGTGTTCCCCAAAAGCTTATGTGTGAGACAATGCAAGAAAGTTTAGAGGTGAAATGATTGGGTTATGAGAGCCATAACATAATCAGTGTGTTAATCCCCTGATAGGGATTAACTGAGTAGTAACTGTAGGCAGGTAGAGTATAGCTGGAAGAGGTGGGTCATTGGAGGACATCCTTTTGGGGTATAAATACAGTCTGTGGTGAGGGGCAACTCTCTTTCTCTGCTTTCTGGTGTCATGTTCCCAGCTGCTTTCCTTTGCCACACACTTCAACCGTTATGTTCTGCCCTACCTCAGGCCCCAAGGAATGGAGTTGGCCATCTATGAATTGAGACCTCTGAAAACATGTGTCCCTAAATAAGCTTTTTCTTGTCAGATCTTTTGATTACAGCAATAAAAAAACCTAACTAAGACACTTGACAGAACTTCAAACGTGTTGAAATATACATTCTCCTATTTATAATAGCTGGAATATTCCTCTCCCTGATCACTCTTTCTACATTTTTACTCTTGTTTTGTTCTTCCTTCTTACATTACAGACTATGGCTTCTAATCTGTTATTTGTTAAACTTTATGTTTTCCTAAGTGTGTGCCTATTGGTGGGACACAGACATACAATAGATGATTCATAATGAGAAAGTGAATCTCTTTTCAATGCCCATTCAGTTCTTTTGATTACATTAATGAGAAATTCTTAGTTTGGTGCCAGTTTGTCATTAATAACACTCTCACAATTGCTAATGTCCCTTTAACAGGAAGACAAAAGTAATTTTAAAGCTAAGCTTACAAAAGTATAATTGCTGGAACCTAATAATATTGCTTAATCCATACTGATTTATTACATGGACACCTTCTGCTAATAACAAATGATACTGGTCCACCAGTTACAATATAGCTCCCTTTCAGAATAAATACATTTATTTAAGTAAAGAAATTACCTGCTTTAAATAAAAATTTGAGTGATGAAATTTGAAAGGCTTTGGCTTATTTAAAGGCCTTGCTTTTTTGGTACTGGGAATATACTTGTCTAGAATGGTACATTACCTAGAATTTACTTGCTTTCCTGTCTATTTCAGGTCTGGCTCTTAGATTTATTCTCTTGATTTCCTGCTCCAGTACTACTGCTTCTAATTTTTAAATTTCACTGAAAAGAAAAATCCATTTTTATCTTGTGTGTATCTTCCTATAGGCTTAAATAGTTTCAAAGAATACATATAGCTCTAACTTTGTTGCTGCTTCTAGTATACACAAAACAACTAAACACCACCAGGCTGTGACCCCTTCTCAGATTTGGTATACAGTCTACTACTGAAAGTTATGTTTTGGATCCCAAGTGAAAAGGGATCTATTGCTTCTAGTAATAGCATTTTCTTTCCCCTTACTAATGCCTCCAATAATCTTAAGGCTTTGGGGACAAAATTGCTACACATAGCTTACTTGATTGAGCAATTTACTGTAAATCTTAGCTGTTTTCCTTAGAGAAGGTTTCAATTATAGAGTCCTATTAATGTTTATCAGAATGCTAAAGTGTTTTACCTGTGTGTTTTTTCTCATTTAATATAAACATCTTTGTAGCAACATATTTCTCAGTTTCCCAGAACAACTGTTTGTTTGAAATTAATGTATTTTGTACCTCACCCTTTGTAAAATAATCTAATAAAAATTCACTTTATGCTAATTTATTTGCTGAACCAGTGTCAGGGTCTGGCACAGCCTCAAGGGTGGGCATTACAAAAAAATTTAGATCAAAGGCTACTAAGGAGCTTGGAAACAGGCAGCAAACAGTTAGATCTCGCAAGTCTGAAAATGAGTCTGCACCAAGGTCTTCCTCCTTCTGTTGCTACTGATAGTATCATTAGAGTTGCCTCCATTTGATGAAATTGCTCCACAGATGCCATAATGGGAAAACAAAGAATAGTTTTGATACTACTGGAACTCACTAGCTGCTAGCAGCAATTGCAGCTTGATATCCCCATTGCCCTGTACTTATATGACATGAACATCAGAAGTGCGTATATGGCACATACTGGAGCCCTGTGAATAATATAGTTTTACTCATCTAGATTTATTTATTATTAATTAATTAAGCATCTTATACTTGGATTTCCTAGATTAGTATTTAGTTGGTGTTTTGTTTTTTTAAATACTTTACTCACAAGTGATAATAATAATGTGATAAAAACATTACTGTTTTTAAAATTATCCTTGATCTCACTCTTCCCTATAGTGTTATCTAGATTTTATGTTTAAGTTTCCTTGGTTTATGTTACCCTCTACCACTTCCTATTAACGATTTGTTACAATAAAAAAAAAAATTTATGAGGTGCAGCTAACAACAAAAAAGAAAAATGTGATAATAATAATGCTACAATTTATCAAGAACTTACTGTGCTCTAGGCACTTTCTATGTTCATTCAGTTAATAGTTATTGAGTTGTTACCATATTTAGTGCACTTTTTGGGCCATTGGGGTCATATCAGCAAATGAAATAAGTGTGATGCTTGATATCCTAGAAATAACCACCAAATGGGAAAGATGGAAAGTAAACAGACAAAAATAATCAATACATTTGATACATCCTATGGAAAAGGTAAAGTAGAATATGGGGAAATGTAAAATGTAAAAGTAGAAATCTTTATTTGCAGAAAGCTTTCAGGGAAGGCCTATGTGATGAGGTGACATTCGAGCAAAGAGATGAGAAAGATCAGATTTGCTTCAATGATGAACTCCATTGTGAACAATCAGATACACATGCCTGACAATCAGACATCTTCTGGGTTGAAAATATATACTGCTTAGTTTTTGGATAAATGAATGGGTTATAAGCTTTGAATCAACTGCTTAATAGTGGTGATGGACAACCTCAGAACTGAGTGAAATCTCACAAGGAGAGATTGCACAAGGACAAAAGAAGAGGCTCAGAACAGCATAATGAAGAGCAGCAACCTTTAAGGGCCAGATAGGGAAAAATGAGTTCATGAAGAACAATGGGAAAGAATAACCATAGAGAAACAATTGGAAATTCAGGAGAACATAGAGACTTAGAGGACAAGGGATAGAAATAATTAAATTATGGAATGAGTGATAGTGAGAACTGCTATCAAGAAATCAAATGAGGTTGAGTGCTAAGAACCCATTTAGCTTATCATTGAGATGGTAAATGAAGAGCAGGTTTAACTTAGTGGTAGGTATGAGGAATAGAGTGCTAGCTGGATTAAAATGTCTCTGATTGGTTCTTAAGAAAATCTGATGGGTCAGCCATTGATATCCTTTTTCATTGTATACTTGAGACTTAGAGTGCTTAAAAACTTTCTCAAAGTTATTTAGTAAATAGTGGGAACCAAATATTAACCTGAGTCTTTTCTCTACAAAGTTAATTCTTCTCTAGTCCCTACCATTTGGTACAGTAGATGAAACTAGGAGGGCAGTACAAAGGTGATTAAAACAAATTTAATAGTATAACTTTTGGTTCTTTCTTTGGATTAATAGATATGGAATAAATGGACTCTAGCAATAAAATAGAAAGTTCTACCTAGTTTCTGGAGCTGTGTAAATATTGCTCAGATGTCAAAATAAAAGTAGTTCAAAATTCTTGTCAAAATTAGCTTTGATGAGGCAGTTGTATAAAAATGAATACTTTGACTTGGGTTTTTGGTCATCCCCAAGATGCATTGTTCCTTAAGGTAAATATTGGTTTATCTTGGATCAATATTTACCTTACAGTTCAGTACATTGTGTGACTGCCTTCAACACAAGTCAATATCTGCTTCTTTGTCAGTGCTTTTGAAACTTCCCTATAGCCTCAAGGAAGTCTGAAGTTTTGTAGTGTTCTGGATACTTATAGTTTCTTAATGTCAATCTATAGACAATATTGCTATATTGTATCGCTATTTCTAGCATAGTTGCAATTACTATATGAATAGCTCTTGAAAGTCTTAGAAGCTCTCATGAGAAAAGACAGATGAGCAGAAATTGTGAATGGTCAGAGTGTTCCTTAGGACAGTAGGTTAAAGGTGATTCTTTTAGAGAATCAATTTGTCCACAGCTATTTTATAAAGCATTAGCAGTTTACATATTTAATTATTTCAGAGTTACCTGTGGCTGATTATCTCTTATTTATAAATAAGATTCTAGATTCTTTTGATTCTTTTGTCCATTATGCTTCAGGATTTTCATTTTTTAGAACAATATTTGGCATATTCTCTTAGGAATTTCTGTATCTGATTCCTGGGATATAGAATACGCCTCGTTGTGCACAATCCTGGACCCTATTTTGTTTAGATCCCCTCTGTTATGAATTGGATATGAGGTGTCACCCTCAAATCTCCTGTGTTAATGAAGGAATGTTCAGAGGTGAAATGATTGAACTATTCAAATCCATTCTAGTTTGAATGGACTAACTGAGCGTGGCCAGATGATGTGGGTCACTTGGGGGCACTTTGGAAGGGTTCATCTTCTCTGTATCCTCTTCTCCTTTCTATCTTCACTTCCATGCTGCCTTGAGGTGAGTGGTCGTCCTCTGCCATGCCTTTCTGACATAATGGTTCTGCCTCACCTTAGAGTAAGGAGCAATGGTGTTAGCCAATCATGGACTCAACCTCGGAAACCCTGAGCCAACATTAATTTTTCATACTCTAAGTTATTCTTTTCAGGTATTTTGGTCACAGTGACAAAAAGCTGATTTCATAGAGTGTACAATATGAATTAGTAATGTCACATTGCTATGCATGAAGCCTTCTACTATGACTGAGGTCATGATAATGTCATTTGAATTATATTAATTTTACCTTTTTATATTTTTGATCAGACCTAGTTAGAATCAAAAAAGACAGGAAAGTTCTATTCTTTCCCAGAAGCTGAATAATGAAGCCTAGTAAGGGATTAACTTCTAAGGATAGAATACACTTTCATTGTATCAAACATTAGTCAAAACATTTTTTGGCGTATTATGAACACAGAATTGTCATACTGCAAAAGAATTTCGAGATATGGGAGGGTACAGAAAGTATAAAGAAAATTTTAAAGAATGGAAAATAGGCTCCACAAGGAAAGGTTAAAATGATTGGAGTTACTTAAGCTTAGCAAAAAGAAGGTGAAGGCATGAAAAGTGTGATCTTTAAGTTTAAAAATAGGATTATATGATGAGACCACTGAGGAGTTTTTCTGTTTATCAGTAGAAAACTGATAGAAGAAAATTGTGTTAAATTGAAACAGGGAATAGTGTTTGGAGAGTGGTTAGGCCAGAAATAGATTTGAAAGTTTTGGGCATCAACATAATAGTTAAATTCATGATATGGGGTATTGTTCATTTGTGGGGTTGTTTTTCTGACTTGCCAATATCATTTCTGTATCAATTGGTAGATGTCATTTTGTTTGCCATTTTTAAAGTATATTAATACAAAATTATAATTAATAAAGTTATTTAAAAACTGAACTTTGATATTGGCCTACAACATATTTTCTCTATGACTTGGAAAAGACACACAACCTTCTTATGATTCAGTTTTCTACGTATTTCATGATAATACTATGTTGGGGGGAAATATTGTTTAAAGATATAATGTATTTCAGATTCCTTTAATGGACCAATTCTTACTCCTTCTTGTATTCAAGCTGTGTGCCTGGTGAGTTTTCAGTTTCTCCCACTAAAGATGAAAAGTGTATTTCTCCAACCCTTGATTTTGAATTTAGCCATGTGGCTTGCTTTGGTCAATATCATGTTGAGACTTAAATATATAAAGCTCTTGCACCATTCAGATAGCTCTTTTAGTCCTTTACCATCAACATAAAAAGAATATACTTGGGCTGTTCTGCTAGACTATGGAGAAGCATAAAAGGCACAAAGCAGAACAAAACACCTTGCCTGGACCCAACCTAGACCAGAAAACTCCTAGATAACCTTCAGATCCATGAGCAAGACCAGCTTGAGATCAGAAAAATTGCCCTACTGTGCTCAACTTCCATCAACCAGTGCCTAACTAATCCACAGAACTGTGAGAGTAATGATGTTGTTTTAAGCCACTGAATTTTGGAATGATTTCATATATTTTTGTGAGGACAATAACTATACTTGTCGGGATTTAGCACAGTGTTTTTTTTTTTTTTTTTTTTTATACCGGGAATTGAACTCAGGGGCACTTGACCACTGGCCCACATCCCCAGCCATTTTTTTTTTTTTTTGTACTTTTATTAGAGACAGGGTCTCACTGAGTTGCTAAGTGCTTCGCCATTGCTGAGGCTGGCTTTGAACTCACGATCCTCCTGCCTCAGCCTCCCAAGTGCTGGGATTATAGGCGTGCACCACCATGCCTGGGTTAGCACAGTGTTTGGCATACAACTGGCCTCTAACAAATCTTATTTGCCATTTCTTTTCAATGATAAAATGCAATAAATATTTTATACAGTTTTCCTACAATGTACAACATGCAGCTTGGATGATTGTTTCTGTTTGCTGTCCCAGACATCACTTTTGTAATAACCAGTAAAATAGCAAATCTTTTACAAAGAGTTCTCTAACACTTTTCCTTGTTGATTGCTACATTCTTTCCTTGCAAGTGTAACTTCCTCCCACTAATACTAATATGAATTATGTGTGTGCATTGAAAGGAAAATATATTCCATGAATATTAGACTAATGAATTAATTTAGCAATCCAGTCTCATCTTTGTATTAACTTCCCACACATCACCTCGTGTATTTTACATGTTATAGTAAATGCAAAGGGAAACACTTTAAAATATTCACTTGCTTGTCCACAGAGATCAGATCAGGGGATGAACCTGAGCTTCATAATGCAGCCTTTATATTAAATGTATATTGAAAAAATATCTTAAAAATTATCCAGAACATTTTCTGTTACAATAATCCAAACCTAAAAATTTCTATTTATTTCCTTCAAAGTTTTCTTTGATTAATGGAAATCATAAACTTCCATTTATCAGATTTCACATCAACATGCTCATGATACTTTTAACATACTTGTCATAATCTATTAAAATCTATTTCTTTGTTGATATTCAGTTGAATTAAATTCCAGTATTGATGTTGCTTTCCTGGAAATTCTGAGTACCCATTATTCCATAGCTTGCAATAAAAATCTTCAGGATACATGCTGCTTTACTAATAACTTGATTCTATTTGTTATTTTGCATTTGTAGGAAGTGCAGAGGTGGAGGTGGATAGCAGGCTATGTAGAAAGGGACATTGTAAGTGCCTTCTTACCTCTACAAAGATAATTTGATATATTTAAATGTGTGGTTTAATTTTTACATAAATTAAGTCAGCATAAAATAAATCTTTTTTGAAGGCTTACAAGGTGTATATGTTACTGTGAATGGTGTATGAAAGAAATTAAAATTTGAATAAAGTAGCAAAATATTTTAAACCATTTGAGGATGATTTAGAAATAATACAAAGATGTTAAATAAATATTAGAATGTGGGAGACTAGGTGAAGTACAAAATAGAGATAGCAGATATCAATTTATATCCAACTTCTTTCACCTAATATTCAAGTATTTATGCTTCTATTTATCTCAATTACAGAGAAGTTTAGCTTAATTCAGATAGTGTTTATATAACAGATCCACTCCTCTTCCAAGACCTTACTTAATTAATCAATCTCTCTTACCTCAGTATATTCATACTCTGTGTCTTTCCACTAGAGATGTAACCAACTATTCCCCTTTAAAATTACCTCTTTTGAATGTGTATCAGTCTTTGTATAGAGCCTTCTCTTCTCATACAAGATTTTACAGAGAATATTTTGCACAATTGTCTTTGATTCTTTGGTTTCCTTGCCTCCAATTTAACTCAGTTCAATCTGGCAACAATTACCCCCATGTTGCTGATGTATCTCTGGATAAAGCAATTAATGACTCCTATATTGATCATTTCAATTTCAATTTATTTATGTTTTGACTATTTTACAGCATTTGACAGCATTTGTTTCTTCACTACTCATATAAGGTTGGCATTTTCCAATACTAAAATCTTTAGCTCTCTTTCACTCTACACATTGTTCTTATGTTTTTGTCTATTACTGCTTGGTTTCAACTATCACCTATATTCTAACAACTTGCAATAGTGGAAGTTCTGATTTCTACTTTTAATTCATTAATGAAGGCTTTCTGTTGGGCATCTTATAGCCAACTCAAATAAATTTATTAGATACTCCTCTCATTATTTTTTCAAAAGCATTTTCTTATTTTCCTATGTTTGTAAATGACAACATTAGTAATGTATCATGTATTGGTCACATTAGGCGAGTGCTCTACTACTGGACTACAATTCCAACTCCATTAAGAATATCTTTAAATCAGTGGTTCAATTTTAAAATGAGCAAAGGATTTGGATAAACATACCTTCAAGGAGATACAAACATATTTAATAATCACAAATAATGAGACTGACACTAGCCATTAAGGAAATAAGAAGCAAAACCACAATGAAATACTTACAACATATACATTCAAATGGCTATAGTAAAAAAGACCAATTGTATCAAATGTGGGCAATTATGTAGAGAAACTGAAAACCTCACCCAAGACAGAAATCAGATAGATGCATTCTGATCTTCCATTTGCATTATCATAAAAATATACATTTCAATGGATTCTTTTAATTATTTCTTAAATCTCACATACATAATTTTAAGTTTTTACTTTTATTACCAATACATTATATTATTTCAGCAGTCTCCTCAGCTGTTTAGACTTTAAGATTTCATGGAGAAGCATAATTAAAAAAATTAATTGGTGAATTCATCAGTCACTTGGAAAAAGTCAAGAGGCAAAAAATATTTCTAATTCTATAAACTAGTAAAATTTTGTTTAAAAAATTTGAAAATACCATTATGATAGTAAGAGAAAGCATCATGTACTTAGGAATAAATCTAATGAAAGATGACAAACTCTTATACCTGAAACAAACATTTCTGAGACATATCAAGAAAGATTTAAACAAATGTAAAAACAATACATTTATGGATTGTTTGGAAGGCACAGTAGTGTTACAATGTCAGCTCTTCTGAAATTGATCCATAGAGTAGATGTAATACCAATCAAATCCCTGCAGCGTGTGTGTGTGTGTGTGTGTGTGTGTGTGTATGTGTAAATTGATAAGGTGATTATAAATTTGCATTGAAATGCAAAAGTATTGAATAGGCAATACTGTCTTAAGAGAGGAACAAAAACATTTAAGGACTTACACTAACTGGTTTGAAAAACTAACTCTAAACCTGTAATGATTAAGGCAGGGTAGTATTTACAAAAGTATTGAGAAATAGTCCAATGATACAGAAAAGGGAGTCCAGAAATAGGCCCACATATAAAGAGTCACTTGATTTATATTTAAGATTAATTTGGGAAAAGAATCATCTTTTAATAAATGGTATCAGAGTGATTTCATTTCCTTATGGAAGAAAATGGACATTGATACCTACGTCAAACTGCATACAGAAATCTAATTGAGATGCGCCATAGAGCTAAATGCGAAAGATGAAACAATAGAACTTTTAGAACAGAGGTTGACTAACTATGGCCTATAGGCCAAACCTAGCCTGCTGCCCCTTCTTGTGAATAAAATTTTAATGGAACATAGCCAGCCCATTCATTTATGTATTGTTTATTATTGCTGTCACACTACACTGGTATAGTTGAGTTGTTATGACAGACTGCATGGTTTCCAAAATCATACATATTTACTATCTGGACAAACTGTGTCCTAGAAGAAAATACAAAAGCATTCTTTATGACTATGGAGTGGTATTTTATTATTGTTATTATTATTATTATTATTATCATCATAGGAAGAAAGAGACAACAATAACATAAAATTTTATGTAACATAAAATAAATAAAATTGACATCATCAAATCATAAACATTAATTTATCAGGATTTGTATCTAAAATAAAATAAAAATTCTTAGAGATCATTTAAGAAAATCTTTTAAAATTTTAAAAAATTTTTAGTTGTCAATAGATCTTTATTTATTTATTAATTATTATATATCTTTATTTATTAATTTATCAATTTAATATGTGGTGTTGAGAATTTAACCCAGTGTTTCACACATGCTAAGCATGTGCTCTACCACTAAGTTACAACCCCAGCCCCATTAAGAATATCTTTAATAAATAGTTCAATTTTGAAATGACCAAAGGATTTGATTAAACATACCTTCAAGGAGATATACAAATATTTAATAATCACAAATAATGAAGCTGACATTTGTCATTAAGGAAATAAGAAGCAAAACCACAATAAAATACCTACTTCATATACATTCAAATGGCTATAGTATAAAAGACCGACAGTATCAAATGTGGGCAAGTATGTTGAGAAATTTGAATCCTCATATGTTGCTGGTATACAGCCTTTTATGAAAACAATTTGACAGTTCTTTAAAGAGTTAAACAGGGAGTAATTTCACAATCCAGCAAGAGGACTCCTAAGGGTATTCTCAGGAGGATAGAAAACATGTTCATATAAAATTCATACACAAATATTTATTATAGCATTATTAATGATAGTCAAAAAGTGGAAAGCACCCAAATGTCTGTCAGTTGCTAGATAATCAAAATGTGGTATATTCATACAATGGAATATTTTAAAAACTTTGTTCTTTAAATGCTACATAAAAATATAAAAGTTACACATATTAATGAGGTACTGTTATGTTTTGCTACATGTATATATTATATACAGTTTAAATCAGGTTAAACATTTATCTCCACAAACATTTATTATTTATTTATGGTGAAAACTTTCAAACTCATATATACATACATACATAAAGATTAATATATATTATATATTATTATTAATATAATATATATATATATATATATATATATATATATATATATATATATACACACACACACACACATACATAATAGGGGGCACAGGGGATTGAACCCAGTGGTACTTAACCCCTGAGCTATATTCCCAATCCTTTTTGTTTTCTAGTTTGACACAGGGTCTTGCTAAATTGCTGAGGCTCTCATTGAACTTGCAATCCTCCTGCCTCAGCCCCCAGAGTTGCTTGGATTGCAGGTATGCACCACTGCTCCAGGTTACAAAGGGATATTATTCAGCCATAAAAAGGGAAGAAGTACTGATAGATGCAACAAAAAATGAATGAACCTTGAAACCACTATGCTAACTTTAGGAAGTCAGATACAAAAGGCTACATATTGTATGATTGCATTAATATGAAATGTCCAGAATAGTCAAAAATCCAGAGAGACCAAAAGTAGTAGATAAATGGTTACCAGGGTTTGGATCAGGTTAGAATCAGGAGTGACTACTAGTGAGCATGAAGTTTCATTTCTCAGTAACGAAAATATTATGGGATTATATAGTGTTGACAGTTATACAACTTTGTAAATATTTCAAAAATCAGTGAATAGGTAATCCCAGAAGCTCGGGAGGCTGAGGTAGGAGGATTGCAAATTCAATGTTAGCCTTAGCAACAGCGAAGTGCTAAGCAACTCAGTGAGACCCTATCTCTAAACAAAATACAAAATAGGGTTGGGGATGTAGTTTAGTGGTTGAGTGACTCTGAGTTCAATCCCCAATACCTCCCTCAAAAGAAAAAAAAAAAATCAATGAATGGTAAACTCTAAAATGTTGAATATTATAGCATGTGAATTATAACTTAATTTAATAATATATAATCATGGTTACATATAAGACCCTGATGTAATAATCCACTGACCAGTCAAAATAGATCAAACAGGCATTGAAAAATAGCAATTTTATTTAAATTACGCATTACACTAAAAAAAAAAAAAAAAAAAAAAACAACCACAGTGAGATCACTGTAGACCTACCAAAATGGCTAAAATTCAAAACATTTACATTGTGCCAAGTGTTGACAAGCATATAAAGCATCAGGGGCTTTCAGGTATTGGAGGTAGAAGTGTGATTTTATGCAGCCACTCTGAATAAATTTAGTTAATACCGTTTGGCATCCTCTTAATATATGCTGAATATATTACATAAATTTATATTAGGATAAGCTAGATATATGCTTACTTTATGACCAGAAATTCTACTTCCACATATATAACCAAGAGAAATGAGAGCAAATCTCTACATAAGACTTATGATAGCCATAGTAGCTTTATTCATAGTAACCCAAACTAGAAATGATGCAAATGTCAATCAGTAGGAGAATAGATAAAAAGTAAATCATACATAAAAATACAACAGAGAAACAACAACAAAAATATCTGCTAAAACATGGATGAATCAGGTAAACTGCATGTTGACTGAAAGAAGCCAGACACAAAAACACATACGATTCCATTTATATGAAATGTAAGAATAGACAAACAAATCTATGGTGCTACAAAACAATAGTGGTTGCCAATGGTAGAGGGGTGGAAATTGAATAGAATGGGTGAGAGAAAACTTTATGGAATCTGACAAATTTTGCATTCCATTGTGGGGGTGGATTTATAAGTACATACAAATGTAAAAATTACTTGAGCCATGCATTTAACATTTTTGCATCTATACACCTAATATACAGTATGTATTTAATATCTCAACCATTAAAGTAGAAACAAACAAAAGAAAATAAAGTGGGGAAACTGCAACCCCTTCTGATTGTGAAAAATAAAATTGCTATTTTGCCAAGTACAGCCATCAAATAATAATGGGCAACATCAATATTTGCCATTATTTTATAAAACAAACAACATAAAAACAGAATGATATAATATCAAAATAGAAAATTATCCTATATGTAGAATAGATCCATCTTTGTAGTTAATCTATTGTCATTATTTCTGTACCATTTTACTTGGTACAAGTGAAAACCTTATTTTGGATTAGCAACAGTTGAAGAAAATATATTGATATTATTGTTCTAATGGTATGTCAGCCTTCAATCTTCCACTTCTTCAACCTAAACAAAGTAATTTTGTTTCCTCAAATTTTCATTTATTGTCCTGCTTAAAACCCTCAGTGGCTCCCCACTGTGCAAAGCATTGGTTTTAGTTTTCCATTCTGGCTGCAGATTAGAATAACCAGAGAGCTTTGTAAAATTACCTCTACTCACTATAGCTTAATAAATCAGAATCTTGTGCAAGTATTGTCTGGGCACAGGCATTTTTAAACTTTGCTTTGTTTACTTTATCATGCACTAAGTGGAACCATTTACTATTTGAAATGGCAGTGTCCCTCCACGTGACTCTGTTGCTACTTCTTGCCTTACCTTTTCTGGGAAGTATTAACTTTCCCATAAGACTTGTCCCATGCAGAATTAGATCCTCATAGCCACTTACTCAAGAACCTGTCACTATTTTAGTTATACCAGCACAAGAGTTTCATCAGGCAGGTCTTGCACCTTATTTTTATTTTTGACTAGTATCTACTAGAGTGTAAAGCACAAGAATCCAATAAATCTTGAATGAATGAATAAATTAATCTCTTATTTTGAGAACTTGCAGGAGCAAATCCCCTGATTATTCTCAGCTAATTTAATAGAATATACCATCTTCTCAAAACAAATAATTCATATATTAAGCAAAAGTGTGGTAAAATACAAAGAAACACAAGTTAATAATTCCATTCAAATTAGGTAAATTGCAAAGGAATATATAAAAAATAGTCTTTCAAAAATATTATACACAATAGTGTGAAAATTATACTCAGAACACATGGTATTCTTGCAAGGTCAAAAGTGGAAAAAGCAACAACAGCTACCGAATACATCAAAAGTGTTATGTTGACACCAAAGAGAGGTTTTTAGACAAAGCAGGCTCCTGTGTGAAGGAAATTTGCAGAAAGATAATTCTGACAATTTGACATCCCTTGAGCACAAATTCTGAACATCACTTTTGAACAACAACAAAAAATTGTATGAAAATTGAAGGACAAAACTCAGGCACAGTTTCTTTTTACAATTTCACTATTTTCCCCACTGTAGGATGGATTACAGCAAAAGGAGATGAGGTTAGTGGTCATTCTGTGTAAGATGAACATCGAGTGTAATTCTTGCTCTGAGCCCAGCATATCAGGATTCTTTACTGATTTGTAAAATGATTAGGAGCACCAACATAATCCAGTCTAGCAGAAAGTAATCCTAATACATTTTGCAAAAGAGATGATATTAAAAAATATTTACCATATCATTTGGTTATCTGATAGGGAAATAAAAACAGAATCATTTCATGCATTCTAATTTGGCACTGATTTATCAAGGTAGGAACACAAGCAAAGCTTTAACAGCCTCTTTTTGCAGTATGTGTTCATTGAATGAATTCTCCAAACCCACAGAAATGCTCTAGCACTATGCATTCTTTAAAAATCCTTAATAGATATAGGATTGCTGAATTTCCTTACCCAAACTTTATAAAAAAAAATGGCCTCTATTTTGTTGTCACTGAAAGAGCTTTACAAAAACTCATGAAAGGATTTAGTATCTTACTTTGAAGCTTTAACACAAACTTGGGGGCTGTCGGGATTACTGCTGTTGCTGATGGAAAGACTAGAAACATATCTCATTTTTCTACTTGTCCACACACAAAGCTTCTGGTAAAATCTCTCGGGATTAATTTTTGATTCTGCCCTTTCCTTTCATTTTTTTTCTCCCTCATGGTTACTGGTTATGGGTTCTTGCTAGTCTCTCTAAGACCTACCCAATTTTATTCTGGGAAATACAAAGAACAAGGTGAATTGCCTATTAATTTTTAGTGCTTTCACAATCACAACTCCAGATTTTCAGTTTTATTGGGCACCATACAGCCCCTGTGCCATTTTGATAGGAGGCATATTGAGTGTTCTGGCTTGACACAGAATATTATTGCCACAGCTCTCTGACAGGGATTCATATTACACAATCTCCCCTTGTTGTTTTCAAAGCAACTTTGGCCATACAGGGGTGAGTACTGCAAGATTAGGATGATTTTTTTCCATGTGCTTTTCAGCCTATGGCCTCTTGGTGAGGCAACATGGATCAGTACCTTGACAGAAATCAATTTTTCTTCAGCATTTACTTCTAATTCTTCCAGTGCCAATTCTTAGTCATTTTTTTTGTTATTTAGTTTTCTATGGTTATTAAAAAAAAAGGCAGGACTCAGACATAATTTTAATTTTTTTAGTTGTAGATAAACACAATACCTTCATTTATTTATTTATTTAAATGTGGTGCTGAGAATTGAACCCAGTGCCTCACACTTGTGAAGAAAGTACTCTACCACTGACCTACAACCCCAGCCCTCAAACATAATTTTATATATTGAAAGTTTCATTCTTGTTTATAAATTGTTTAACTATTCTTTTCTTAAATGCCACAGGAAAAAGAAAGAAAGAAAAAGAAAATTGAGAATTGTATGGCATTCTAATTACCATATTAGTTGATGAAATCATTCCTTTTGTTTGTCATTTTAAGAGAATGCTTTATGTGAAGTATTATGTATTTGAACCAAAGCATTATTTTTATTCTTGTATCTTGATAGTACAATGTTGTAAGGTATCCCTGGGGTATTGGGAGTGCTAAGTATAAGGTTGTAAAGTTGCAGGATATGAAAAAAATGGTGTACATGTTATCTTTTCACACTTTGCAAACTGGCATCTACTAATTTTATTTTTGCCCAGAAATGGGTTATTTTTATTATTATATTAATCTTGTAGTTCTGAAGCTTTCCTAACATAGAAGGTAGTACATATCAATATATTCATCTCAGAGGAAAAAAATAATCCACATACAACGATTCTATCCAACTTGGCTGACAAACTATTCTCTAACTTTTTCTTAGTTTTTGATTCTGAATTCTGATAATGCCAGAATCCCTCTACAGCTCCAGTGAGAATAGTGCTTTCTTAAATGGGGTCAAGATATAAGTAAGAATTCTGTAGGCTCTAAGATTGCGTAAGTGTGGAGATTTTAAGGAAATTAAATGCCACTTTGCACCATTTTCATACTGGCATACAAAAGATGAAAAAATGTTAGGTGTAGAAAATAGAGAAGTAATACCTATTCTTCATTTAAACTGTTTGGAGGTATTGGTCACATAAAATCTAACTTGAATTACTAAGATCTTTACCTATCATGAAATGTTTCAACACTATAACCTATCTTTCAATTCAACTTGAGCAATGCTAACACATCTAACCAAATACCACTGTGTGAGTAGATTCTTGTGCTACCAATAAAATGGATAAAAGATTCAGAATTTCATGTTAGCCATGTGATTATGTACATGTAATCCTGGTAAACGTAAATGACAAGGGCCAGACATTTATTTCACATTTGTAAAATAAAACCAGTTGACTTTGAGTGATTTTGTGATCCTCTAACTTGTGAATGACGCTATCAGATATTTTTCTTATTTATAAAGTACAGCTTTGTGAAGAAACATTGTCTCATAGTTCCCAGAATCAAGGAAAGCTCATCTTTACCAATAAATATCTGCTTGCAGAAAATGTAATGTCTTATTGTCTTGATGTATAGCATATAACATAAGGTAACCTAAGCAGAATCACCATGCTGGAACAAATCCATCTTTTCTTATATGGAATTATCTTTCTAATGGTATTTTAGGCAGGGTTATATATTTTAGAGTACCCTATTTTTATGTGCCCCAGAATCAAAACACAGAGATAGACGGATTGTGTTAGCCAAATTAGATTCAGGTGTTCTACCTTAATAGCACAATTAAGCATAGTTTTGGCACATTTCTTTCAGCTATAACCTGATATCCACAGCATTTTAATTTAAGTTATTTCAAAATAGACATACAGAAACTTTCTTGTTAATTATGAACAGCCGAACTAGGCTCTGTAAGTTCATACTTTGTAGAGGATGTTAATTGAAAGTGAAAAGTCAAAACAATGCAGTTCAATTAAGCTCTTGAAGAAAACATGGAAATCACAAATCTGGTAAGCCCTGTAAAGAAAGCAGAGACTTTACCACTGAGGCTTTCTCTATGACTTATTGTTCAAAATTCTGAAACAGGTTCTACAGAAAGTATTTCTCATTAAGACACTTCATTCTTTTAAAAGTGTTGGATGAAAGTTCCATGGTTTTACTGAGCATCACAAATTATCAGTTAAATTTTTAGTTGTTGATGATTGAAAGTTGTTTCATATTGTGCAAAATTGTGTGTAAAAGATAATGATTGCAAGTGTTAAAGATCAAATGCCTTTTGCTTTCTGGGTACCAGTGATTGAACTCGAGGGCATTTAATCACTGAGCCAGATCCTTAGGCCCCCCACCTTTTTTTTAGTTTTTGTTTTGAGACAGGGTCTCAGTAAGTTGGTTAAGGCCTCACTAAGTTGCTGAGGCTAGCTTTGAACATAAAATCCTCCTACCTCACCTCCCAAATCATTCACATTATAGGTATGTGTAATCACGACCAGCTCAGAGACAAGTAGAACAAATTGGACATAACTTTCCTGTTGGTAAATGAATGCATGACCAGTGAAACTCCATATCATGTACAAACATGAGAATGGGATCCTAAATTATCATTCCATGTATGTATAAAAACACTCTACTGTCATGTATATCTAAAAAGAACAAATAAAAAAGATGATGGCTATTAAGGTGCCCTACAATATATTTTTCTTTGATGATATAATGCATGTCATGCACATATACTTGCTATTTTGCATAAAATCCAACAGAAATTTGTGACATAAAACTGCTCTAAAGAATGCTTTGACACAACTCATCAGAATTAGAAAATATTTGGTTTGGAGAAATTTGGTGCAAAGGCTGATAGAAATTTTCTAGAACATGGTCATGGTTGAAAGTGTATTGAAATTTTCAACATACTCTTGGAAATACTTTGTGAATTTTAAATTCAGTTTTAATTTATTCTTAGTGGAGCAGTAACATTCTGACATTTTGTATTGGCATATTTTCAGGTGTCATTAACTAATAAAAGTTATATTTTGTCCTGGGTGGAATTACTAAAATTAGAAAGATTTTCAAGATAAATTGAGCTAATTTAAACAATTTATGCAAAACTGAAAAATGCTAAGGCCATCATTGGAAACAGAGCAACTCTGATTATTAAAATAAATATCTTTCCTTCTGGATATTCTATCAATTTTTTGATGCTTATCTGCAAATGTTGCTTCATCCAATATATTACTTGAAATGAGGATTTTAGCACAAAATTGGGTTTAAAGTTTTGAACCTTTGAATGTTTTCTCTGATACATGGAAGCTAACCCTCAGTGGGGGTGAAGAATAGAAGTTCAGTGGAGTAAACAATGGGAAATGAAGGCAAAGAAGTGGGGATGGAAAAAGGAAAGACAGTTGAATGAATCTGACATAACTTTCCTATGTACATATATGAATATACCACAGTGAATCTCACTACTGTTCACATCTACAAGAAATTAATTTAAAAAAACTATGAATAAATGGCAAAAAGATCATTAGAGGGATGGGAGCAAAGTGTGGGGAAAAGGAAGAGGAAGGAGAAGTACTACGGACTGAATTAGAACAATATATATTCCATGCTTGAATAATTTTGTCAAAATAGATTCTCTGGTCATGTGTAACTAAAAAGAACCAATAAAAAATACAGAAAGAATAAGAAGAAAAATTTTAAAAATATAACACATGTAGATCTCAAAGTAAAGTAAGGCCTTTTACCAGGATTGTTTTAAAGGCTCAGTGGATTTTTGTATTCTATTTCTGTGTGTACCCTGATTTATGCTTGAAAAACTACAGTCCAATAAAGCCAGGACACAACTAGACAAAGGAACTAGAAAGGCTGAGCAAGTTAGGGTGAGGACATTCTTTTGCACATTTTAGTCTGCAAAGACAAAAGCTGAGAGAGAGGACATAAGGACAGCACCCAGTGAGCAGGGTCAGGACACCAATACCTTCCCTGGATTTGAGTCAAAGGTAACTTTAGCATAAGTAAAGTAAGCATTAAGTCACATGGTGACTAGCAATTCTACAGGAACTCTTACCGGAAGAAATACTTCAATGAGAAAATAAAAAATAGGTTGAAGAAGGAAAAAAAAAAAAAAAAAGAAAGAAAAACCTTTTGAACCTTATCTCAATTCTAATACTGAAGAGGAAAGTACCTCTGACAGTGTATAAAAATATATGAACTAACTTTAGGAAAAAATAGAGGAACTTCAAATACTATATATTTAATTAAATTCATTTTCAGAATATTCTTCACTACTATCACTAACCCTTTTTCTTATTTTTGTATTTCTGATCCTTTTTCTATTGAGCTCCAATTTACAAAGTAAAAGACATAGATCTCAAATGTACTGATCAGGTTCAACAAATGTTTTCTATAATCCACATATGTACCTTATAACCTATAATACTCCATAAAGCTTTCTTGTACCTCATTCCAATCATATATATCATATATCAGTAATTCATTTCTTTTTTTGTTGAGTAGAGTTCCATTGTATATACACATCACAACTATTTTATTCTCCTATTGATGGACACTTAGGTTGTTTAGGAGTTTTGCCTACTTTGATTGAAGGTGTCATGAATTTTCTTAAATTACATATTTTATAGGCATGTTTTTATTTTTCTTGCATAAATTCCTTAGAGTGAAACTACTAAGTTGTAAGTAGAGTGTCTTAGTTCACTTTTGCTGCTACAGCAAAATATCAGACTGCATAATTCGCAGACAATTAAAATTTGTTTCTCACAAGTCCACAGGTTGGGATATTTAAGATTAAGGTACCTGCAAGTTTGGTGTTTGCTTTCAAGGTGACATCTTGCAGTTGCATCCTCTGAAGGAGATGAATGCTGTATCCTTATATGGTGGAAAGGACAGAAGCAAAATGGAGTGAATGTTAGTTCCCTCTGTTTTTTTTTTTTTTTTTTTTTTTTTTTACCATAGTTTTATTGAGGTAAGATTGAAGTGCAATAAAATGCACATATTTAAAGTATGCAATTTGATCAGAGTTTACATGTATGTAACCAAAACAATCAATATAAGAAGCATTTCCATTACTTTTTTAAAATTTGAAATCATGTAGACTGTGTTTCCTGTATGATTTATTACCTTGGAAATCAATTACATTAAGATATATAGAACCCCACCCCCATATCAACTGTTTCAAAATTAAATGGTGTACTTTTAAATATCTCTTAAGGAAGAAAGCAGAAGAAAAGTAAATAAAAATTGCTTTGAACTAAGTGATAATAAAAGCTTAAAATATCAGGATCTCTGGGATGAAACAGTACTTAAATGAACATTTATAACTTAAAGTACTTGTATCAGAAAGAAGCAAGAATAACAATCAAATTATTTTCAAATTAAGTAGTAGGAAGGAAGAAGTAAGAGTAGGAGCAGAAATATATGAAATAAAGAAGAAATAATATAGCTAAAATTTGATAAAAATCAAACAAGTCTAATCAAGATAAAAGCAAGCACACAAAAATTGATATATCAATGGAAAGGGAGCTATCCAAATAACTCAACAGATGCTTAAATATATTAAGATAATATTACAATTGTATGCCAACATATGTGATCCGTGTGCTGCTGAGAAGAAAGTGAATTCAGTCATTGATGGATGAAATATTCTATATATGTCTGTTAAGTCTAAATTTTTGATTATATTATTTAGTTCTAGAGTTTCTTTGTGTAGTTTTTGTTTGGAAGATCTATCTAGTAGTGAGAGAGGTGGGTTAAAGTTACCCAGTATTATTGTGTTGTGGTCTATTTTATTCTCAAAGTTGAGAAGGGTTTGTTTGATGTATGTAGGTGCTCCATTGTTTGGGGGCATAAATATTTATAATTGTTATGTTTTGCAGATGTGTAATTCCCCTAAGCAGTATAGAATGTCCTTCTTTGTCCCTACTGATTAACTTTGTTTTGAAGTCCACTTTGTCTCATATGAGTGTAGAACCCCCTGCTTGTTTACACAATCCATGTGAGTGATATTTTTTTCACATTCTTTCACCTTCAGTCTATGAATGTCTTTGCCTATATAAACAGCATATTGTTGGGCCTTGCTTTTTAATCTAATCTGCCAGTCTATCTCTTGATTGATGAGTTTAGGCCATTAGTGTTCAAGATTATTATTGAGATATGATTTGTGTTCCTGGTCATTTTGGTTTATTTCTAGATTTAATTTGAGTTAGTTTCTCCTTTGATTGACTGTTCTTTGAGTGTCGTTTCTCTCTTTGCTGGTTTTCAGTTTTTCTTTTTTCATTTCATCTTCATGGAATATTTTGTTGAGAGTATTCTGAAGTGCAGGCTTTCTGGTTGCAAATTCTTTTAACTTTTGTTTATCATAAGGGGCTTTTATTTCGTCTTCAAATCTGAAGTTTAATTTTGCTGTATATCAGATTCTTGGTTGTCATCCATTTTCTTTCAGAGAAATATATAGCTAAAATTTGTTATTCCAGGACCTCCTAGCTTTGAGCGCCTGGATTAAGAAATCAGCTGAGATCCTAATTGGTTTCCCCCTATATGTAATCTGATCTGATATTTTTCTCTCACAGCCTTTAAAATTCTATCCTTATTTTGTATGCTAGGCCTTTTCATTATAATGTGCCTTGATGTGGGTCTTTTGTAATTTTGTACATTTGGGTTCCTGTAAGCCTCTTGTATTTGATTTTCCATTTCATTCTTTAGATTTGGGAAATTTTCTGATATTATTTCATTGAAAAATTGTGCATTATTTTGGTTTGTATCTGTACACCTTCATCTATCCTGATAAATCTTAAATTTGGTCTCTTCATATTATCCCATAATTCTTTGAAATTCTGTTCATAGTTCCTTAGCATCTTCTCTCTGTGGTCCACTCCATTTTCAAGATTACATATTTTTCTTCATTACATGAGGTTCTGTTTTCCAATAGTAGACTATGCTGTTGGTGATGCTTTCTATTATATTTTTAATTTGGTTTATTGTTTCCTTCATTTTGAGGATTTCTGTTTTTTTTTTCAGAATCTCTGTTTCTTTATTGATGTAATCTTTTGCTACCTGTATTTGCACTATTTTATCATCCTATACTTTGCAGATCAGTTTAATTATGTACATTCTAAACTCCTTCTCTGACATTTATTCCATTGGGTGTTGATGAATTCTATTATTGGAGTACCTTGGTTTGCTTGGGATAATTTGTTCCCTTTCTTTTTCATGTTGTTTGTGTGTCTAACCATCTAACAATATGGATCTGAGGCAGTAGAGTTTCTACCCTGTGGACTTATAGTGTCACTAAAGGTTTCCAATACCTCACTGTTTAGGGGGAGAAAAATAATTACAACCAATGCAAACAGTTTACAGCATTAAACCAAATAGTTCCTACTATGATGTCTACAATGTTAATTATCACAATAAACAGAAATGATATGATCAATTATAGCCTATTATAAAAACAGCAAGTTTGCAAAAGGGTTTACATTTTCAAATGGTGGACAGAGAAAGAACACAAGTGATATAGGATGTGATGATTATGAGGGTGGAGGAGAGAATACAGAAGAAAAAAATGATAGGAAGAGTCAAAGAGAGAACAATATGGATTGGCTGCTAGAAAAAAAGAGAATCAAGGGAAACAGGAGAAAAATATATATAAAGCAAAAATTTTAAAAAATTAAAAAGAAAAATACAAGAATACAAAAAAACCCTAAAATTTACTAATCAAATATCCTAGTTCACAAAAAGCTAAATCATGTAAAATAAGTGGATTCAAAAATGCTAGAAATGAGAAGAAAAAATAGAATGTACAAATGTCCATGTACCATTAAGGTCACAATTAAACAGTGAAAAAGAATTTTAAAAAAAAGAAAGAAAAGAAAATCTTGATGAAAAGTTAAAGAATTATTTCTGTTGGAGATTAAAATATTCTCAGCTTCTCTTCTCGGCAGTTTTAGGTGGGGTCTTCTAGAATGTGATGCTCTACCCTCTGGATTGCTGGAGTGAGAGAAGTATTTCTGTAGGTGGAGTTCCTAGAGGCAGGATTTAAAGCTTAGGTTGTCTCCAGTCTCTTCATTGAATACTAATTGGTCTGGAGATTTTAAATCAGTGTACCTCCAGCACCTAGTAGTTTCTGGTCCACTCTGGAAGGCTTTACCACAGGGGTCTCCCCTGGGTTCCACTTGTTTGGTGGGGGATCCAATTCTTAGTTCCCTACATTACCTGCAGTCCCTACGTTTCCTGGTCTTGGGTTCGGTCTCCAAGCCATCTCTTGTGCCCTTGCACTTCTAAGTTCCCAGCCAGGTGCATCTCTCCCAGCCAGTCCTCCAAGCAGTTGGATTAGATGGGGAGGGGTAGAGACAGGTGGATTTCCACAACAAGTTGTTCCCTGTGTAAACCTCTCTCCACGTTTGATTTTCTCCTGTTCACTTAAGCACACTCTATGTCAGTCCGTGTGTGTTTACTGGGGTCTGTATTTCAGGCCAATCTCCAGGTTGGCAGGAATCCCCTTCCTTTGTTGTGAGGCCCTGCGCAGCAATTACAGAATAGTTCCTTCTTTTGTCCTCCCTCCACACACTGTGTGGAGAGATGGCGGCTTCTTTCCCCACAGGTGGATATTGTGCAATGCATATTTCAGGTTTGTCAGGCCATGTTCTTGGTCTTTAAATGATCTGTACCCAGACACACCTCAGGCCTCCCAAAAGTGTGGATTCCTTTAATTCCCTTATCTCTCCTCTATGCTCAAGGAGGGATCTCTCTGGCTTGAGTTATCAGCCTGACTGGAATCCTGCTGGGGATTTCTTCCTTATTTTATTATATTCAAACTCCTGAGTCACCAATCTGCTTTGAATGTCATGTTTTAAATTCCAGTAAAGTCCCCTGCTTTTTTTTTTTTTTTTTTTGTTCACCCACTTTCTGAGAAGCTCCCAGTCATTTTTTTAAATTTCATTCCATGGAGCAGCTGGGGATGTGAACTTCTTTATTCCATCATCTTCTTAATCTCCTTCTAACCATTTTTATAGGTTGCAAATGCCATTTGCAAAGGCTCTGTCCTCATAATTTAGTTACCACACAAAGGCCCCACCTCTTAATACTGTCATATTGGCAATTAAGTTTTAACCTATGAATTTTGGGGAACTCATTGAGACTATAGTGGAAAGTGTAGAAAGTATATGTTCAATTTTTATGACAGCACTTTATAGTCTGCTAATCTGCTTTCCTGATTTAACATTGTTTTCTGATTTAACATTGTATATAAGCCACAGCAGTATTCAAGAGTGTCATTTGTTCCACATGGTGGTCCACATTTTTTGCTATCAATATTAAATTATAGCCATTTTGGTGAGTACATAGTGGTATTCTATCATGGTTTTAATTTGTATGGTTGACAACTAATGATGTTGAACCCTTTTACATACGCTTATTGACCATTTGGGTATTTTCCTTTGTCAAGTTCTGTCCAAGAATTTTGTTTACATACTGCATTGAGTTGTTTATCTTTGTCTTAAAAAGTTGAAAGAGTCCTTTATATATACTAAATTTTAACTCTTTGTTAAAGTTATGTTTTACAACTCTCTTATCTCAGACTTTGTTTTGATTCCATTTTTTATTGGCATCTTTTGAAGAAAGACTCATTTCCTTGGCAGTCAATTTATCCACTTTTCTCTTCTTTAATTAGCATTTTCTGGATACTGCTAAAGAAACCTTTGTCTGCTACACCATTGTGAAGACATTTTCCTATGTTTACATCTAGATGTTCTGTAATTTATCTTTAAGATTTATCTTAATGATCTATCTAGAGTTAGTATTTGTGCATAGTATTAATAGGATCCATGTGCCATTCCTTTCACGTAGATGTCCATTTATTCCAGCACCATTTGTTGAAAAGACTTTCCTCTATCAATAGAATTGTTTTCATACCTTTGTAAAATATCAATAGACAGTACAAGTATGGATCTAATCTGGTCACTATTCTCTTCCATTAATGTATTTATCTGTATTTAACCTACTACCACACTGTCTTGATAGCTGTAGATTTATATTAAGCCTTTCTATCAGATAGTATAAATCCCTCAATTTTGTCTTACCTTTTTTTCCAAGATTGTGGTAGTTGTTTTGGGCCGTTCGCTTTTCCACATATATTTTAGAACTAATTTGTCTATTTTGGTTTTTAAAAAAGCCTGCTGAGATTTTAATTGAGATTACATTGAAACTACAGATCAATTTTGGGACAACTGACATCTTAACACTGATCCATAAACATCATATATCTTCCAGTTATTTAGGTCCCCTCTAGTGTCTCTCAACAATGTTTTGTAGTTTTTAATTTTGAGGTCTTGCACATATTTAAATAAGTTCATTTTGAACTTTTTTATTGTATTGTTCCTATTATAAATATTATTACTTTTAATTTAATTTTTAATTATTGCTAGTATATAAATATAATTGCTTTTGGGATGTTGTCTGGTATTATGTGATCTTGCTAATTTCACCAATTAGTTACTGTGAGAAGTCTTTCTGTAGATTTGGAATATTGTACAGGTCAAATGATGTTATCTGCAAATAAAAGCAGTGTAATTTTTTTCCTTTTCAATATTTATGGCTTTTATTTTTTCTTTGACTTATTTCACTTATTAGGGCCTCCAGTAAAATGTTGATGATAAATGTTGAAAGCAGACTTCCAGGCCTTGTTCCAAATTTTAAAGAAGTGTTCAATCTTTGACACTGTCTGATATTAGCTATATATTTATGTATATGCCTTTTGCAATACTGAGAAACTAATTTCTATTCCAAGTTTCCTAAGTTTTAGTATAAATGCATCTTGAATTTTATAAAACACTTCTGCGTCTATTGAGACAATCTTATGATTTTTCCTTTTTTATTCTATTGAAGTTTTGAATTGCATTGATGAATTTTCTCCTGTTAGTTCAACCTTGAGTTATTACAATAACCCTACTTGGTCATCCTTTTACTATCTTGCTGTATTTAATTTAAATATATTTTGTGATGGATACTTTGTATCTATATTTTCAAGGAAAATTAGTCTGTGGTTTTCTTCTAGTGTCTTTGCCTGGTTGGTAGCAGGACAATGTTGGTCTCATAAAACAAGTTGGGAAGTATCCTGTGTTTTCTGACAAAATTCATCAATTATAATTTCTTGCATAAATGTTTAATAGAATTTAGCACTAAAATTGAGTTAAAATATTTTAAGTTGTCAATTGAACTCATTTATTAGATATAGAGCTAGTATAATTAAAAATTCTTGTGTCAAATTTGGAGATTTGTGTAATTCAAATAATTTTCCCATTTCATCAGATTATCAAATTTATTGTAGTCAAGTTGTTCATAATATACTCTCATATCCTTGTAATCTCTGTAGGATTTGTAAAATTGTTCCTCTTCCTTGCTTGTTATTAACAATTCATAGGGGTTTTCCCCATATTTTTCCCTTTTCAATCTACCTAGAGTTTATCAGTTTTTATGGAGCATTTTGTAAAAACTTTTGGCTTTGATTTACTCTATTGTCTGTCCCTTTTCTGTTTTGTTCCTTTCAGCTCTGTTTTGACAGATTCTTTCTTCTACTTGTTTGGGTTTTAATTTCTTCTTCTGTTTTAGATCATTTAGAAGTAAGCTTAGATAATTGATTTTAGAAATTTGTTATTTTCTAAATTTAGAATATTTAAAGCTATCAGTTTCTTTCTTGACCTCACTTTAGCGGTAGTTGACAGGTTTTGATATCATGTGTTTTCATCATCATGCATTTGAAAATGTGTTCTAATTTTTCTCAGTGTTTCTTTTTAATGAATTATTTCAAAATGCTGCTTAATTTCTAAATATTTGGGGGATTTTTCATATATCTTTGTAACTTATTTCTATTACTTTCTATTTGAATTCCACTATGGACAAGAAATGCATTCTATATAACTTTAATCATTTTACATTTATTGAAAATAAAGACCAAAGTATGGTCTTGGGCAGTGAATGTTACTCATGCACTTGAAAAGAATGTGTTCGCTGAACTGTTGGAGGATATTGTATTAGTCCTTCCTAGCTGCCATACATAACAAGTTACCTTAAACTGGGAGCCTTATGAACAGCAAATATTTATTTCTCACAGTTCTGAAAACTGAGAAGTCCAAGGTCAAAGTGCTGGCTGATGCAGTGTCTGGTGACAGACTGTTTCTTATGAACAGTGCCTTCTTGTTGTCTTCTAACAGCAGTGAAAGGGACTACCTAGTTTTGTGGGATCTCTTTTTGTTAATCTTGATTGGTAATGTTATTCAAATCATGTATATCCTTCCTATCATTTTGTCTGGTTTTTCTAGCAGTTATTGAGAAAGGAATGTTAAGATTTCTAACAATAATTGTAGATTTGTCTATTCCTATAATTCTGTCAGTTTTTGAAGCTTTGTTATTAAGGAATATGAAACTAATTACACATTATGCATTACAAATTTTATGTGTTCTTAATATTATTTTATCAATATAAAGTCTTTATTTTTTTCTGCTAGTGATATTTGTGTCCTGAGGACTATTCTTTTCTGATATTTTTAATACCAATTTCAACTTTGATATGATTAGGTTTTACATGCTTTATCATAATCATAGCTCTGTTTTCAGGCTATTTATTTTATTACTTTTTGTAGCTTTAAGTTCTGTCTGGTATCTTTCATTTCTTATAGATTCTTATACTTCAAGCCAACTTTATTTATTTGAAAATATACATTCATTTTTTGAGAAATATTTTCACTGGATATCTACTTCTAGATCAATACTTATTTGTATGCTTAAAGATATCAGTCCAAGCTGGATGCAGTGGTGCATGCATGTAATCTCAGTGATCAGTAGGTTGAGGTGGGAGTATCGAAAGTTCAAAGCCAGCCTCAGCAACTTTGCCAGACTCTGTGTCAAAATCAAAACTAAAAAGGGCTGGGGTTGTAGTTCAGTGGAAGAGCTCCCTTGGTTTAATCCCTAGTGTTGCAATCAATCAATCAATCAATCAATAAAATTATATCAGTCCCTTGTCTTCTGTCTTGTATCATTTCTGATGAGGAACCCACATTCTCATTTTTTTCCTCCTGTAGGTAATATGCCTTTTTTCTGTATATTTGATTTCAAGTAATTTTATTGCAATGTCCATAAGTGTGGTTTTCTTTGTGCTCACTCTGATTCATGTTTATTTAGATTCTTGGGCCTGTGGAAAATTTGGAAAAAGTTTGCTAGTGTTTTCTTCAAACATTCTTTTTATGCTCCAATCTCTGTCCTCTCATTTTGTAAAAGCATTCTTGTGTATTTGACTCCTTGATATTGTCATTCAGATTGTTACTAAGACAGTATTCAGTTTTTCAGGCTTTATTTCTTTCTAAGCTTTCCTTTGTATAGTTTTGTTGTCCTGTTTTCAATTTTATTTATCTTTCTTAGTTAGTGCTGAATCTATTAAGCACATGTATTGATTTCTTATTTTAGTTTTGTAGTGCTTTTTATTTCTCAAATTTGCATTTGGTTCTTTTTATAATTTCTTTTGGCCTGCTGAAATTTCTCCATCTGTTCATCATAATATCCATGTTTTCCTACAATACTTTAACTAATTTATAATAGCTTTTTGGGCTGATTTTTCTGCTAATAGCTACATCTGTCTCATTTGTAGGTCATTTTTATTGATTTATGTTCTGATTTTGGGTCATGATACCATATTTATTCACATATAGTATTTTTTGAAGTATATGTTGTATATTCTGAATGCTATACTCATGAATTTCTAAAGTTTGTTCTATTTTTTTTTTTTAATTATCTCTGGATTGTATCTAGGGGGCACTTTATCACTGAGACACATTCCCAGTCCTTTTTATTTCTTATTTTGAGGCAGGGTCTCCCTAGATTGCTGAGGCTGGCCTCAGACTTGTAATCCTCTTGCCTCAGCCTCCTGAGGTGCTGGGATTACAGGCATGTACCAAAATGCCCAGCCTATTATATTCTTTTAAGACATATTAAATTTTGTTCAGGTAGATAATCAGTTTACATGTACATCAGCTCAAATTTTTTAGGCTTGTTTTTAAGCTTCATTAGGGCATGTCTAGAGTAGTAGTTGTCCTAGAGTTTTCTAGGACATGACAAGCCATGTAACTTAGGTGTGTTCTTTCTCAAGTTTCATTTAAATGACAGTGATAGCCGGGCGCGGTGGTGCACGCCTGTAATCCCAGCACTTTGGGAGGCTGAGTCAGGAGGATCGCGAGTTCAAAGCCAGCCTCAGCAATGGCGAGGCACTTAGCAACTCAGTGAGACCCTGTCTCTAATAAAAATACAAAAAAAAGGGCTGGGGATGTGGCCCAGTGGTCTAGTGCCGCTGAGTTCAATCCCCGGTACCAAAAAAAAAAAAAAAAAAAAAAAAAAAAAAGACAGTGATATTCAGGAATCTCTCTTATATCTGATTGGTCAAATTTGAATGCATGCTAGTACTTTGCAAACTTGACTTCCCATTCAATTCATGGAACCTCAGTAGGATTTTTTTGTTTGTTTGTTTATTTTTTGCCTTGCACATATACAGCTTTGTATTCAGCTAAAGACTTATTGGGACCTTTCTGCAGATTTCTGGAGCTTCTTCTCTGTACATTTCCCTATTGTCTGTTAATCTGCCTCATGAATTCCAGCTACTAACATAATACCTAGCTCTGAATTCTATCTCTTGAGTTCAACAAGAGTGCCATCCTCTGTGCTCTACCTCCATGAGATGAAATAGGAAAAGAGATCCTTGGCAGAAAGCCAGGGAGATAATTGGGCTCAACTCCTGTGCTTCTCTTCTGTCGGTAATTGTATCCTATACTACCTATTGTGCACTATCTGAAAACCATTGTTCCATATATATTGGTCAAGTTTTTGTTATTTACATTGAGAAGGCTAGTCTAACACTAAGTACTCCATCATGGCTAGAAGTGGAGTTACAATTTACCATTTGTTTTTTTCATTTTGACCAACTTGAAGCCTACAGAAAAGTTGAAAGAGGAGCAAACATGCACTTAACTTAGATTCACTAATTATTATCATCTTGCCAAATTTGCTTCCTCTCTCTGTCCATGCATAGATCATTATTATCTATTATTTTGTAGAACCATCTGAAATGAAGTTTCAGATAGCATGAAACTCCACCTGTAAATACTTCAGTAGGTATATCCTGATAACAAGTAAAATATCTTAAATTATCACAATACCAGTATCATATTCAATATTTTTTTTACTGTTAAAGAAATGTCATCAAATAGTGTATATTCAAATTTTCCCAACTATTCTCCCAAAGTTCTTTAGATATTTATTTTTAAATCTAGGATCTATTCAAAACTCACTTGTTGTGTTTGATAGTTGTATCTCTTTAGCTTCATTTAATCTACTATAGCCCTCTTTGGCTTTTTGTCTTTTATCAAAATTATCTTTTAAAAAGTCTACATTACATATTTCAGATTTTCTTCTCATTATTCAAGTCAAATATATCTGGCAAGAAAAATACACAGACAATGTTGTGTACTTTCTGTTTGTGTCATATCAAGAGCACATATTCCAGTTCATTTCTTTCTAAGTGAGGCTAAGTATATTTCTTGTTTATTTGCTTTGGAAACAAAGTGAGGCACCAAGTCCAGTATTTTGTGCAAAGCTCCTAGAACAATATAAAGTGCCATTGTTAATGTTATAGTTATTCTGGATTACCACATATTCCCCTTTTCTCTCCTTATACACATATATTACTGAAGTATACTTTATAAATCATGGGAGCCATGTTTTATATACATATAACTTCTACCTTACGTGAAAGTGCCTAGGCTATCTGTAAATTCTGCACTTCTAAGACAGTGCGTAACACTTGGGTAATGTGGGTAGTGGTAGCTAAATAGAACCAGAACACTAGATATAACTTAATAATGTTGCATGAAATCTAAGAAATCTATTCTAATTACTCTTGAGGTCATGATCATCAGTACAGGCTCATTATGTTGGAGAGCAGAGAGTTAAACCAAAAAATTGTGTATAAAGAGGTAAATACAAAGGATGTAATGAGAGACCCAGACCTTTGCACAGTACCTCAAATATAATAAATGCTCAGAAGAACCTGTGGAATCATGAAGTTTCCCTATTTCTTTCTAGCTCAACTACTATCTCTTGGATCACGTGTAAAATAATGTAAAGAAAAGTTTTAGAAGAAAGTGTGGGAGGATATTTTTATCAGCCCATTGTAGTGATGCTTTTATTTTTTGAAAAACAGAATGCAAAAAATACTAACCATAAAAGATAAGATTAATATATTAGACTACATTAAAATGAAAACTTCTGTTCATTACTGAGAGTGAAATGGCAAGTCTGAAATTGAAAATCATATTTATAATACACAGGTAACTGCAAAATGATTGGTATGTAGAATATAATATTTTAAAAATCTATATAAAATCATAAGTAAAAACTATAACCTGATAGATAAAATGGGTGAGAGTCATTATAGGAATGTTATAATATGTGAAACAAATAAGAAGAATAAAAATATAAAAATATGTTTATTTCACTACTAATCAGAGAAACAAAATTAAGAGAACCATGCAATAGCATTTTACACATAGTAAAGAATTAGAATTATCAGTACAAAATGTCAGCAAGCATGAGGATCCATAGGAACACTCAGAATGTGTGCAAGGGAAAGTAAATTTGAACTTGAAAAACAGTTTGGTATTATTTGGTAAAGTTGGACATTTGCATATCCTATGGCTCAGCAATTTTGACTTAGGAGAGTGGGTTTTAGAGAAATTCTTGTATGGGTTAACTAGGAGAAGTGTATAGGAAATATTCATAGGAGCATTGTTCCCAATAATTTTAGGAGGATAGACAAATAAATGCAAGAGTGCATTTTGATATGTGGACAAAATAGACTATCATACAGCCCTGAAAAGGGACAAATTATAGCTCAGAAATGCAAAATGGATAAATCTGTGGAGCTATAAAGCAATAACAACAAATAATATATTTTTTCTGTATACATAAAAGTATCAAAACTATTTTTAAAAAGAAGTGAATAATAAACATGAAATTGTCAATCAAGTTATTACCTCTGGAGAAAAGCAGGAAGAGAAAATAGGGAAGAAACACACAGGTAAAGTCAATGGTGGTTGTAATTTATAGCAATTAGTTGGGGAACTGTGGTATCAAGTGTTTATTTTATTATTATGTTATTACTATGGCAATATGTATTAAGTACATTTCTTATATGCATTAAATATTTTATAATTTCCAGTTAAAAATACTTAAACACCATCAGTGCCTGCTAGTGAGTACTTCCTCATCACTTTACTTAACCCTTTGTCATCCCCTTCATTTCCTTCTATAATAATCTGAACAAGAGCTTGAGGTACATAGGGATATCTCTGCTGGATGTGAGTTTCAACTTTCCTTATCTCTCAGTATTAGACAAGTCCAATGGAACTTTATTTTTTATGTCTGGATAATAGTCTGTTGCCTTGTCTACTATTCCAGCCACTTATTAGATGGACTTCTTGACTATTTCCCTTCCTGCCTAGAAATCAAGGGACTATCTTCCATGAAGTCTCTGTTTTAGTCTCTTACTGTCTTAGCCAATTTCCTACTGCTTCAAGAGAATATCATAATGGCATGGTGGCACACACCTGTAATCCCAGTAGCTAGGGAGGCTGAAGCAGGAGGATCATGAGTTGAAAGCCAACCTCAGCAACTTAGTGAGGCCTTAAACAATTTATTGTGACCTTATCTCAGAATAAAAATGAAAATAAGAAAGGGGCTGGAAATGTGGCTCAGAGTGGTTGATTTTTAAATATTTCTCACAGTGTGAAAAAGTTGAAAGTCCAAGAGAATGATGCTGGAATCTGGCAAGGGCCTTTGGGCTGCATTATAACATTTAGAAAGTGCATCACATGATGAGAGAATGGGTGAGAGAGAGCAACAAGGTAGAAGCAAGAGAAAGCAGAAAAAACTCAACTTGTTTTTATAACAACCCATTCTCAAGATAAGTAACCTCCTCCTGTGATGACATTAATCCTTGAATGAAGACTTTGCTCTTATGACCTAATCACCTCTTCAAGGTCCTACCTTTTTAAAAATATATGTATTTTTAGTTGTAGGTGGACACAGTACCTTTATTTTTATTTATGTGGTGCCGAGGATTGAACCCAGGGCCTCACACATGCAAGAAGAGCACTCTACCACTGAGCCATAGCTCCAGATCCTACCTCTTAACACCATGACAATGGCAATTAAATTTCAAGATGAGTTTTGGAGCAAATATTCAAATCATAGCCCCTGTCCAGCTATTGGGATCCTGCTTTTTGTTTTGGTACTCCAATATTTTTTTTCATTTGGGATTGACTTCTCTAATTCTTGAGTATTCCCCTATTCAACTGGCTACACCTCCAAATTTAACTTCCAAATGCTGTAAGATTTACCCCAAAGCTTGTTTCCTGAAATAGGGCAGATTTTACATTTGTTGTTTGTCCTGCCTGCCTGTATTACTAGGTGGAGTCATGAATTGAGTCACCCAAGTCCTGAAATAATATGAAGGGAATGAAGATAATAAATTATCTTCTCAAAATAATTAAGTATTGCAAAGATAACTGGCATTCTTTTATTTCTCAAGATCTATGATACAGTCACAGAATTGTGGTTCAATCATTGTTTATAGTAAGTGTAATTTGTAGGAAAATATTGCATAGCTATTGCCACATGTCAGATTTCCCTTTCAGAATAGGGCATACTTATTTCTGGACAGAATTTGGCACAAATAATTGAGTATGCATCATGATGTGCTAAAATATAAACTTTGATGACCCTTGAAACTTTTATCATATCACAGCAAAAATTAATTCTACTATCATAACTTATCTTTATCCTCCTCAAACAGAATATTAAAATGCCAATTTCCTGCCATTTGAACTACGATTAGCCAAATTCTGGGAAGGTGAAAGTTGTGTGGGCTCAGTCACTTCTATTAAGATGCATTATTCTCATTTTTAGATATTTTCTTACATAATAAGCATTAAGTTTCATCACTCCCCCAAATCTTTTTAAGCACTTGAGTTTTTACTAAGATCTGCCAAGATCCTTTTTCCTTTAGTTGCATAATCAACATCTTTTATTCAGTATTCTGATTTTTACCTTCAACGATCTCTTCACGACAGTGAACTTGGCTCTTTGTAGAAGTCACATACTCCCAGCCCAGCTGACCTCTGCCCAGCACAGGAAGGAACAGGACAACACTGCCTATACCTGTGGAGCACAGGCAGGCCCAGGACAGCCTTGCAGACACCTGCAGAGTGCAGGCAGGCCCAGGACAGATCCACCAACACCTGCAGAGAGCAGGCAGGCCCAGGTCAGCCCCGCAGATGCCTGTGAAGCACAGGCAGGCCCAGGACAGACCCACTGAATGCTGCAGAGCACAGGCAGGCCTAGGACAGCTCCTAGGTAGAGACCTAGGGTGGAACCATTCATGAAGTTCCCTGTTTACCAAGGCTGTGGTCCACCCCCCTCACCCACCTCCATCTTGGAACACTGCAGCCATCTCCATAGCCCTGCTCACGTGGGAACCCCCACCTGCTAAAAACTGATAGGGCCTAGAGACAGCTGCCTACTTCAGCATCATGTGCCACAATGCTACATCTCCACATAGGTTGCCCAACACCATTTGACAGCCTGCCCTTTCAGCCCCATCTCTGAAAGTGGTTGCCTCCATCTTGGGACATCTCTATCTTGGGACACCTCTACCACCATCTCAGGTTACCTCTGCAGCCACTATCACCATCTTCAGTTGTGGCAGCTTCCATCTTGGGACACCGGTTTGGGATTGGAAGCCTAACTCCAAGACAAGACATCAGTAACCTGCAGGGACACTATAAGATTATAGGGTAAGAACTGTAACACCTTGAGTTCTGCCCACACCAACCTGCACAGGACTCAGGCTCAGAGTGGGCCCTGGTCCATGCCCCCATGAGCAAACACCTGCCAAGATCAGGCTCTGCTATAGGACCAGATCTTCCAACCAGCAGATCACTGAAGGAGCTCAGATTTGGCCAGTTCTGCTCACATCAACCTGCGTGGGACCCAGGCCCAGGGTAGGTCCAGAGTCCGCCACCCCACCCACACCTGGGAGCACAAGTCTAACCCACTTCCACTTGAGACACTGCAGACATAGCCATAGCATTCCTCACGCAGTAGCCCCTACCTTTTGACAACAGACAGGGCCTAAAAGCAGCTGCATCTCAGAGCAGGCATCCCAAAGATAATGTAAGGCCCACCCTTTTAGCCCCAACTGTGGAAGATGTTGCATTCATCTTGGGGAACATTCACTGTTATCTCAAGTTACCTCCACTATTGCCAACACCACCTTTAGTTGCAATAGCATACATCAAGGGGCACCTGCAGGGTCTGAAAGCACAACATTAAGGTGAGGCACAGATAGATAACATGAAAAAAAAAAAAAAAAAAAAAAAAACAAGCAGGAAAGTACCCCAAACAAACCAGGATACTACAATAACAGAACCCATGCTCAGTGAAGTTGATAAAATGTAGAGAAGAAGTTTAGAAGGTTTATAATTAAAATGATCTGTGAATCAAAGAATGACCTAAATGAGCAAATGCAGGCAAAAATTGATCACTACAACAAAGATATAAGAGAGCAAATACAGGTAGCAAAAGATTACTTCAAAAAAGAGATAGAAACTCTGGAAAAAAAAAACAGTCAGAAATTCTTGAAATGAAGGAAACAATTAACCAAATAAAAAACACAATTGAAGACACCACCAACAGCCTATATCTACTGGAAGAAAGAACCTCAGACAATGAAGACAAAGTATATAATCTTGAAAATAAAGTTGACCACACAATGAAGATAGTAAGAAACCATGAACAGAACATCCAAGAAGTATGGGAAAAAATCAAAAGACCAAATCTAGTAATTGGGATAGAGGAAGGCACAGAGCTTCAAACCAAAGGAATGTACAATCTCTTCAATGAGATAATATCAGAAAATTTCCCAAGCATGAAGAAGTAATTAGAAAACCAAATACAAGAGGCTTACAGGACACCAAATGTACAAAATTACAACAGATGTACACCAAGGGACATTATAATGAAAATGCCTAGCATACAGAACAAGGATAGAATTTTAAAGGCCACAAAAGAGAGAAATCAGATCACATATAGGTGGAGACCAACTTGTATCACAGTAGATTTTTCAACCCAGACACTCAAAGCCAGGAGATCATGGAACAACATATACCAAGCTCTGAAAGAAAATGGATGCCAACCAAGAATCTTATATCCATCAAAATTAAGCTTTAGACTTAAGGATGAAATAAAAACCTTCCATGACAAACAAAAGTTAGAAGAATTTATAACTAGAAAGCCAGCACTACAGAATATCCTTGGCAAAATATTCCATGAAGAGGAAATGAAAAACAATGATGAAATCAGAAGAGGGAGGTATTAGACTAAAGGAAAAAAACTAATCAGAGGAGAAACCATGTCAAGTTAAATACCAAAAATAAACAAAATTGGCAGGGAATACAAATCATGTCTCAATAATAACTCTGAATGTTCATGGCTTAAACCCACCAATCAAAAGACATAGACTAGCAGATTGGATAAAACAACAACAACAACAACAACAATAACAACAACAATATGCTGCCTCCAAAAGACACATCTCTAAGGAAAAGACATCCACAGGCTGAAGGTGAAAGGTTGGGAGAAATCATACCACTCACATGGGCTGCGGAAGCCCATATAAAATAAAGTAGACTTCAAGCTAATGTTAATCAAAAGGGATAAAGAAGGACTGTACATACTGCTCAAGGGAATCATACACTAACAATAATTAACAATTATGAATATATTTGCCCCAAACAATGGAGCATCTATGTTCATTAAACAAACTCTTCTGAAGTTCAAGAGTCAAATAGACCACAACACAATAATTTTGAGTGACTTTAACATACTCTTTCACCACAGGATAAATCTTCCAAACAAAAGCTGAACAAAAAAACTATCAATAACTTAGACTTAACTGAATTATATAGAATATTTCATCCTTCAATGATCAAATACACTTTCTTCTCAGCAGCTCATGGATCCTTTTCTAAAATAGACCCTATATTATGCCACAAAATAACTCTTAGAAAATATGAAAAAGTAGAGATGCTACCCTGCATTGTATCAGACCATAATGGAATGAAATTAGAAACAAATGATAAAATAAGAAATAAAAATTTCTCCAATACCTGGAGACTAAAGAATATGCTACTGAGTGAACAATGGGTTTCAGATGACCTCAAAGAGAAGATTAAAAAATTCTTAGAAAGCCGGGCGCGGTGGCGCACGCCTGTAATCCCAGCACTTTGGGAGGCTGAGGCAGGAGGATCGCGAGTTCAAAGCCAGCCTCAGCAATGGCGAGGCACTTAGCAACTCAGTGAGACCCTGTCTCTAAATAAAATACAAAAAAGGGCTGGGGATGTGGCCCAGTGGTCAAGTGCCCCTGAGTTCAATCCCTGGTACCAAAAAAAAAAAAAAAAAAAAAAAAAAAAAAAAAATTCTTAGAGGTGAATGAGAACACAGACACAACATATCAAAATTTCTGAGACACTATGAAGACAGTTCTAAGAGGAAAGTTTATTGCATGGAGTTCATTCCTCAAAAGAAGAAAAAGTCAACAAAGAAATTACTTAACATCACATCTCAAAGCTCTACACAAAGAAGAAAAATCCAACACCAAAAGCAGTAGAAGACAGGAAATAATTAAAATCAGAGCTGAAATCAATGAAATTGAAACAGAAGAAACAATTGAAAAATTGACAAAACAAAAAGTTCATTCTTTGAAAAAAATAAATAAAATTGACTGACCCTTAGCCAGGCTAATGAAGAGAAGGAGAGAGAAAACTCAGATTGCTATTATATGTGATGAAAAAGGAAATGTCACAACAGACACTACAGAAATACAGAAGATAATTAGAAATTATTTTGAAAACTTGTACTCCAATAATATACAAAATATCGAAGGCATCAAACATTTCTAGAGTCGCATGATTTGCCCAAATTGAATCAGGATGACATATACACAGTTTAAACAGGTCAATTTCAAGTGAGGAAACAGAAGATGCCATCAGAAGCCTACCAACAAAGAAAAGCTCAGGACCGAATGGATACACAGCTGAGTCTACAAGACCTTTAAAGGAGAACTAATACCAACACTCTTCAATTTATTTCAGGAAATAGAAAAAGTGAGAGCACTTCCAAACTCATTCTATGAGGCCAATATCACCCTGATTCCAAAAGCAGACAAGATATATCAAACAAAGAAAACCCAGATCAGTATCTCTAATGAATATGGATACAAATATTCTCAATAAAATTCTGGCAAATCAAATACAAAAAACATATCAAAAAGATAGTACACCACAATCAAGTTGGGTTCACTCCAGGAATGCAAGGTTGATTCAACATAAGGAAATCAATAAATGTAATTCATCACATCAATAGACTCAAAGATAAGAACCACATTGTTATTTCAGTAGATGCAGAAAAAGCATTTGACAAAATACAGCACCTCTTTATATTCAAAACACTAGAAAAACTAGGGATAACAGGAACATATCTCAACATTGTAAAAGCTATCTATGCTAAGCCCAAGGCCAACATCATTCTAAATGGAGAAAAATTAAAAGTGTTCCCTCTAAAAACTGGAACAAGATAGGGATGCCCTCTTTCACAACTTCTCTTTAACCTAGTTCTTGAAACACTGGCCAGTGCAATAAGACAGATAAAGAAATTAAAGGGATACAGATAGGCCAAGTAGAACTCAAATAATCACTATTTGCTGACGATATGATTCTCTACCTAAAAAAGTAATTCCACCAGAAAACTTCTAGAACTCATAAATGAATTCAGAAAAGTACCAGGATACAAATCAACACCCATAAATTAAAGGCATTTCTACAAATCATTGACAAATCCTCTGAAAGGGAAACCAGAAAAACTATCCCATTTACAATAGCATCAAAAAACAAAACAAAACAAAACTTGGGAATCAGTTTAATGAATGATGTGAAAGACCTCTATAATGAAAACTACAGAACACTAAAGAAAGTAATTTAAGGAAGACCATAGAAGATGGAAAGATCTACCTTGTTCTTGGATAGACAGAATTAATATTGTCAAAATGACTATATTACCAAAAGCATTATACTGTTTCAAATCAATTCCGATCAAAATCCCAATGACATTTCTCATAGAAATAGCAAAAGCAGTCAAGAAATCCATCTGGAAAAATAAGAGACCCAGAAAAGCTAAAGCAATCCTAAGCAAGAAAAGTGAAGCAGGTGGCATCACAATACCAGACTTTAAATGATTCTACAGAGCAATAGTAACAAAAACAGCATTGTATTGGCACCAAAAGAGACTTGTAGATCAATGGTACAGAATAGACGACACAGAGACTAACACATATAATTTCAGTTATCTTATATTAGATAAAGGTGCCAAAAACATACATTGGAGAAAAAATAGCCTCTTCAACAAATGGTGCTGGGAAAACTGGAAATCCATATGCAACAAAATGAAATTAAACCCCTATCTCTCACCATGCACAAAACTCAACTCAAAGTGGATCAAGGACCTCCGAATTAGACCAGACACACTACGCCTATTAGAAGAAAACATAAGCCCTAATCTCCATCATGTCGGATTAGGACCCACCTTTTAAAATAAGACTCCTATAGTGCAAGAATTAATATCAAGAATCAATAAATGGGATAGATTCAAACTAAAAAGCTTCTTCTCAGCAAAGGAAATAATCAGTGAGGTGAATAGAGAGCCTACTAATTGGGATCAAATTTTTACCACATGCACATCAGATAGAGCACTAATCTATAGAATATATAAAGAACTCAAAAAATATTAACACACACACACACACACACACAAACAATCAATAAATGGGCTAAGGAATTGAACAGACACTTCTCGGAAAAAGATATTCAATCAATCAACAAATACATGAAAAAATGTTCAATATCTCTGGCAATTAGAGAAATGCAAATCAAAACTACTCTAAGATTTCATTTCACTCCAATCAGAATGGCACCTGTTAAAAGAACACAAACAACAATAAATGTTGGAAAGGATGTGGGGTAAAACTCACAGTCATAAATTGCTGGTGGGATGGCAAAATGGTGCAGCCAATGTGGAAAGCAGTATGGAGATTCCTTGGAAAACTGGGAATGGAACCACCACTTGACTCAGCTATCCCACTCCTGGGTCTATACCCAAAGGACTTAAAAAAAGAATACTACAGGGACATGTATACCACATACCACATCAATATTTATAGCAGCACAATTCACAATAGCTAAACTATGGAACCATGGAACCATCCTAGATGCCCTTCAGTAGATGAATGCATAAAGAAAATGTGACACACACACACACACACACACACACACACACACATATACACACAATGGAATATTACTCAGCAATAAAAAAGAATAAAATAATGGCATTCACAGGTAAACAGATGAAGTTGGAGAATCTAATGGTAAGTGAAGTTAGCCAATCCCCAAAATCCAAATGCTGAATGTCTTCTTTGATATAAGGAGGCTGATTCACAGTGGGGTTGGGATGGGGAGCATAGGAGGATTAAAGGAACACTAGAAAGGCCAATGGGGGGAGAGGAAGGGAGGGGGCTAAAGTGTAAATTAAAAAAAATGGTGGAATGACATGGATATCATTGCCCTGGGTGCATGTATGAAGACATGAATGGTGTGAATATACTTTTTATACAACCAGAGATATGTAAAAATGTGCTCTGTAAGTGTAATATGAATTGTAATGCATTCTGCTCTCATATATAACAACTTAAAATAAAAGAAAAGAAAAAAAAAGAAGTCACATACTCTTAATATCCCATGCTACATTTGCTCACTGGAGATGATGCTTGAAATTAAAGTAAAAAAATTTAACAATGCATATTATTTTTCTTCTTAAGCTATTCCTATGTGGTAGAATTTCTTTTTGACCTCTAAGGACAAACTTGAGTTCTAGGAAAGGAGGTGAGATTGATTCATCTCTGTGCTTCATGTTTCTCCCATCTTAACAAATAAATGCTGGGTGTTATTAGAATCATGGATACATCTAATATTGGGGATAGAAGGAACCTTAAAGATCATGTGTCCCAACAACAGAACTTACATTTCGTTATCCAGACAATTAGTAATTCAGTAACAAGCACACTGAAATTAAGCATAACTCTATTCCTTTTCTACAAACAATGAATTTGGTAAAATGCATTCTTGGATCCCTGAAAATCATGTCTGCAGCAGCCAGAATAAGAATAATTTCCCCTGAAAATTAACAGGGAAACTTCGTATGCTTATTCACAATGGAAGATTCCTTTATTTTTCTTTTCACATAGAATAATGCTCATAATATCCAGCCATTTGAGAAAGTAATACAAATAATGGTATCTCTACATTTCCACTCAGGATTTAGTATTTTTCTTCTCCACTAATAAGTTGTCTACTATAATCTATCATTCTGACTCTCATCTTTTTGTATTCTACACTATATTTTCAGCATCTCAGCATTTTAATCATCATTATGTTTTGTTAAAACACATCTTTTAATGAATAAAATTATTCTAGGACTGCTTAATTTGAGGTTTTTTTACCCCTGCCATTGTGCAACCAGAATATGGCAAATGTAATTAATCTGTCAAAACAGAAATGTTATAAATTTATTACCGACCATTTTTTCATTTGAAAAAAAGAAAAGAATTAACATTTAATGTATCATAAAGCAAATTAATTGCATTTTCTAAAGTCTAATAGAGAAAAGTTAGATATATATTATCCATGTTGGATACATATTATCCATGTGTGTGATTTAAACTAGATTTTAACAGGCAAATGCTTGATAGATAATCTTTACAAAAAATGTATCCTAAGCAGAACTGTGGCCCTAAAAAGAAACACATGCAGAATCAGCATTTCAAATATGCCTGAGCCAGTTTAGGCTATGACTATGTCTATATAATGCTAGCTAATTAGTTAGAGATACTAAATACATGCCAAGTTGATTAGCCATTGGGTGGGCAGAATAGAGAAAAGATACATCTTAATTAGTTAGGTTGTTTGATTTTGGCCTTGGACAATATGTTATGAGATTACTCAATCTAGTACCTTACCTTATCTCATTTGATTCTGTTTAACTAAGGCAAGCAAGCATTTATTTAACCAGGTTTCTTTGTATTTGTGCTTCTTTTTAATGGGTTGATTGTATCTGATGAGTAAATCTGTAGAACAATACCATATCTAAATGCCCCAGTGCCTGCGTAGATTATGCTTGGTGGGCACTAGTGTGAAAGTTTTCGTTCAATTTGTTTTAGGATGTACTCCTGCCCTCTGAAGCCCAGAAGAGGCAAAGGATTGATCCACTTAGAGAATATTATCTGGTGGCACTCTAACCATCCCTCTGGCTACTCTTTCAGTAAATGCTATAAATATATAGAGAGTACTGCCAGATCATATTCTCTAGGTGGATCAATCCTTTGCCTCTTCTGTGTTTTCAGAAGGAATTATACACACACACACACACACACACACACACACACACATATGTATATATATATATCCACACACATACATATATATCTCCATCTTTTTTTGTAAAGATTATCTATTGCCTTTTAAAATCTAGTTTAAATTACACACATGGATAATATGTATCTAACATGGATAATATATCTCTAACTTTTCTCTATTAGACTTTGGAAAATGCCATTAATTTGTTTTATGATATATTAAGTATTAATTCTTTTCTTTTTTTTTTCAAATGAAAAATGGTCCATAATAAATTTATAACATTTCTTTTTTTGGCAGATTAATTACATTTGCCATATTTTGGTTGCACAATTGCAGGGGTAAAAAATCTCAAATTAAGCAGTCCTAGAATAATCTCCATCTATTCCCATCCAATTTCCATTGAAACGTATGGAACCCTTTGGGTTGATTACCAATTATTTACTTGTTAGGGCACTCATTCATTCATGTATCAACCATTTATTCAGTGTATCCCATGTGGCACACATTATAATGCACATGGGGGATACTAAGATGACTAATGTTCATGTCTCTTCCTCAGAGGTGCTCTGCCTAAATTACAGTTTTAATAAATATCCAAAAAGGTAAATGCAGTAGAAGAGTCTACCTCCAATATTCTAAAGGTCCCCTAAGACTTTCTTTTCTTGCTTCAGATTAGTCCTACTGACTCTTCAATCTATTTTATGGCTATAAAGAGACAGTATGGAAGTGGAAGAGGCAAGCTCCAAAGGGTAGATAACTGTGCTTCACATTTGGACAGATTTGTGTTTTCAAACCAAAGGGTACACTTCAACTGAGTCATTTAAATATAACACATGCCATATTTTTTGTTTAAATTTCACTGCATATCCTGACATGTCTTATTCATACCTATTGTACAAAGTAGATATGGGCTAGGGATGCTGGCTCTAAAAATGTAACCAACAAAGATGATGCTGTGTTATATTGAATCTAACATGCATACTTTCTCTGATTTAAAACCATCAACATTATTTTAAAACATTTTGCATTATCTGTAGGTAGAAGTTGCTGCTGGGTAGGCAGAGGAAAGGACAGCCTCTCCACAGTGGTATCCCATTTTTTATGGAAAAAATTAGGAAGAGTGCAAATGATAGGAGAACTGTAAATTGAGAAAGAACCAAAATGACAAATGCAAATTTCTCTCTAAATCTGACAAGGAGAATGCTGGCCAAAAGGGTAATTTTGTAGCAGATAAATTGCTGAGTCAAAAGTGCAAAACCTTTTATGGACAGAAATTATCTAGACTAATCTGTTTTGTCAGCAGGGAGGGAAAACAGCAATTCAAATGTATTTTAAAGAGAGACTATAAATGTTTATCCTTACTGTAAAAGGAGAACACATACATATGTTTGTTTAAAATTTGACTTATGCATATTTTCCATGTTTGCTGTGATATTTGTCTTTTGGGTTAGTGCCCAAATATTTCAAGGTTCCTTTAATTATTTGCCCTAGGAAACATATTGACTTCCTGTTGTATAAAATAGGCAGGGTTTATGCTAGAAAATTAGAGAAGAAACTGAATACACTTTCTTGGTTATGGACTAAAATATATCTACATCTAAATACATCTAAAATAATATAAAGTATTTATATTGGCATTCATTAATAAGGACATATTGTTCAACTTCAAAGGATTATTATGTTTTATGCACAGAAATACATTTAATGCGGATGTCAAACTGCCTGCTCAATAATTAGTGTTACCTGCAGCTTGAGTAAAACTAAAATTTGATATGCTCACTGCATTCAGTGATTACAGTATATAGGAAATAAATCCAACACATAACAAAGAATACATGTGCACTTAAACTAAGGAATTTATAATTCACAATCACTGATTTATCAGTTAAAATATGAGCATTTAAAATTTGTTCATGGTAATTTGGTGCATGTTTTGGACAATGACATATGATATTCAAGTGCTTCTTAATAATTTAGAGTTATTTTTAAATTGGGCCATGTCTTGCCCTGCAAAATGATAATGTTCTTGTTTATCATTCTGCCCAAGTTGCATGATGGTAGAGTGAATCAATTCTTAAGTTATAAATACTGCAGCACAGTAAACCTGCTTTTTCTTTGCATTTAAAGAAACAGTCTTTGGAGTAGATGGATGAGGATATGAAAAAGTTCTCATATTTTAGAATGCATCATTTCTGCAGTAAATATTCTACAATGGGAGAAGGCAGCTCAGGGTAGCAACCTACTATGCAATTTGTGATTTTGCCTTTGTGTCTGCTTGCAGTCAAAAGCATATCACTCAGAGCTATTCCACTGTAAACAATACCATCATATTTTCAAGAGCTTTTATTTTTAGGACTAGCAATGCAAAAATGATAGTTGCACTAGGACAATGTATAATTAGAAACAAGCATTCTAATAAAATAAAAAAGTCAAATGTATCTGAATGAACAGTGTTTGATGTCATTATATAAAATAGAACATAATAATAATCCCATCTGCTTCACTGTATGTTACTTCATTCAATTATATTAAAGTAAATTTTGTGTGGGAAAAATTTTTGTTTTCCCATTTTAAATATGAAGAAGCTGAAGCTCAACTAGTGGATTCAAGTCTTCTAGTTGATACTAACATCGTGCTATGCTGCCCATTTTTTCTGGTTACCAGTATCAATGCTATCTCATGTTCTTTTTTATGTATCACAGATGCCTTTGTTATCTATAAATTATGATACTATCTGACATTATTATGGAGATAACAAATGAGATAGGAAATCTTGAAAAGCATCCATGTGTAACTAGAAAGAATTGCTTATTATAGGTTCCAAAACTTTATGTGTTACATCATCATGGTGATAATACAATTCCTAGGAGTTGATAGTTCTTTCAAAAATGTTTCTATGGTCTTATTATTTCTAATAAATATTAATTGTTCTTTTTTTAGTTATAACCTACATGATGCCTTTAGATATATTTTTTTAATTTTTAAAATATCTTTATTTGTTTTATTTATATTTTATGTGGTGCTGAGAATCAAGCCCAGTGCCTCACGTGTGCCAGGCAAGCACTCTACCACTGAGCTATAACCTCAGCCCCACCTTTAGAGATTTAAAATAGTATCCTGGTATTGTTTAAGGCTAAAGAAACATAATTATTCTCAATGGATTTGAGTTTTCTTAATAAAAATCACCTTGTCTATCTTCTCCACTAAAGCCTAAAATTCAGGAGGGCAGAAAACATGTCTATGTTTTCCTTATTTTATACTAAAAGAAACTAGTATAATACTTGATATAAAATCAGGGCTAAGTATGAATTTTTTAAAGCAATAAAGCAGGAATGAACTAAAAATATTTCTTATGCTTCAATGCTACTAAATATTGTGTGGATTTATTTTATGTATAGAAAGGTGGGGACCATGTATATTGATTTAGAGTACAGATGACCTGCAGAAAGAGATCTATGAACCATCTGAATCTAGCCCTGAATGGCTAGTTTTGTTATAGTAAAAACCTAGACAGCTTAAAAGAATCTGAATGGGTCTGCACACTTAATATTGCATCTGAATATACTTCTCTGAAAAAGTGTCACTTGACCTCTGTCATATGTTTATTCTAGAGTGTGTTATAATATTAAAATATATTGTTAATATATTTAACATATTCAGTATGTCCACCTCTGAGTTATACCATAATCATTTTCATTAATTTCTTCTTGAATCTATATCAAATTTTTGCTTAGTAAGTTTAGCTTTTATAGTGTAAAAACTATATGAAAGGGGCTGGGGCTATGGCTCAGTGATAGAGTGCTCATCTCACATGTGTGAGGCCCTGGGTTTGATTCTCAGCACCACATAAATAAAATAAAGGTATTTTGTCCACCTACAACTAAAAAAAATTTTTTTTTAAAAACTATATGAAATACATTTTTTGTAAATTCCACATTTTGTACTATATAGTCATTTACTTTTCTCAGCTAGATTCTTTGAAATTTAAATTCTGCTTTCTGTTGTTTTCACAATGTTACTCTTGTTTATTTGGGCATTTTTCTGATGTCCTTTTGCCCTTTCTTTGTTTTCTCATCTTTTCATTATTATTTTGATTTAAAAATGTTTCCTATAGAAGGCATGTTAGCGAGACTTCTTTATAATTTTTTTTTAAAATCTATCAGGCTCAGTCTTTTAATGCAAGAAGTCACTCCATTCCCAATAAAGTAACTGATATGCTTGATGTCATTGCAATCATTTTTATTTTTTAAATTTATTTTATCTTGTTTTCTAATTTACTTTTGTTTCTTGGTTTGAGAAAGTAGATACAAATTTGAGGGTCTTCAATGTCTAGGCCTTATTTAAAGCCATAAGACAGATGAGACCACCCAGGCAGTGAGGATAGATCAATGAGATAAAAGATTTGAGGATTAAGCCTTCAGGTTCTTCAATATTTAAAGGTCATAAAGATTAGAAGGAACCAGCCAAGAAGATCTATAAGGAATAGCAAATGATGTAAGAGGATTTTCAAAAGAGAAATGGTTGCCCAGGGGACCAGGTAAAGTGTTTCAAGAAGGAAAGAGTGATTAATTATGTCAAATGCTTCTTATGGGCCAAGAAAGATAGGACTAAGACTTGAATTTAACAATGTGGTGACCATTGGTGACTTTTTGGTGGAGTAGTGGGGGCAAAATCCTAATTAAAATTGTTTAAGAGAATGTTAGTAAGGCTTCTGGTTAAGACAATGTGAAGAGGTTGGTGGCAAAGTACAAGTATAAAACTGGACAAATTAGTCAAACACATATTTCATAGCAGTAGAAATTGAGCAAAGGCTAGCAACAAACTGAGAAATACTTATTTTTCAAAAAACTGCAAAAGTTTATGATAACGACAGTATAAGTATCACAATCTATTTGCCTAGGGAACTCTCATTCTCACTACCTCTTCACTAAGTTGCTTGGTTGGCAAAAATGATAGTGTTTTACCATGTGGGGGGTCGGCTCCTTCTGAAACCAAGAAAATTTGCTGCCTAATTAGGGAGACTTAAGGCTTTTCTGGCTGAGAATGATATACTAGGTTAGGGAAAAGTTAAAGGAATCCACAGTTTTGCCAACAGAGATTTCTATCCCAGTTAAGGTGAGCAAGAGGCAAGCCATAAATTTAATGGGAAGATACCAGAAATCAGAGAGCGCCTCCAGGTACATTGACACATGCTTATAATCCCAGCAGCAGTCAGAAGGCTGAAGCAGGAGGATTTCAAGTTCAAAGCCAGTCTCAGCAACTTAGTGAGGCCCTAAGCAAATTAGCAAGACCCTGTCTCTAAATAATATATAAATAGGGCTGAGGATATGGTTCAGTGGTTAAGTGCCCCTGGGTTCAATCCCTGGTACAAAAAAAAAAAAAAAAAAAAAAAGTGCCAAAGAGAAGATATAAGCCTTCCACACTTCTTTAGTTGAAAGGAAAATTATAAATGTAGGAAAGTCTCAAGAAAGCTCAGCAGAAATGAAAGCCAAAAGATACTTGGTAATCCTTCAAGTTTGAATACTGAACCCATACACAGATTGACTGGCTTTGGGTAGATGCTTTTCAGGCTCAAGATGTTGAATAAAACTTGTATCCAAACCACTGGCTGACCACTAAGCTATGGAGGTAAAGAGGTGACCCTTGGAAGCTGGTTTAAATATTAATATGATGTTCATTTATGTATATTATATATTGTGTTATATAATATGTTCTGATATATCATATGATATATAACTAGTCTAAATATAAAAAAATAAGAACAAAAATTACAGATACATCAGTGGCTATAGTAGAGGGGATAGTTTTAAGTATAGGCAAGTTACTAAAACAAAACAGTCCAAAAGATTTTTAAAGACTGTAAAGTTGCTATGTTATTTAAATATCCAGTTTTTGGCAAAATATTACTACATATGCAAAGAAACAGAGCAATATTAATGTTTGTATATAACACATACTCACTTATTAAGTGATACATTGAAAAATATTTAACATTGGGGTTGGCAAACTATAGCCTGACAGCCATAATCTACTCACTACTCTTTTTTTAATTGTTGTTGTACTGGCTATTGAACCCAGGGCCTCACATATACTGGGTAAGTACTTTACCTCTGAACTCCATCCCCAGCTGTTTCTACTTTTCTTTTGAGACAGCTTCTAGTTCAATTGCCCAGGCCGGCCTCAAACTCACCATCTTGCCTCAGCCTTCTGAGTATGCCCCACTATTTATTTTTATACAATTTTATTGGAACACAAGCATGATCATACATTTATTTATGTATTGTCTATAGCTGCTTTCATACTATTGTGAAAGTACTGAATTCCTTTTACAGAGCCCACTTTCAAAACTTAGAACATTCACTATCTGCCACTTCACAGAAGTCTGCCTGAGAACACAGTCAAGAAGGAATAGAAGAACAAAAAGATATGAGCTATGTAGAAAACAATATTAAAATGGCAGATGTAAACCCTGCCATATCAATAATTTACTAAATGAAAATGGTGTGAACATACCAATTAAAAGATAAAGATTGTCTTTCTAGATTTAAAAACATTTTTTAGTTGTAGATGAACACAATACCTTTATTTTATTTTTATGTGATGCTCAGGATCAAACCCAGTGACTTCCACATGTGAGGCGAGCACTCTACCATTGTACTACAACCCCAGCTCATGCTAGATATTTTTTACAAAGTATTATTCAATTATATTTTGTTTTTAAGAGCCATACTTTAGATTCAAGTCATAGAGTTTAAAAATATATACCATGAAAACAGAAACCATAGTGAGCTACAGGGGCTATAATAATATCAGATTTTTTATTTTTTTCTTTTATTCTAAGTTGTTATATATGACAGATTTTAAGACACAATATTACTAGAGAAAAAGATATTTCAAAATTATAAAGTAATTACCATATTAGGAAAATGTAACACAAAAAGAAAAAATGGAAGTAGACAAGTTAGAAGCAAGTATAAATAACTCTTTTGATGAATTTTGATGTAATGATGACATGTAGTGGAGTATAAAGTTATTTTTAACATAAGTAATATGATAGTTTTTTATACTGATAGAAATGATCCAGAGGAACAAGAAATAATTTATGTTGTAGCACAGAGGTGGACTTTCTAGAGCGAGTCCTTGAGCAGATAGAAAAAAATTGAGCTGGTTGGTCACTTGCTTTATATAGGAGCATGAATAGTTCATTTCTACTTATGGAATCAAGAATAGAGCCACCAGAGTATATGGGCACAGATATAGAATACAGATGTAGGTGGTCTAATGTGTATTGATGTGTTAGTTGGGAATACTGAGTTCCACTAAGGAGGTTGTGAACAAAAAACAGAATTCATAAAACTCACAAAAATTGCTTTTGGGGAGTTAATTCTCCATGGGTCTCTTGTTTTTGCATATCTTGAGAATAGAGGCATTTGTCCCCATAGGATGGTTATATTCTGAACAGTCATGAAAGAGAGAGAATTCTCTATTTCAAGAACAAAGGGCAGATTTGTTTACTTTCTGGTATAATAAAGATAATGTCTTCCTGCAGGGCAAAAGCTAGGTCTCCTTGCAACTCACTATAAAAGTTCCTCTTTCTTACTATAAACCACTAAGTGTGCAGGCTTCACTCAACTCTTGTTACATTACCCTGTGGGAATCAGGGTTCAGACAACTGGTGCAACAAAATGATAATACATACTCTGGCTATTGCTCTTGCTTTGGAAATAAACTCTCCTTTATGTATCACCAAAATCAGTCAGTCAGTAAATCTCTCTCTCTCCCTCCCTCACTCTCCCTTTCTCCCGCCCTCCCCCCCCCCACTTTATTTTGCTACAAGAAACTGGCAAACTAACTTAGCTTGCAAGTAACATGGACTCTCATACTCTTCATTGTTTTTGACAGTGTTAATCAGATAAGAAAGCTATTCATGTACCGGGTGTCAACAAAGTCAATAAGGTATGATTAGTATAAGTAAACATGTAGCTTGTGAATCATAGGCAGAAATAATAAGATATATTGAATATAGGTAATAAATTAGTAATATGTGAGACAGATAAATGACCTGTTAAAGATAGAATAAATGGAATATTTAATGGATCAAGCAAGAGTGTTACATTCAGGTAGAAAGAAATGGAACCATCATATCATAGGATGCCATGGTACCTCATTTAGGGTGTCATCCCTATATTGCCTATTCACTGGCAACAGCCAGTGTAATTCCTTTCTGGCCCCCAAAGTACTCTGCCAGAGAAGCAAAGATAAAGCTGTGATTAAATTGTTTAGCAAGCTAATCAGTGCACTACAACTATTGGTCAAGCACACTTAATCTGCATCTTGCCCATAAAGCTAGAACCAGAGCAGCCTTTTGCTTGAGCTCACTCCTCCAATTTTTAAACCTCATCTCTGTCCTCATAACCACATGATGAATGGGGAAAGTTGATGCAACAGAAGAAGGACACAGGAATTTTATGTAACCCAGGATTCAGCTAGAGAAGTCTGTGCAAACTCTTTTATCCTAAGTGTGTTGACATGCCAGGTTTCTTTCCCCATTTCTTTCTGGTGTATCTTTTAAATTATTTAATAGATCGTGTGTGTGTGTGTGTGTGTGTGTGTGTGTGTGTGTGTGTGTGTGTGTGTTTAATCTTCATTTGTTTTTTGAGATTTTTGTTTTGTCATCGCTTGGCAAATTTGTCTGAAGAGTGTGCTTGGTTGATACCATCATGTCAAGGTAATTACCAACATAACAATAGTGGGAGTCTATGAATATCATCATCTGATTATTTCAGTTTTCCTAATTTATTAGGAAGTAGATGATCATCTGAGCATGAAGAAAGGGAGGGGGCTGAAGGTTTGAGAACATTAGAAATATAAAATACTCATCTGGTAGAGATGTGAACTAAATAGATAAGACAATGAAATAGAATTATTTGGAAGCAGTAGGGACCTACATGAGGTTGGTGGTTATTAATTTAAGTGAAACCTGTCATCATAGTCTTGTGTTTTTCTCTAGTCACATTCAACTTTATGAGTATAAACAGGAAGTTGATGGAGTTACATTTATTCAGAACTGGGATTTTCCCAGAGGGCATGACAAAGGATGAGAGCAGCAATGGATGTGAATGTATGTGCTCCCTGAAAGAAGAATTGTTCCCCAATGCTTACTTAGAACAGTGACTGACACAGTTAGTGTTTAATAAATATTTGCTGAATTAAAGGAAACTTTGTAGACTTTTCTCTTTATCCTCAAAGTTCAGTAAATTTACAGGTGTGTCTTGTCAATTCTGGTTAGGATTTGGTGATCCATTTCAGTCTCTGAGATTAACTATTTCTTTAGTTCAGAGAAAATTTACTCTGCTATTTGCATGATTGTTGCATCTTTTACATCTGTTTCTGATATCCTTCTGGATTTCTTATCATTTGCATATTAAATCTCCTAGATCTACCTTCTAAGGCTTTTATATCCCCCCCCAATTTCTTTCACTCTGCACAATTCTGCTTTAAGTTCCAGATATTTGTTCTTTTGATTTTCTAGTTTCCTAATTTGTACTCAGTAGATACTATCATCTACTTAAATGTATTTACTCAATTGTTTAGTTGGCAAATTACTCAGTGGCTTTCTTTTGATGGGCATGTGCTCTACTTGTTCTGAGTAATATTACTCTCCCTGGTTTCTGGGTAGTTTGGATTTGTCATTTTCTTTGCCATGCACTGCCAGCTCATTAGGGATGACACACATTTGTTGGAGTTCTTTATCTGATGGAAGTCCCACAATGTTTTCAATGGTGTCTGTCCCTTAGGTTAATGAATACAACACAGGTAAGTTGTCTGGCTGGCATGTTCCTGGTCTCAGAGTCAAGGAAAACTTAACTACCATTTTAGCTTCTTTCTGGCCTCTTTCAAATCAGGAAAACCAGCCACATTCACACTAGGGGTTAACTCTTCCCTTTCTCTCCCTGGCCCAACCAGAAGGCCCAGAGTTTTCCCGTAGGCCAAACTCTGTCTAAGGTCCACTGTTTGCTCCTCTGATTACTAATGCTTTTCCCTAGCAGAAGTCTTAAAAAAATTAGTCTACCATAACAACCTTGTTAATGATCTGTAAAGAATCCTATATTTTCAAAACCTTCTTTGGATAACCTGCTTTGCTTTCACTAGTGTCTTTATGTCTATTGAACATTTATGTTTTCCATTTTTAACATGTATTTCTACCTCACGTGAAGCTAGACAAATTTGTGAAAATATAGATTAATGTACAAGATAAATTAGGGAGTAACTCTTTGCTTTATAAAACTTCTTAAACAGTATTGCTTTAATTAAGCTTTCTTCTCTAAAAGTAATTTAATTTGAGAAAATTAAATTTATGTATACATGTTCAGGAACACATCATCTGCTGAAAGTCATACATTTTATTATAATTTTGCACCTGTTAATGCATTTAATAATTATTCTCAAACCACAGAATGAAAATATATTGTATATCTAGACCATAGACTATTAACAGTTAAAACTGTCTCTTCAATCATCTTTTCCTCTCTATTGTGCCTAGTACTGTGTTTTGCATATTTAAGATTTTCAAAAAATGCTTAATTAACCAGATTATCATTGAGTCAAAATTACCATAATTATCTAAATAAGTTAGATTGCAAATGCAAAACATATTATAAAGTGAATCATAACACTTTGGTATGATGGTCACAAATTTTCTCCCTTCTTTCATAATCCTTGGCCTGATTAAGATTTTTCATTGGAGGTAAGGAAATGTATGAACAGAAAATTGGTGAAATCTGGAAATGCATTACTTTTCTCATCATTCTTACCTATTTTTGTACTTTCCTATATCTTTCTTCTTCAATGTGTTCTTTACCCCATATATTTTCCTGAAATCTTTGCAATCTTTTTTCTGAAAATACACATAGTCACATGCATTTTTATTATCAAGTAAAAAACAAACCAATTTTATAAAAATTGCCTGTTCTCTGAATTGACAGACTATTGCATTCATTAAAACCTTACAAGGGAAGTATATATTTATTCTATTCTATTGGGCTCTCTATTATTCAAAAGTTTAAAAACTGTCAATTTAGCTTAACCTGTTTTGTTAGGTGTGACTGCTATTTAAACTTTGAATAGGAAATTATAAAATTTAACACCTCAAAGAAAAATATGTTTAGTTTTTAGAGATATTGAATAGTAAATTCTCAGTCCAGAAGTAAATTTATATGCAGAATCTAAATATTTCAGATGTATCATGTTTCAGGGAAGGTTTTTAAACTCCATATTAAAAGAAAAATATCCTGTTATATGTTACAACATGGATGAAACTTGAGGATATTATACTAAGAGAATGGTCACAGAAGAACAAATACTGTGAATCCACTTATGAAAAATCTAAAGTAAAATGAGTAGAATAGTAGAATGAGTTAGACATCATTACTCTAAGTACATGTATGAAGACACAATTGTGGTAAAAATGTAAAACCAGCAACTTGAAAAATTGTGTTCTTTATATGTAATATGAAATGAATTGCATTCTGCAAACATGTATAACAAATTAGAATAAAAATAAATTTAAAAAGAAGAAAAAAAAACTAAAGTAGTCAAACTTAGAAACAGAGAACAGAGTGGTGGTTGCCAGGGCCTGGAGGGAGAGGAAAGAGCAGAGTTACTATTTGGCATGTATAGAGTTTCAGTCAGGCAAGATGAAAACGTTCAAGAAATTTGCTGAATAACATTGTGCCTATAGTTAACAACATTCTACGGGACACTTAAAAATTTAAGAGAATAGATCTTACAAGCTTTTTGCTAGAATTTTAAAAAATGCATATTCATTTCAGCCATTTTCTCTTTCATGGCCTCTGATATAAAAACACCTTCATTTTAAAAACAGAGATTTGGCACCTACTGACTTTACAATATGTGCTAAGGCATTTTGATGTCCTAAAAATTATATTTCTTCTTTTTAATTATAGCAAGAGAAATAAAATTTGAAAGTAACTGCTGAGCTTCTATATAATGTTTTGAGATCAAAAGTTCATTGATATGAATGTTTGTGATTCCAGGGCCTTTTACTATCTCCTGGAGGTGGAAGCCAGCCCCAAGCAACCAATTTGTTTCTAATGGTATTTGCCTTAATATAGTAGGATTTGGGGAGGGTTTATTTTCCAAATTCTTCCCAAGTATGTTTCATTGATATTGGAATGGCTTTAAAAATGTGAAACAGCTGTTAGGTATCTCATTGTCCTTCATGATAAAAGGTAATACTGCTGACATGGTTTCTTCCTGCAATGCATATTGCTTGTAAGAACATTACAGAGTCCATATTTCCTCCCTTACTAATCTCTCCATGTGTCCTTTGCTTGATGCCTGTAGTTACTTTAAGAACTTGTCACTGGTAATCACTAGAGTTATACTTTATATGCGTCTGACCTTTTAGTTCAGTTTGAGACAACCCATCTCTAATTTTGTATACCTGTGTTTTCTATTTTTGCTGCTTTGTTAGAAGTTGGTAATTCTTCATATGGTATTCATTCAAAATGTGCTTTCGTGCTTCTTAGAAGCTACATTTGGGCATAAGGAAAGATGAAATACTCTGAATCAGTGATTGGCTTGCCCTTCACCAGACCAAGCTTGCCCTCTTCCAAGATTTCATTGTTATAGTTTGCTTTGTTTCTTTCATTATTTTTCCTCAGTACATACAGTATCAAGGTTACAAGACCATTCTTTCCTACATATTGCATTTTGGTCAGAATGCCTTCATATTATCCATTAGCTGATTCTGCACTCATTTTCCTCAGGAGGAAAATCTGTTTGTGGAGATACATGTGAGTCAGATTTCCTGGATGAAAGGGAATGTCACTGGCCCAGAAAGCTTGCTGATTTTTGTTTTACAATAGCATGAGAATAGTGTTCTTCTCCAATGACCACCTGCTAACATCTCTATTTAGAGCTTAATTCAATAGCCAAAATATGTGGGTTCATGGAGGCCTTTGAAACCTGACTTTTCTGTTCCCTGAAAGCAAAATATACATCTTATTGAATTCCCTTGCATACCAAATATTATTAAAGCTATATGACCTTACCTTCAAGCATTCTTTAAAATATTGAATATCCCTTAGTCTGGGAAAGTGGCACAATAACAGATACACATTACAATGCCATAGCTTGGCAAAATGCCATTAAAGTGAAAGAAAGTAGGGATGAAAAGGAAATAAATCAAATCTCTAATAACTAGGCAAACACAGCTCAACAAACCGTAAAACACAAACAGATACAAATGGCTTTGCTTAAATCCAACCATTGAAGCATAGGCCTCAATAGTTAGTACCCTCAATATTTGGTACCCTCAGTTGCCATTAAACATATTGGTGTGCTGAACAAGCTGGGTGCAACCTCAGATCTTTTTGATAATAACTTGCCATTGTGATTTATTTTTCTTCTACTAAAAATCAATAAGTTTAACCATGGCACAGACTAGCTCTTTCATATTAACAGCTTACATTTATTGAGCATTTTCATGTGCTTCTTCCATGCTTCACCTAGAATTATAATCAAAATTATGCTTATGTAATTAATTAAAATTATAATTTAAAATTAATATTTAATTTTCAAAACAGCTTTTTGAGATAAACGGTATTGTTATCACCATTTTATGCAAGAAAAGGCTAAGACCAAGTAGCAAAAGAACTTGCCTAGTGTCATGAAACTAGTGAAGGGAGAAGTTAGAATTTGAAAGCAGGATTGACTCCAGGGCCCACATGTTTAATTGCCACCTTAACTGCTTTCTTGCTGCTTCCTGCCATCAGCATTATTCTTTGTTTTTAGTATGGCAAGAAATATTCAGATTTATATCAACTCTCTGTAATATGGTGGACTTATTAGTATTTCATACAGAGTAGAAGAATCAAGCTTTTGTTGGATTCCTGAGGCAAAATGGAGAAATAGATGAGGGGACAGCCATAATGTTGGGGAGTTCCTAATCAGTCTCATGGTCATTTAGAACCAGTCCAATGAAGGCATTATTTCCTGAACAGAGAGGTAGGCGTCTAGGAGATTAGCTTTAATTATAATATTCATATAGATGTTAAACAGCAGAATGAACAAGAAGTTTTGCTCCTAGGGAAAACTTGGGGCATTAATAATAGTCGGAAAACTGAACAAACACCATGCACCATAAAAGATCAGGATTAAGGCTAAGAATATGAGCAGCATCTATGTGGTAAAAACAGCAAGAAGCATCTTTTTGTTTTATACCTTGTTTTTATTTATTCAGTTTTTTTTATGTGCTGCTGAAGATAGAACCCAGTGCCTCACCTGTGCAAGGCAAATGCTCTACCACTGAGCCACAACCCCAGCCCCAAGAAGAATCTTGATATGGAACCAAACTTTGACCTTATGTTTGGTGCTGTTACAGGATTTCTGTTAAAATAGGCATCCGTTAAGTAGTTTGGCTAATCAGGGTATGCAAGTGAAGATATCTATTTTTTTAAAATTAAAAAATTACTTTTGCAAGACTGGAAAATAAAAAGCCTGAGATAAAGGATGTCCCTGAAACTTTCCATCTCTTAAAAAATATCTGCTTTCAGAGAAAGAGCTTGTATTTCTACTTCAGTTTTAATAAGTTAAGTTAGATGTGATTGCCTGCCTTGGGAGATTTTACAACTTCAGCCCCGGTGCCGAAGAATGAAAATTTAGATCCTAGCTTATAGGAATTTCAGACTTAGGATACAATATGAAAGAAGATTTAGGGAGAGGGGCAGAAGATCTTCTCAGAATTCTTTTCTTTTGGCGGGGGCATGTACCTGGGTTTGAACCCAGGGGCATTCAACCACTGAGCCACATCACCAGCCCTTTGTTGTATTTTATTTACAGACAGGGTCTCACTGAGTTGCTTAGTCCCTCGCTGTTGCTAAGGCTGGCTTTGAACTCGTGATTCTTCTGCCTCAGCCACCCAATTCACTAGGATTACAGGTGTGTGCCACCACAGACAGCCTTCCCAGAATTCTTGATATCAAACTACTCTTCTTATTCTTTAGAACTGACTTGCCAATATCATTGTTTAGTCAGTGAGAATACTTGAAGGACTTACACATTTTGATGACATACTTCATTTTCAGCTAGAAGTCTTTTGTGCTTCTCTCTACAATAGTGTAGATATATTAAAAATTTAAAAAGAGCAAAAAATGGTTGACTGTTTTTAGTTACTGCAGCTTCATTTGAGCATATCAGTGTAATTGGTAAGTTTCCTGTTCTGCTTAATGTTCATAATTAAGGTGATTCAAAATTGTCACATAACTGCAATTTTCTTATCAGCTCTAATTCTTAGAATTTACTGAAAGTAAAACAAGGAGTAACTGAAGTTTATACCTCTGTGGTTAAATTGCAAGAGCACTGCTGTTAGTTGATAATTCATCCATTGGATCTGCAAGAAGCTGTATTCAGGGACAAAAAAGACATTGTCCTCTTTTGTCCATCTATCCTTAGAAATGATGCCACTGTAAATGAGTATGAAGATAGACACATGACAATATAAAAAGTTCTATCTGGTTCTAGAATATTGTATAATATAGTGTAAGGATTTACAAGCTAAAAAAAAGAGTTAAATGACTTTAAGAGATAGAAGGTGCCAGTGGTTATGTTAATTTATTTCTATGTTGGGCTGATACCCTTAGAAAATCAACATGTTCTTAAACCTAGAACTTGAAATGTTCTCAAATATTTTCATTTGAGTTATATATTTTTGTGGCTCTATCATTCTCTCATTGAATAAGATCATGGGCTAGCTAGTTAAACTCAATAAATGCCAGTTTAATTCCTATAAAATGGTGGTAATAATGACATATTCTTCATTAGGGTATTGTGAGAAGTAAATGAGATAATATGTAAATCATACAACACAGCTTGGCATTTAGTAGACATTAAATAATAGAATATAGGGTATTCTATATTATTCCTTTATTGTGTTAAAAACAACCCTGTATAGCAAGCAGAGAAGACATTAACACTCTTATAATAAAGAAACTGAGTCCCAGGGGTTAATTTATTTTTTAAAGTTGCTAAGTGAGTCAGGTCTATAATTCATGAATATGTATAATTTTTACCTTTACAACTGAATTCTTGATGTAGGTGTGCATGTGTGAGCCAACCCCCACCAGAGAATTAGAGTAAATGGGAAGGTAGAATAGTATGCCAATAATAATAATAATAATAATAATAAAATAATAATAATGACATGCAGTGGTACAAAGAAGTGTCAGAATCAGATGCAATGGTCCAGAAAAGGGATAACTTATATTTTTAGAAAAGGAAGAGTCCGAAGAGTGCAAAAAGAATAAAAAAACTCAGAGAATAGGTCTGAAGATGTAAAGTTGGCATCAGAAACTCACACATTTTCAGAATTTGAACAGGTAACTAACTGAAGCTAGTGAATGCAGTCTAATAGGAAAGAATAGGGGCTGAGACAAAGTTGAAACTGCACGCTCCATTTAAAAGAATTATAAAAAATTCTCTGTAGACAAAACAGAATGAGTCAGTGGGCTAATTTAAGTTTTAAACTAATAACCTGAAATAAATGAGGGATCAAGGTTTTAGAGGAAATGGGAGAAGATGGGATCAAGAGCAAAGTACAGGTGAAAAACAAAATTTGAGGATAAACAATAATTGGACAATTCCAGTGACAGATATTTTAATGTTCAAAGGAGACAAGTCAGAAGTTTATGTCCCTCAGTCTTCTTGGGAAAGTAGAAAATGAATTATCATTCAGAAGTGTTTCCCTCTGCCCTTAGGGTTTAACTGAAGATTGCTTTACTACTGAACTTCATCCCCAGCCCTTTTTCATTTTTTTTTTTTTTTTTTTAAATTTTGAGACATCGTCTCACTATGTTGCTTAGGGCCTTGCTATGTTGCTTAGGGCCTTGCTAAGTTGCTGAGGCTGGCCTTGAACTTTCCTTCTTCCTGCTTCAGCATTCCAAGTCACTTGGATTACAGTTGTGTGTCACTGCAGCCAGTTAGAAGGAACAGGAATTATGGGCTTGGAAACATGGAGAAGTTGTGCCTGGAAAAATCAATGTAAGTAACATAATAAGTTAGTTAAAAGGTTTACTAGCAGAAGACAAACAGGTGAGGTTGGACAGCGTGGGTTTGAAATGGGTCCACCTGCATGGTTTTGTGATTTTTTTAAAAAGATTATATGGGCATTCATTTATCTAGTCTGCCGGTTGTCACTCTTGTTTTTATTGTGTTCAAGCAATACAAACCCTTGCATTATTAAACAATTCCAAATATGAGTAAAGATAGAACATTAGCAACAAAAATATTATATTGCTTTAATTTTTATAAGAATGATTTTTACTTTCTTTATGCCACTAGTACTCTCTATTAATGTGGAAGATCAAGAGTTGACCACTAGAGACATTTTTTGTCTCAATGTTCAATTTACTTTTTCATAGGATTGGTGCATGTGTGTGTGTGTGTGTGTGTGTGCGTGCGCACACACACACACACACACGTGCTGTATGAGAGAATGCTCCATTCATTTGAGAATATTCTCAGCTCAGAGATATCAGAAAGAGGGACATGATTCTCAGAGGCTGCTGCACAGTTTAATTTATAGGATATTACTGTCAGTTTTAAGTGCAGAACAATATTTTGTGTTATTTTAATGCATATCATCCCTGCAGTGTTAATGTCATGGATTACAGTTTTGGTACTTCAGCATGTGAGCCTGTTTTAAGATTTCTCGTAGAAAATAAATTGCATTGCTACTTCTTTCTTGCCAATGTGGCAAGGGGAAAAAAAGGAGCTGGGAAAAGTATCCTGAATAAGTAACAGTTTTAAATATCTAAAATGTCCCCAGGGATGTGCTAGGTGCTAATGGGGGTTCCAATGTAATGAGAGATATATTATGGCAATCTCTTGAGAAAGGGTAGTAAGAGTAGAGAAGAATGACATTCATCAAGAGACTCTGAAGTTTGGAGACTTCCTCCAAATTAGGAGAAAGGAAGGAATTGAGCTCAAGGATCATTAGTAATTGTAGAGTAAACTGTGCCAGGGAAGATGTTATGGTTTGGGTATGAGGTATTCCCCACAAAGCTCCAGTTAATGCAGGGATGTTCAGAGGTGAAATAATTGGAGTTTGAGATCTGTAAAATTATCAATCCATCCTGTTTGAAAGGACTGAATGGGTGGCAACCATAGGTAGGTGGGAGCATGGCTGGAGGAGATGGGTCACTGGGGGTGTGTCCTGGAAAAGTGTATCTTCCCTGCAGCCCCCTCTCTTTGTGTCCTGACCCCACCATGATCTGAGCAGATTTCCTCCATTGGGCCCTTCCCACATGATGTGCTGCCTCACCTTGGGCCTAGAGTGATAGAATCAGCTGTCAATGGAATTGTGAGCCCCAAATAAATTTTTCCTCCACTGAGTTGTTCTTTTGGGGTATTTTGGTCACAGTTATGCAAAATCTGACTAAAACAGAAGCCATCTACAAGAGATAACTTTCCCTCAGAGGGCTAAGCAATGTGCTATATGTCAAGGAAGGAGAAACTGACAAAAAGAGCATTATAGCAATGAAAGAACTTAATAGGTTTGAGAAGGCAGGGAAGATTTTTAGCAGGGATTGAATCCAGTGGCACATAACCACTGAGCCATATCCCCAGCACATTTTATTTTTTATTTGGGACAGGGTCTCACTAAGTTGCTTAGGGTCTTGCTAAGTTGCTTAAGGTATTGCTAAGTTGCTGAGGCTGGCTTCAAACTTGGGATCTTCCTGATTCAGCCTCCTGAATTGCTGGGATTACAGGCATGCACCACTATGCCCAGCTTTCTTAAGTTTTTTGTATGGAATACTGGTTAAATCTTCTGGAACAAACTGGCCTTCTAGAATTTGTCATTTTTTAAATGTAACATCATTCATAACTTGGACCATGTAGGGCCCTGCCATTTATTAGGGTTATACAGGACACAAAAATGTCATATCCTTTAAGAAAACACTAATATTTGCAATTATTTTCATGTACAAAATTGTACCTTATTGCATAACTTGGAAAGAAGTAGAAATTGATGGGAACTGTTTTTTTAGGTCCTCAGCTTCATTAAAACTTTCTGCACTCTGACCTCTCTGATACAGAGCAAAAGCATAATAACTCAGTGACGTTGCCAAGCTTTAAACAGATTCTAATGCCTATATTGAAGAAGAAGAACATATAGAAGGAAGCTTCTTGGACATTCCATCACAACTGATGTTCAAATGTTAATATAAGATGCTCACTGCAGTACACACTGTTCTAACTGTCCTTAATTTTTCTGTGACCATTTAATTATACATCATTCTAAACAACATTTTTGCCATGTCATATATGCTCCCTCATCTAAGATATAAGCAAAAATTTTCAGTAAAATCAGTCAAGAGAAAAAAAAAAGCTGTTTACTTTCTTATAGCCATTCCTTTTTGTCCTTTGAAAATTATACTTTCAAATAAAAGTATCAGCTTTTGAACTCTGTCGAAATCTAAAGCCCATAGCATTTTTTAATAGCCTTGCAACTTTATCCATATCTCTGAAGACAGCTTGTAGACTGTTTGAAGTTTCTGTGATTCAGGTAGAATTCAGACTTTGCAGAAAAGCTTACCTTTCAGTTAAAAGATTACTCGTGAGTATGTTTGTATGTGTTTTCTTCTTGATTTGAGTAAAGTGCAAAAGACTTATAATCTTTCTCTGAACAGGAGAAAATGTTTCCTTCCTCATCCCTGAAATAATCGTTTTTCTGTTTTTTTCTGAATAAAATATTATCTACATGCTGGCATTAGAGGGTTAAGGCAAATACTGAGGGGTGCATAACTGCTAAAGATTTTTATAGCTGTATTAAAATGAGAAATGGTAATGTGTCTAAGCAATTTCTGGTCATGTGGTCTTAAAGAGTTATGCATGTGGCTTTGAAATACCATCCACCAATCATACCACCCTGCTAATCTTTTTCATTTTATAAACATATCTTTATTTACTTTCATTCACTTGTTGGCTGATGAAATAATGTGAGTACTTTGAAACTAGCACAGAGAATACAAAATCACCTTTCTATGATGTGATCTGATTTAGATTTGGACCACCACTGAGAGAATTATGTAAGGTTTCAAAACAGAAATTTGTGCACACCAAGTTTAGCCCAATGGTTTTTGACATTTTGTTACACCAATATCCTGCCAGTAATTTGATCTTGTGAAACTTGTCCTCCATGATGAATAGTATAAACAACATATAATTTAAAACAAAGAAAATGAACCATACATTTATTCTGAAAAAAAAAATTCTGGTATGTTGGTAATAACCATTGAGATAATTAGAAATGCAAAATTGAAGTGTTGTAGACAACGGCTGAAGATAACCATTCTGTATGAGGGACAATATGCCAATTAACTGACAAATTACTTTTCTTTTTGTATTCAGAACCCAAAATTTTAGCATTCCAATATTAACTGGTTTGCTCTGGTAATTTGTTTACTTTGGGGATGCAAACAGATATGCATTAGGCTGTAGAAAGTCAGTGATTACCATTACATCTACTTGTAACTTCAATATTTTCACATTTTCATTAGTAGTCTGAATGCTAATTACCAAATTTCTATATTCTCTAAAGCTAGTGATTACTGTGTATGCAGAAGAAAAATATTAATTATTATTATAAAGACTAATTAAAAGTTGAAAGCAAAGCTTTAATAAGCACGAATACCATTATTGTCAAATGTGAAAAGCACATTAATTATTATTTTGCAAAACTCTATTCTTAGACTCATATATGTGACTCTCAGATACACAGACAATAGCATTATGAGGTAGTGATTGGGATAAGAGCCTAAGCTTTAAGGAGATTAGTATATTTAGAGTCAGTATATTGGAATTTTTGAGTGTAAAAAGCTACTTTTTCACACAATGGTTCATATTTTTGATAATGACAAAGAAAAAAAAGTGCATAAACATTTGCTTTCCATCTTCTTTGTTGACTCTAAACACAGTAGGAAAGGTAAGTAAAAAGTGTACAGCAAAAAGACAGCTTGTGAAATGTACAAAATTTGCCATCAAATTGCCAGTAGTTGTGAAGAATGAGGGAATAAGGAGAGTGAAGACAAAGAAATGAAGATGGGAGAAAACGAGATGCTTTAAATTTAAATGATATTTTGGCATAAATCATACTTCTAAACTCAACTAAAAGAATAATTGATTTAACCAATACTTTTTCCTTATTTTATGAGTTCCTTGTTTAGCATAAACTGGGTCAAGTGGTGCTATTTAGAAGTGACAGATCATTGTAAAATCTCTCACAGAACAGGGCAGAAAATGCTGAATTGTTTGGATTGCTCAAAGTGAAACCAATATCTGGCTTCCCAGTGTAATGTATAATGACACAAAATAGACCCCAATGCAGACAAATTATTGTAATCAGAGGCCAATTAATTCAAGCAAAAACTGTAAGTATGGCCAGGCACAGTGGTGCACTCCTGTAATCCCAGGGAATCAAGAGGCTGATGTAGAAGGATTATAGGTTCAAAGCCAGCCTTAGCAATTTAGCAAGACCCTGTCTCAAAATAAAAAATAAAAAGGGCTTGGGGATGTGGCTCAATGGTAGCGCAGTTCCCTGGCATGTATGAAGTCCTGAGTTTTATCCCCAGTGCCACATAAGGAAAAAAGAAAAAAGAAAAAAAATACATTTATATATATATAAAGGGCTGGGGATGTGGCTCACTGGTTAAGCATCCCTAGGTTCAATCCCTGGTAAATAATAATAATAATAATAATAATAATAATAATAATAATAAATGAACAAATAGGGACCACCAAGAAAGGCTGGATTGAAGACAACATGTTGGCCAATGGCCATTGGCCTGAAGCTGATCAAATTGTTAAAGTTAGTATGTAGTCCAGGGAGAGGCAAAGAGGATAACAATACTGTCTTTATGTGGCTGGTGGTATATCAACAAAAGAGTAGAATGTGTCATCATTTGTCTTAAACTCTAAATGCAGCTATAATGTACCTTGCTATCTTCTCCTTTCCATACCCCCTCATTATTGCCAAGTCTCTTGAAAATTAAACAAAAAAAGTGTGTGTACAATAATTGCCTATACTGCTTTAGCTCCTATCCCATAACATTCGGACCTCTTACTGCGTTGCTACTTTAAAATGTCCACCAATAATCTCCTAACTGCCAAATCTTTTGGATATTTTCCGTAACCGATCTTTGACATTTGGCTTTGTTGACAGTTGCCTCCTTCTTGAAGTTCTGTCTTCCAGGGCATCTGTTCAATCCCCACCCCTCCTTTATTTCTCTGATGCCTATGTATAAAGCATCTGGCAAAGTGCTCATCACATAGAAAATGCTATGTTAGTGTATCCTCACCTTATTCCACGTGCCATTTAAACTTTAGTGTCCGGCAGTATTTTGTTGTCAGTTCTCTTTCCACTTTATATGTTTTTCTTGAGCAATGTCATTCTTTCCTACAATTCAAACTACTGTCAAAAAATCCTTGACTTTCAAATTCATATAACAATTTCATATCCCTTTCTTGAGCTATAAACCTATGCCTCCAACTGTCTGGTAGAAATATTCACCTAGATATTCTAGTGTCAACTTAAACTCAATATGCCTGGATGTAAACTCTGTATGTTTCTAAACAAATTGGTCTTCCTCATCTTTTATTAATCTCTATGTATCATATAAATCTCCTAATGGTAATTCAAGTTAAAAATTGAAAATTTTCATGGACTTTTCTTTTTCGCTCACCACCTACATCTAAACAGTCATTTATATGTATTATTTCTACTTTCAAAATATATTTTGGGGACTTCAGGAAGATGGCAGATCAGAGAGAGGTGACATTCAGTGTCAGTCAGTAAAGTGAGGTTCAGTAGTGAGAATACTGCTGAGTTACTAGTGATACTCCTGCACCCGCAAAGGAATCAAGGTCATTGTACTCCTCTGGAGCACTGGGACAATAGCCTACAGCGGTGGTGAGTTTCCAAATTGGTCACTCACATGGATCCCACATGGGAGACAAACAGCACACAAAGATATCAGCAGCGGTGCCAGAGGGGAACAGTGCAGAAGAACAAGGACACTTGCAGCAGTGACAGCTGGGAACAGGCACAGAATGATAGGCGCTGATCTTTCGGCTACCCAACTTGCTTTCATGCAAGTCACCTGGAAAATTCCCATTCACAGGAATGCCAGTTAGGTTCTGTGTGGTTCCATTACTCCCAGGGGGATTGATCACCATTATTTTTGAAAGTGGCTGCAGCAGAGGGAAAAAGAAGAAAAAAAAAAAAAAAAAAGGGAATCACCTACATGTGGAAGACTGCATACATCCAAGGAATTTACACAGGTTCTGAAGACAGCTGACATCTACACAAGCTACACATAGACAGCAGTGGAGCTCATATCTGAACCCACTGTACTGGCCCCATAACTCTGCAACTATATTGTGATGTGGAAAGTAGATGCCTACATCTTTGGTCACCTTTCAGCACAATTTACCAGGGGGCCAACTCCCAGCTTGGAACTCTGACTGACTAGGTATGCAGATTATAACTCCACTCCAATTCCTCAGCAGAAGCTAAGATTGGTTCTGTGACTACTTGGTTGCCTTCAACATCTGGACGGTGGTGATAAAATCCTGAAAACTGACAACAGATGACCACATCTACTGGATGTGAAGGGAACCAGGAAATCTTCCCTCAAGACCTCAAGATTTTTTGTCTGTGATTTATTTGTGTGTTCATCTTTTTTTTTTTTTTTTTTTTTTTTACTTTTTTTGTATGCATATGTGCATGTATGTGCACACATTTTTCTCCCTCTTTTTCATTTTTCTCTTTTGTTTTGTTTGTCTTGTTTTTTTATTTTTTTCCTCTTCTTTCCTCTCCCTATTTACACCCCTGCCCTCACACTCTCAAACATGTGAAACCAAGTTTTATACATGAATTAGGATTTTGAGAACTGGGCCAACTGAATAATATATCAAAGTTGTGTTATATATAGTTTCTTTTCTATTTTTGACTCACATTCTCTTTCTTTTCTTTTCACCAATTTCTACTACTTTGATGTTTTTTTTTTTTAATTTCTCTTAATATATACATGTTTGTTTTATATACACCTTGGTCTTCCAACTAACATGTTCACTCCAATTCATTTCCTCTCTCTTTTGCTGATATTAATCCACATGCACAGATTTCTCTTTTACACTTCCTAAGAAATAATAACTCAATATCCTCACCTCCTTCCTCCTCAGCATATCATATCTGCATCCAATATCAGAAAATATAAACCCCTTTACAAAGCTACATAGTATATTGGGGACAATATTTGAATTCACTAATTCTATACATTGTGACCAAATTGTGAACATCTGAATAGAAAATGTCTGGTTTTAGAGTGTAAAGTGTTCATATGGGGATCTGTTAACATTGTCCTACAGGGACATCATAAGGCTTTAAGGTAAAAAAGAAAAAGTCAAGGTTCCTCAGTGCTAGAGGAGAAGTCAAACAAAAAAATCACAAAGGAAGAAAGTGTCCCAAACAAATCAACATACCTCCTTAGTAGATTCCATGGCAAGCACAGCAGATGAAATGACGGAGAAGGAGTTCAGGAGGTACGTAATCAAAATATTCAATGATCTGAAGAATGATATAAGAGATCAAATACAGGTAGTAAAAGATCATTTTCACAAAGAACTTCATAAACAAATACAAGAAGCAAAAGATTACTTAAATAGGGAGATAGAGGTTCTAAAAAGAAACCAAACAGAAATTCTGGAAATGAAAGAAGCAATAAACCAAATTAAATGTTCAATTGAAAACATTACCAACAAATTAGACCACATAGAAGACAGGACCTCAGATAATGAAGACAAAATATATAATCTTGAAAAAAATGTAGACCACACAGTGAAACTGGTAAGAAATCATGATCAGAACATTCAAGAAATATGGGATAGAAAAAAAAAAAAAAAAAGACCAAATTTAAGAGTTATTGGGATAACGGAAGGCATAGAGTTCCAAACCAAAGGAATGAGTAATTTATTCAATGAAATAATAGCAGAAAATTTTCCAAACATGAGGAATGAATGGGAAAACCATGTTCAAGAAGCTTACCAAACACCAAATGTAAAAATAACAACAGATCCATACCAAGGCACATTATAATGAAAATGTAAGGATAAGAGAAAGGAATCAGATTACAGGTGGGAGGAACCAATTAGATTATGTGCAGATTTATCAACCCAGACCTTCACAGCTAGAAGGTCCTGGAACAATATATATCAAGCTCTGAAAGAAAATGGATGCCAACCAAGAATCTTATATCCAGCAAAATTAAGCTTTAGATTTGACGATGAAAGAAAAACCTTCCACGATAAACAAAAGTTAAAAGAATTCACAACTTGAAAGCCTGCACTACAGAACATCCTTGGCAAAATATTCCATGAAGAAGAAAAGAAAAATTACAATGAAAATCAGCAAAGGGAGATATTAAACTAAAGGAACACTAACCAGAGGAGAAACCAAATTAACTTAAATACCAAAAAGAAACAAAAATGGCTGGGAATATAAATCATGTCTCAATAATAACCCTGAATGTTAATGGCCTAAACTCAACATTCAAAAGACACAGACTGACAGAGTGGATTAAAAGAAATGATCCAAAAATGTGCTGTCTCCAAGAAACTCGCCTCATAGAAAAAGACATCAACAGACTGAAGGAGAAAGGCTGGGAAAAATCTTACCACTCACTCAGGCTGTGGAAGCAAGCAGGGGTTTTCCATTCTCATATCAAATAAGGTAGAATTTAAGCCAAAGTCAATCCAAAGGGACAAAGAAGGATATTTCTTACTGCTTAAGGGAAACATTTATCAATAAGACATAACAATAATGAATTTATATGCCTCAAATAATGGAACACTTACATTCATCAAACAAACCCTTCTCAATTTCAAGAGTCAAATAGACCACAACACAATTATTCTAGGAGACTTCAACACACCTCTTTCACCACTGGATAGATCATCCAAACAAAAGCTAAACAAAGAATCTTTAGACCTCATTAATACAATTAACAACTTAGACTTAACATACATATATAGAATATTTCACCCCTCAGTGAATGAATATACTTTCTTCTCAGCAGCACATGGCTGCTTCTCTAAAATACAGAATATATTATGCCACAAAGCAACTCTTAGCAAATATAAAAAAATAGAGCTACTACCCTGCATTCTATCAGATCATAGTGGAATGAAATTAAAAATCAGTGATAAAATAAAAAATAAAAAAAGCTCTCCAACACATGAAGATTAACCAACATGCTACTGAATGAACAAGGGGTTGCAAAAGACATCAAGGAGGGGATTAAAAGATTCCTAGAAGTGAATGAGAACATGGTTAAATCATATCATAATCTGTGCAACTCTATGAAGGCAGTATTAAGAGGAAAATTCATTGCATGGAGTTCATTCCTTAAAAGAAGAAAAAAGCAACAACAACAAATAAACAACTTAACATCACACCTCAAAACCCTAGAAAAAGAAGAACAGATAAACACTAAAAGGTAGAAGACAGGAAATAATTAAAATCAGAGCTGAAATTAATGAAATCAAGACTAAACAAACAATTGAAAGAATTGACGAATCAAAAAGTTGGTTCTTTGAAAAAATAAATAAAATTGACTGACTCTTAGCCACACTAATGAAAAGGAGAGAAAAAACTCAAATTACTAACATCCATGATGAAAAGGAAATATCACAACAACACCTCAGAAATACAGAAGATAATTAGAAATTATTTTGAAAATCTGTACTCTAATAAAATAGAAAATATTGAAGGCATTGACAAATTTCTGTAGTCATATGAATTGCCCAAACTGGATCTGGACATTATACACAACTTAAACAGATAAATTTCAAGTGAGTAAATAGAAGACACCATCAAAAACTACCAACCAAGTAAAGCCCAGGACCGAATGAATGGATACACACCCAAGTTCTACAAGACCTTCAAAGAAGAACTCATACCAACATTCTTCAATTTATTTTAGGAAATAGAAAAAGATGGGGCTCTTCCAGACTTATTCTATGAGGCCAATATTACACTGATTCCAAAACCAGGCAAAGACACATCCAAAAAAGAAAACACCAGACCAATATGTTTAATGAACATAGATGAAAAAATTCTCAACGAAATTCTGGCAAATTGAATACAAAAACATGTCAAAAAGATAGTGCACCACAATCAAGTGGGGTTTATCCCAGGGATGCAAGTTTGGTTCAACATACAGAAATCAATAAATATAATTCATCACATCAATAGACTTAAAGAACCATATTATTATTTCAGTAGATGCAGAAAAAGGATTTGACAAAATACAGCACCCCTTTATGTTCAAAACACTAGAAAAACTATGGATAACAGGAATGTATGTCAAATTGTAAAAGCTATCTCTACGAAGCCCTAGGCTAGCATCATTTTAAATGGAGAAATATTGAAGGCATTCCCTCTAAAAACTGGAACAACACAGGGAAGCCCCCTTTCACCTCTTTTATTTAACATAGTACTTAAAACTCTGGCCAGAGCAATTAGACTGATGAAAGAAATTAAAGGGATATGGATAGGAAAAGAAGAAATCAAATTAGCACTATTTGCTGATGATATGATTGTATACCTAGAAGACAAAAAATTCCACCAGAAAACTTTTAGAACTAGTAAATGAATTTGGCAATGTAACAGGATACAAAATCAACACCCATAAATCAAAGGCATTTATGTGTATCAGTGACAAATCCTCTGAAAGGGAAATGATGAAAACTACCCCATTTACAATAGCCTTAAAACATTAAAATACTTCCGAATCAACTTAATGAAAGAGGTGAAATACCTCTACAATGAACACTACATAATGCTAAGGAACGAAATTAAAGAAGACCTTAGAATATGGAAAGTTCATCCTTGTTCTTAGATACACAGAATTAATATTGTCAAAATGACCATACTACCAAAAACGCTACATAGATTCAATGCAATTCCAATAAAAAAATCCAATGATATTCCTCATAGAAATATAAAAAGCAATTGTGAAATTCATCTGGAAAAAGAAGAGGCCGAGAATAACCAAAGCAATCCTTAGCAATAAGAGTGAAGCAGGTGCCATCACTATATCTGACCTTAAGCTATACTACAGAGTAATAGTAACAAAATAGCATGGTATTGGCACCAAAGTAGACTTGTAGATCAATGGTACAGAATGGAAGATACAAAGACAAAGCTACAGAAATACAATTGTCTCATACTAGACAAAGGTGCCAAAAACCTATACTGGTGAAAAGATAGCCTCTTCAACAAATGGTGCTGGGAAAACTGGAAATCCATATGCAACAAAATGAAATTAAGCCCCTATCTCTCACCATGCACAAAACTCAAGTCAAAATGGATTAAGGACCTAGGAATTAAACCAGAAACCCTATGCCTTATAGAAGAAAAAGTAGGCCCAAATCTTCATCACTTTGGATTAGGCCCCAACTTCCTTAACAAGACTCCTAAAACATAAGAAATGAAATCAGGAATCAATAAATGGGATGGATTCAAACTAAAAGCTTCTTCTCAGCAAAAGAAACAATCAGTGAGGTGAATAGAGAGCCTACAGAATGGGAAAAAATTTTTACCAGACACACATCAGATAGAGCACTAATCTCTAGAATATATAAAGAACACAAAAAAAATTAACATAAAAAAAGAAATAACTCAATCAACTAATGGGCCAAGGAACTGAACAGACACTGCTCAGAAGATGTTATACAACCGATCAACAAATATATGAAAAATTTTTCAACATCTTTAGCAATTAGAGAAATGCAAATCAAAAGTACTCTAAATTTTCATCACTCCAGTCACAATGGCAGCTATTAAGAATAAAAACAACAGTGGGTTGAGGTGGCACACACCTGTAAATCCAGTGACTGTGGAAGCTGAGACAAGAGGATTGAGATTTCAAAGTCAGCCTCAGCCATGGTGAGGCCCTAAGCAACTCAGTGAGACCCTGTCTCTAAATAAAAACACAAAATAGGGCTGGAGATGTAGCTCAGTGGTTGAGTGCCCCTGAGTTCAATTCTTAGTACAAAAAAAAAAAAAAAAAAAGAATACAAGCAACAATAAGTGTTGGAGAGGATGTGGGGGAAAAAGCACACTCATACATTGCTTATGGGACTGCAAAATGGTACAACCAATGTAGATAGCAGTATGGAGATTTCTTGGAAAACTTTGAATGTAACCACCATTTTTGACCCAGCTATCCCACTCCTTGGTTTATAACCAAAGGAAGTAAAAGCAGCATACTACAGGGACACAGCCACATCAATGTTTATTGCAGCACAATTCACAGCTGCACAATTGCAGCTAAATTGTGGAACCAACCTAGATGCCCTTCAGTAGATGAATGGATAAAGAAAATATGGTACATATATATACACGGTGGAATATTGCTCTGCATTAAAAGAGAATAAAATCATGGCATTTGCAGGTAAATGGATGGAGTTGGAACATATAATGCTAAGTGAAGTAAGTCAATCCAAAAAAAAAAATGCTGAATATTTTCTCTGATATAAAGATGCTAGTTCATAATAGGAATGCTGTGGGTGTGGGAGCATGGGAGGAATAGACAAACTTTAGATAGGGCAAAGGGGAGGGAGAGAAGGGAAAGGATTATTGGGACAGGAAAGATGGTAGAATTAGATGGACATCATTATTCTATGTACATGTATGAAGGCATGAATGGTGTAACTGTACTTTGTGTTCAACCAGAGACATGAAGAATTATGCTCTATTTGTGTAATATGAATTTAAATCATTCTGCTGTCATGTAAAACAAATTAGAATAAATAATTAAATTTAAAACAAAACCTGCCACTTAGATTTGTCAAAATTGTGGAAATCCAGCAAACTGATTACATTTACTGGTCATGGTCCTCACAATGGTCAAGGCAGAAGCTACCTATAGAGACATGCTCTTTGTGTGTGTGTTTTTTAAAAAAACCCTATTGAACTTCTATTTCCTCTGTTAAATGACTATTTTTCATTTTGTGTTTTGTTCCTATTAGGAATATTGTTAGCAATCTGACTCAATTTGTTATTTTTCACCAACTACTAAGTATATTTTCAATTCTTTCAGTCAAGTGAGTGTTTTGGATGCAACATGTTGTATGGAATATGGAATCCAGTGAAACTGAATTGAAACTTCATTTCTTCAGTTCCTTCACTTGTAAATGATGCTAAAGATGTTTTAATGTTTGAACAGATAATAGCTATCTATAAGTATCATCTCTGCCATATAGAAGACAGACTCTAAAGCTTAGTGTCCATGTATTCTTTGTCCTTGTTCCTTTCATGGAGGGGCAAGATTCTATAGACTTTTAAGTGCAATGTATTAGGAATAAAATTATGCCAGCTAAAGCAGGAATAGGTGGATGCCATTCAAGTCTATAGGATTTTCCATATAGAAAACACTTTTGTTGGAAATAGAAGGATAAAATTGAAATCATATAATGCTTGGGTTTGAGTTTGTTGGGGTTGAGGTAGAATAATTTTCTAAAGAACAGTGGGACCTAGCATAAATCATCATAGTGAGGATGGCTGAGAAATTTAGTGGCTTGCTGTTAGACATTAAGTAATGTACTAGATATAATTATTTTATTACCCAATTTGTTTCATGTCAGAGTATAGTCAAGTGAACAAAGCAATTCTCATAGAGAATAGTCATTAGCAAAAAAGATATACTGCATTTTATTCATATCTCAAATTTTTTGTTTTCAATAATTTAGACATCATTTATCAGTTCAACAGCCTTATATACATGTGCTTTTGATGAAATCCTCTAAATTTCCCACATGCATATAAGCTTGAATATTAGTATAACTTATTAATCAAATAAATAAATTGGACACAGAAATTTTTGACATCTTGGATTCTTTGAAAGTTGAATTGTTCTTGGTATCTTGTCTCCAATCTCTATTTCATTTATATATCTTAAATTAAAACTGAACTGGTATACTAGATCCCCTGTATTCTAGCACTACTGGACTTGCCATCAGTAAACATTTTTGAATTGTATTTTAACTTTCCCATAGACTTGAGTTTTTGATCCATTATGAATTCAGCACCAAGACCACTCAGGAAGAGCCAAAGTGCTTTCTGTTGTGGCTCATGTATCATCAACCAAATTGTCAGCTAAGTTCTGGTTGCAAAATCTTTATTACTGGCAGTGATGAAAGAGGCAGAAAGTGCACAGCTTGAATCTCAGATCTCTGAACGAAATTTCACATCAGACATTGAAAACATTCATTCACCTTACAAATGAAGCCAATAGAGTTAGTTCTCTGATTAATTGAAAATCAGAAACTCTGCAATGTCATAGTTTACTTCATTTTTCAGCCTACTCACCTGTTCTTTCATCATAGTGTCAACTTTCGTAAAGAAGGGAACAACAGGTCAAGCTAGATGGCATGGCTTGAAATAGAAAATGTCAGCAGTTTTTCTAATATTGGTAAAGTGTGCTATGCTTACTGAAGATAAAAAAAAATAAGTGATTCATCAATGGGTGTGAGAATTAAAGGACCATCATCCATTGAAGGCATTTATTGGTAATTAAGAGGAATAAGTATGGGATAATTGGAAGGTATCATTACATTGTCAGGGCATGAGGTATGACGTGAACTAACAGAATCAGTGTAATAGACATCATTACTGTATTAAAAGGTAGTGAAAAGAAATTTATAAATCTGACTATGATATTTGTCTGCTTATATTTCTGCATATGGCTTGACTCCATTTTAAAATAATGAAAGTGATTTTCAACTTTGTTAAAAATGCATCACAGGAAAACTTGTTACTGAAAGATCTATGTTCAGTCATAAAAGTTCTTCATAAGATGGAATAAACCTATAGGCTGGCATGGAAATTCTCACCCTTGTTTTATTATCTTCACCAAGTTATATAGACAGATTAGAAAAAGGGAAGATAGACTTCTGTGAACACTATAACTACTTAATATTTAATTATTTTACATGTTGTATATGTTCTGGAAGAAATTGTGGAAAATGCGAGAAAATGGAGATTTCTATCACTAAGATTTTAATCACAGAAGTTAAGAATACGGCACAAAAAAGTTGAAACATAGCTGGAATTATTTTGATAAGTATGATTGGGTTAAAAGGTTCATAGTTTAATGTGGGAATGTGGCTATTATAATGTTGTAGGGACAGACAAGGCAAGGCACTGAAGATAACAGGAAACAGTTTTAGTATGACTGCAGCTGGTTCAGAGGGCAGAGCTCTTGCTGTAATCAATTAATCCCCTGAACCCCGAGTTCAGGTAGTTTCAGAATTTTGTACACAGCAAGTAAGGGGAGGGGCTCAGAAGTTCACAGTTTACAGAAGTTAACATAAAATCAGCTTTTTTCTTTCACTGTTCTGGACAAGTTAATCCTTCAAGGACAACACCTGAGAAGGGGAGAGCTTCTTCTCCCCTTTCTTTCCTCCCCCACCGCCAGCTGTTACCATGGAACCCATTTAGTAGCTTCTCATATGTTAGAAATGTAGACATCTCTGTGAAGCTCCAGCCCAAGGCCAGAGGCCTTGTTAAAGAAATTGTCCTTTTTATTATCACACTTTGCATTTGCAGACACACTTCTACAAACTACTAAACTGGATACATGTTTGTGAAAAACAAGGAAAGGGGTGTCCAGCACCTGCATTGCTGATTTCTTCCAGGCCAGTGGCCAAGTAATAGAGCAACAGGAAAGTAGGAAGTTTATCTACACTGAACTCTACTGTAGAGACTCTTTTGTTGACAGTCCTAAAATCAGCCATGGTGAAGATTTCTGGAGAAGCTTAGTTAAGATTTTCTGTGGAGGAGGGGGTACCACTACAATAATGTAAGATATGTAACACCCCCACATACTTTGGACTAGAGAAAAGAGGAAGTAGAGTCTATATACATTGGAAGGACCTTGACATAAGTATTTGAACAATTATTCTATCTTTGATTTTTGTTTTCTTTTCTCTCAAAACGTTTCTCTTTTAATGTGGAAATTTATATCTGTGTCTGTGTTTTCAAGGGCAGTAGGAGGTAGAACAATATGAGAGAATTGTGGAAAGAGGTCATTGGGGTTAAAAAAAAAATGAGCCAATCTGGGCATGGATCATCCACTGGAGTCAAAGAGAATAATGGGATGTAGTTGAATGGCTTCCTTGGGAGATGAAGTAAGAAGAGCAACCCATGCAGAGATATTTTCTTTATGTTTAATAATACAGTACCTCTGTGCATACAAAAGCAGATGCTATTTGTACAAGGAAAGATCTATATATGTGTAAACATTCTGATACACTTCCGGAACAATTGCTGAATTCATCCATAGTCATTTTGTTAGCATTCCACTTTAAATATGTTACTTTCTTGCTAAGAGATCACACATTTACCTGTGCCAAAATCCTATCCTAATCCTAAAAAACAATAAACAAAAAAACAAATAACCCACAAGTCAACAGTGAAGAATATTTTCAAGGCCTGTAAACTGATTTTTTAATCTTTTATTAGTACAATGACAAAACCTACCTATTAGTTGGTTATAGAAAGATAAGAATAAACCAGAGGTTGGGTGTGGTAGCTCAAATAGCTCAAACCTGCAATCTCAGTGACTGGGGAGGTTGAGACAGGAGGATCACGAATTCCAACCAATTTATCGAGGCCCTAAGTAAGTTAGTGAGACCCTGTCTATAAATAAAATGTAAAATGGCTGGTGATGTGGCTCAGTGTTTAAGCACCCCTGGGTTCAATGTCCAGTAACCAACCCCCCACACACACACACTGAAAAAAAGAGAAGAAGAAAAATCAGAAAAATCATGGGACTACATTGTACACAGAAGGAATTCAGTCAGAGTTGTGCTAGGCTGATTCATAATGGCTTGTGAAATCTGATAAATTTTCATGAATTTTACAAGCTGGTTGACATCATGTTGGTAGCTTGAAATCTACCATACCGAGATAGAAATTGTAAAATACTACAAATTACGATTATTTTTTCTCCTTGGAGAGCCAGTGTTTAAACATTTGCCTGTGGATCACCACATTAAACCAAATCAATACAATTTTTTTTCTTACAGAATTCTTCTTTAGCTAGCTTGTCCCTCTTTAATAGCATGGCATAGCACAAAGTTTTTCTTGTCTCTCTCCACTCCTCCCCTTTCTTTCTGCTGTGCTAGGGATTGAACCCAGGGCCTTGAATGTGCTAAGCAAATGCTTTACCACTGAACTACATCCCCCAGGCCCCACACATTTTATTTTATTTTATTTTATTTTAGATTATTTGTTTACTTATTCATAATTCACAAGTATATCATCTTTTTACATACAACTGCTTGTATACAAAGTATATAAGTACCATTCAGATCTTTAATCATGCATTTAGGATAGTGATATCCATCTCATTCAACCACCATTTCCCCCCCTTTTCCCCTCCTGCTCCCTCCCTTGCCCTCCCTTTCCTTTGACCATTCTAGTGTTCCTCTAATCCTATGTACCCCCATCCAATCACACTGTGAACTAACCTCCTTATATCAGAGAAAACATTTGGTGTTTGGATTTTTGAGATTGACTAATTTCACTTAGCATTATATTCTCCAACTTAATTTACTTACCTGCAAATGCCATTATTTTATTCTCTCTTATTGCTGAGAAAAATTCCATTTTGTATATATACCACATTTTCTTTATCCACTCATCTACTGAGGGACATCTAGGTTGGTTCCACAACCTAGCTATTATGAATTGTGCTGCTATAAACATTGAAGTGGCTGTGTCACTGTAATATGCTGTTTTTAAGTCTTTTGGGAACAGACCCAGGAGTGGGATGGCTGGGTCATACGGTGGTTCCATTCCCATTTTCCCAAGAAATCTCCATACTGCTTTCCATAGCGGTTGCACCATTTTGCAGTCCCACCAGCAATGTATGAGTGTGCCTTTTTCCCCACATCCTCTCCAACATTTATTGTTGTTTGTGTTCTTGATAGCTGCCATTCTGACTGGGGTGAAATGAAATCTTAGAGTAGTTTTTATTTGCATTTCTCTAATTGCCAGAGAGGTTGAACATTTTTTCATGTATTTGTTGATTGATTGTATATCTTCTTCTGAGAAGTGTCTTTTCAGTTCCTTAGCCCATTTATTGATTGGGTTATTTTTTTTTTTTGGTGTAAAGTTTTTTGAGTTCTTTATATATTCTAGAAATTAGTGCTCTATCTGATGTGCATGTATTAAATATTTGTTCCCAATTAGTTGGCTCTCTATTCACCTCACTGATTGTTTCTTTTGCTGAGAAGAAGCTTTTTAGCTTAAATCTATCCCATTCATTAATACTTGGTAATAGTTCTTGCGCTACAGGATTCTTATTAAGGAACTTGGGGCCTAATCCGACATGTTGGAAATTGGAGCTTACTTTTTCTATTAGGCGTATTGTCTCAGATCTAATTCCTAGGTCCTTGATCCACTTTGAATTGAGTTTTGTGAATGGTGAGAGATACAAGTTTAATTTCATTTTGTTGCATATGGATTTCCAGTTTTCCCAGAACCATTTGTTGAAGAGGCTATCCTTTCTCCACTGTACATTTTTTGCACCTTTGTCTAATATAAGATAACTGAAATTATATGTATTAGTCTCTGTGTCCTCAATTCTGTACCATTGGTCCACCCATCTGTTTTGGTGCCAGTACCATGCTGTTTTAGTTACTATTGCTCTATAGTATAATTTAAAGTCCGGTATGGTGATGCCCCCTGCTTCACTTTTCTTGCTCAGGATTGCTTTGGCTATTCTGGGTCTCTTATTTTTCCAGATGAATTTCATGATTGCTTTTTCTATTTCTTTGAAAAATGACATTGGGATTTTGATTGGAATTGCATTAAATCTGTATAATGCCTTTGGTAGTATGGACATTTTGACAATATTGACTCTACCTATCCAAGAGCAAGGTAGGTCTTTCCATCTTCTGAGTTCTTCTATGATTTCTTTCTTTAGTGTTCTATAATTTTCTTTATAGAGGTCTTTCACCTCTTTTGTTAAGTTGATTCCCAGGTATTTTTTTTTTTTTTTGATGCTATTGTAAATGGGGTCGTTTTCATCATTTCCCTTTCAGAGGCTTTGTCACTGATGTATAAAAATGCCTTTGACTTATGGGTATTGATTTTGTATCCTGCTACTTTGCCGAATTCATTTACTAGTTGTAAAAGTTTTCTGGTAGAGTTTTTTGGGTGTTCTAGGTATATTATTATGTCATCAGCAAATAGTGCTAATTTGAGCTCTTATTTTCCTATCTTGATCCCTTTAATTTCTTTCATCTGTCTAATTGCTCTGGCCAGAGTTTCCAGTACTATGTTAAATAGCAGTGGTGAAAGGGGGCATCCCTGTCTTGTTCCTATTTTTAGAGGAAATGCTTTCAATTTTTCTCCATTTAAGATAATGTTAGCTCTGGGCCTTGCATAAATAGCTTTTATAATGTTGAGATATGTTCCTGATATTCCTAGTTTTTCTAGTGTTTTGAACATAAAGGGGTACTGTATTTTGTCAAATGCTTTTTCTGCATCTATTGAGACAATCATATGATTTTTATCTTTAAGTCTATTGATGTGATGTATTATGTTTATTGATTTCTGAATATTGAACCAGCCTTGCATCCCTGGAATAAACCCCACTTGATCGTGGTGCACTATCTTTTTGATATGTTTTTGTATCCGATTTGCCAGAGTTTTGTTGAGGATTTTTGCATCTATGTTCATTAAAGATATTGGCCTGAAGTTTTCTTTTTTGGATGCGTCTTTGCTTGGCTTTGGAATTAATTTAATATTGGCCTCATAGAAAGAATCTGGAAGAGCTCCCTCTTTTTCTATTTCTTGAAATAGTTTGAAGAGCATTGGTATTAATTCTTCTTTGAAAGTGTTATAGAACTCAGCGGTAAACCCATCAGGTCCTGGACTTTTCCTTGTTGGTAGCTTTTTGATGACATCTTCTATTTCTTCGCTTGTAATTGATCTGTTTAAATTGTGTATAGCCTCCAGATCCAGTTTAGGCAAATCATATGACTCTAGAAATCTGTCAATGCATTCAGTATTTTCTATTTTGTTAGAGTACAAGTTTTCAAAGTAATTTCTAATTATATTCTGTATATGTGAGGTGTTTGTTGTGATATTCCCTTTTTCATCACGAATGTTAGTAATTTGAGTTTTTTCTCTTCTTCTTTTCGTTAGCATCGCTAAGGGTCTGTCAATTTTGTTTATTTTTTCAAAGAACCAACTTTTAGTTTTGTCAATTCTTTGAATTGTTTCCTTAGTCTCAATTTCATTAATTTCTGCTCTGATTTTAATTATTTCCTGTCTTCTGCTACTCTTGGTGTTGATCTGTTCTTCTTTTTCTAGTGCTTTGAGGTGTGATGTTAAGTCATTTATTTGTTGGTTTTTTTTTCCTTTTAAGGAATGAACTCAGTGTAATGAATTTTCTTCTTACTACTGCCTTCATAGTGTCCCAGAGATTTCTATATGATGTATCTGTGTTCTCATTTACCTCTAGGAATTTTTTGATCTCCTCTTTGATGTCTTCTTCAACCCCTTGTTCATTCAGTAGCATGTTGTTTAGCTTCCAGTTGATGGAGTAGTTTTTCTTATTCCTTGTTTTGTCGTTGATTTCCAATTTCATTCCTTTATGGTCCGATAGCATGCAGGGTAGTATCTTTATTTTTTTATATTTGCTGCGAGTTGCCTTGTGACATAATATATGGTCTATTTTGGAGAAGGAGCCATGTGCTGCTGAGAAAAAAGTGTATTCTTTTACTGCGGGATGAAATATTCTATATATGTCCATTAAGACTAAGTTATTAATTGTTTTAAGGAGGCCTACGGTTTCTTTGTTTAGCTTTTGTTTGGATGATCTATCTATTGGTGAGAGAGGTGTGGTGAAATCCCCTAGAATAACTGTGTTGTGGTCAATTTTACTCTTGAATTTGAGAAGAGTTTGTTTGATGAATGTAGGTGCTCCATTATTTGGGGCATATAGATTTATGATTGTTATATCCTGTTGATGAATGGTTCCTTTAAGTAGTAAGAAATATCCATCTTTGTCCCTCTTGATTAGTTTTGGCTTGAAGTCTACCTTATTTGAAATGAGAATGGAAACCCCTGCTTGCTTCCGCAGGCCATGTGAGTGATAAGACTTTTCCCAGCCTTTCACCTTCAGTCTATTGATGTCTTTTTCTATGAGGTGTGTTTCTTGGAGACAGCAAATTGTTGGGTCATTTCTTTTAATCCATTCAGATAATCTGTGTCTTTTGAATGGTGAGTTTAGGCCGTTAACATTCAGGGTTATTATTGAAATGTGATTTTTATTCCTATCCATTTTTATTTGTATTATGATCTTTAGCTTGATTTGTTTTCTCTTCTGGTAGGTATTTCCCTTAGTTTAATATCTCCCTTTGTTGATTTTCGTTATTTTTCTCTTCTTCTTCATGAAAAATTTTGCCCAGGATGTTCAGAAGTGCTAGCTTTCGAGCTGCAAAATCTTTTAACTTTTGCTTGTCGTGGAAGGTTTTTATTTCATCTTTGAATCTAAAGCTCAGTTTTGCTGGATATAAGATTCTTGGTTGACATCCCTTTTCTTTCAGAACTTGAAATATGCTATTCCAGGATCTTCTTGCTTTTATGGTCTGGGTAGAAAAGTCTGAACATAGTCTGATTGGTTTCCCCCTATATGTAATCTGCTTCCTTTCTCTTGTGGCTTTTAATATTCTCTCCTTGCTCAGTATATTAGGCATTTTCACTATAATGTGTCTTGGTGTGGATCTGTTGTGATTTTGTATGTTTTGTGTTCGGTAAGTCTCTTGAACTTGGTTTTCCCATTCATTCCTCAAGTTTGGAAAATTTTCTGTAATTATTTCATTAAATAAATTGTTCATTCCTTTGGCTTGAAACTCTGCCCCCTCCTCTACCCCAATCACTCTTATGTTTGGTCTTTTTATGTTGTCCCATAATTCTTGGATGTTCTTGGTTTCTTACCATTTTTGCTGTGTAATCTGTATTTTTCTCTAGGGCATATATTTTGTCCTCATTGTCTGAGGTTCTTTCTTCCAAGTGACCTACTCTGTTGGTGATACTTTCGATTGAGCTTTTATTTTGGTTTATTGCTGCTTTCATTTCCGGAATTTCTGTTTGGTTTCTCTTTAGAGCCTCTATCTCCCTATTGAAGTAATCTTTTACTTCCTGTATTTGTTTATGGAGTTCTTTGTCAAAATGATCTTTTGCCAACTGTATTTGCTCCCTCATCTCATTTTTTAGTTCATTCTTAAGTTCCGCAAGCATTTGGCAAAAGTAATTTCTAAATTCCATCTCTGTCATTTCACCAACTGTGCCTGCCATGGAATCTACTGAGGAGGTATATTGATTTGTTTGTGTCACTTTCCTTCTTTGTTTCTTCATCTTGCTTGTACGTCTATTCTTCTTGCACTATGGGACCTTGACTATTTTGATTTTACCTTAGATCCTTAAGTTGCTCCGGTAGTACAATGCTATCAGATCCCCTTATATTTCCTTTACACTTTAAAATCAGACACCTTCTATTCAGAGAATCCCAGTTTGATCACAATGTACAGATTTAGTTAACCTAGATAGTGTTTCCAATGTAGTCTGTAAGCTTCTAATGGGGCTTTATAGATTCAAGTAATGGACACAGAGGTGATATGTTTAGTAAGAGGGAAGTGAGTGAACTGACTTGTTCTTTCTTAGAAAGTATGAAAAGAGAGTTCTATGGAAGTGGTTTAGTATCAGCAGATGAGAGAGGAAATAGTGAATGATTAGGTGGAAAGACCAATTTATATATAAACCTAATTTATGCAGCGGTTGAGAGAAGAAATAAAGAAAGATGGAGAAAAAGGAAAAAGAAAAAAAATAGGAAGAAAAAGAAAAAAGTGACCAAGGAGTAGAAATTAGTATGAGAGAGAGTGAGTCTAGAAAATAGAGAATACACTATATATAACACCACTTTGATATATATTTCAATTGTACTCGTTCAAAAAAAACCCAATTTCTGCATATAACTTGTTTTTGCCTTTGTTGAGTATGCAATGGCAGGGTGTAAATAGGGAAGATGAAGGAAGAAGAAAAAATACTAAAGTAAGAAGGAAGAAAAGAAAGAAAGCAAAGAGGAGCAGAAGCAAACAAACACACTGTCAATCAAAACAAAACAAAACAAAAAAAAACAGAAACTAAGAAACAACCCCCCCCCAAGAAACAACAAAAGAAACAAAAAAACAAACAAACAAAAACGTTGAAACCAGGATTAAGTCTCAAGCCAAATGGACCCTTGGAAGCCCTTCTTATTTCCCTTCCAGATTAAGCCAATTGACCTGGAACATATCCAGTCAGCAATCCTGTTAGTGGAGTCGAGGCTGCACCTTTGGCCCTTTGCAGAATGGCACAGTGGAAGAGTGGAGGGGGCTTATCCTCAGGCTGAGCCCTGCATTCAGCAGCAGGGAGCTGCCACTCTGGGCCCTGCAGGCCAGGCAAACTGTAGGCTGGATCTCTCCTTTCCGCAGGCGGGCGGATGCCTACCTATTGCTCTGGTCACTGCTGGGCTGGTCGCGGGGAGTGGAGGTGGTGCTTCCCCAGGTCTGGACCTGTGTGCAGCAGCAGGGAGCTGCCACTCTTGGCCCTGCAGGCCAGGCAAACTGGAGGCTGGATCTCCTTATTTTTTTTAACACAAGGAAATTTTTTTTCCAAAAATGTCTTACATAGAAGCATATATATATATGAATATGTATACATATATGTGTGTGTGTATATATCCAATTAAAGCAGAGATATTCCTATTGAACCCCATCACATCCTGGATTGCAGACACCATATTTATAAAACAATTGATAAAAAGGAAAGAATAGAGACTGGGAAACACATACATAAGGAATTGTAGCCCAGGTTTTAACTTCTGATCAATCACCCTCGACCTAGATTTCTTTTTTGGATAGTGAGAGATTTGGAGAAATGTTCATTGTCTCCCAGCTATAAATCTTTATGCTTCTGTGATTAAAGATGTATGTTTCATGAAAACAATTTGTAAAATCCATCTTAAAATTAACAGTAAATTCTACTTCTAGTTTGCTCTGTAGTTTGCTTTCATTTAACTTTTAAAGAAATTATTTTTGCATTCAATTTATGTTACCATTGCCTGATCCTTGCACTTAGACTTACAAAAGCAGCCATTTTGCCAATGCCTATACAAAATGTCTAACATCTTTACCAACAGATATTCTCACTAATTTGTTCGTGTACTTAACAAAACGGAACAAGTTATCCTTGTTCACATCTATATTTGTTCTCTTTACTGTTGACAGTATGAATCTGGGTTGTTTACTGACTTCTCATTTTGTACTACAGTAGTTTTAAATTTTAGAGTAGTCAACAAAATAAAAGTTCCCGTCCTTATAAAAATAATCAGGCAATAAAAATATGTAAATATTCAAAATAAATCCAGATAATGTTAAGTAATACTAAAAAGTAAAATGAAAAAGCACGATAGGACGATCATAGTGGTGGAGTGTAGCTACTTCAGATAATGTGGCCAAGAAAGGACTGTTTGAGGAGCTGACCTCAGTGATGAAAAAAATGTTAGTTATGTTCAAAACTAAAGAAAGATTTTCAGGCAAGAGGACCAGTGGCTTTAAGGACCATTAGGCAAGATTTCTGTGTTAGAAGAAGAAAAATGGAGAATTTAGTATCAACTTTGTCTAGAGAAGTATGGGGGAAAAGCTTCACGAAGGATGTCTTATCTATTGCTATGTATCATGCCATTCCAAACATGATAGCATAGCTTAATAAAGCAATTCTTTTTTTTTTTTTTTTTGTCTAGATTTCATTGGTCAGCAATTTAGACAGATATTGGCTCAGTAATTTTGCTTTGTGTGGTGTCAGATGAAAACACTGAACATTGTTCATCTTGTGACTGGGCTGGATTAAATTTCCAAGAAGGTTGTTATACCCCTGGTGTATAGGTACTTCTCCACATGTCCTCCATTTCCATGACTACCTTGTTCTTCTTCAGAGCATGGTGGTGTCAGGACAGTCATACTTAATACATCTGGCATCTGGTTTCCACCAGAGAGGAAGAAAGAAGCTGCTTGATATCCTATGGTCTGATCTCAAAAATCCCAGAATGTTAATTTCATTGCATCTTATCAGTCAAAGCAATTCATAGAGCCAATTCAATTCCAAGCATAAGAAAAATAGACTCTAGCTCTTGATTGATAGTTGCAGTTTTTGGAGATAAGCTACTGTAAAGCCTTTTGTAAGACATAGTAATGTGTTTGGACAGTAGTCCAAGTACTGTAGGGTTCCATTGAAAAATTTAATCAGAGAGGTGATATGATTTGATTTAGGCTTTAAAGATGATATTCTGGCTGCTGTGGAAAATGGACTTCACTGTTCTAAGAGTGCAACATGAAAGACTAGCTAGGAGGCATACAGAAAAGAAAAGTGAGGATACCTTGTATCAGGATGATGCTGGTAGATATAGTCTCTAAACAGAAAGACAGATCAGGTCTATATATGAGTTGCATAAATAGCTAATGTAACACTGAAAACAAGTTTGTTGTTCACTTAATGTGGGCAGTTTCAAACTAATATAGCAATTCATTATTATAACTTCATCTTTTTTTATCTGATTGTTTAGTCCTTTTCAAAAGTTGATCAATTTGGCTACTTGAGCCACAGAATCATGTCAGAATTCTAACCATCACATTGATATTCTGATAATCAGGAAATAGACTAGCATTTCCACTTTTTCAAAGAAGACTTCACCCAATTTTTAGGAACTACTTTCACTTAAAACCCTTCTATTTGATTCTATTATATGGACATACCAAGCAACAAAAAGACTTGGAATTGCCATCCATTTATGGTGCCCTCCTTGCCCAAATAAACTTCAATTATTGAGGATATAAATTAATGAATGATATAGCATTATGAAAGTATGTCATGATATCTAGTATGAGTATATATTTTGAACTATTATAATGGCATTTATATTCTGCTTTTTATATGTAATAGCATTTATAAAACATCTATAAATCAATAATGAAATATTCTCCAGTCATATGCCACATAATGACATTTCAATCAATGATGAACCATATGTGTAATAGTGGTCCCATAAAATTATAATGGAACAAAATAATTCCTATTATCTAGTGACACAGTAGCCATTATATAATCAGAGTACAATGCATTAGTTATGTATTTGTGGCGATTCTGGTATAAATAAATCTACTGTGCTGCCAGTCATGTAGTTATGTATAGTATCTAATACTTGATAATGTTGGTTAATGACTATACAATTAGCTTATGTATGTACGTATATATGTATGTATTTTGGTACCTGGGATTGAACTCAGGGGGCACTTGGCCATTGAGCCACATCCCCAGCCCTATTTTGTATTTTATTTAGAGACAGGGTCTCAGTGAGTTGCTTAGTGCCTTGTTTTTGCTGAAGATGGCTTTGAACTTGCGATCCTCCTGCCTCAGCCTCCCAAGCTGGCTTATGTATTTATTATACCATACTTTTCACACTATTTTAGAGTATATTTCTACTTAAAAACATAACTTCTCAGGGCTGGGGTTGTGTCTCAGTGGCAGAGTGCTTGCCTTGCACATGTGAGGCACTGAGTTCAATTCTCAGCACCACATAAAAATAAATAAACAAATAAAGATATTGTGCCCATGCATAAAATAAAATTTTTTTAAAACTCACTGTACAGTATGCTATATTGCCCTGTGAATTGTCTCATACATCTTGTATTTACCACATTTCTTGATTGTATCAATTAGTCATATTTAGTGATTGACCTATACCACCTAGTTTTGTGTAAGTACATTCTATGATGTACATGCAATGATAAAATCACCTAACAACAGATTTTTTGGAATGTATCCTCATCATTAACATGAAACATGATTGTATATGCAGTGTATGTGTGTGTGTATGTACTATGTTTTTAGGTTTTATATTTAATGATTATGAGGGAAAGAATTTGTTATATACTCATTACTTTCTTCTCTTCTCTATTACACATTTGTTTCTGATTATTTAGAAAGTTAAAGATTTTGTCAGGGGCAGTTGGGAATACCTGTAATTCCAGCAACTCAGGAGGCTGAGGCAGGAGTATTTCAAGTTCAAGGCCAGCCTCAGCATCTTAGCAAGGCCCTAAGTAACTTAGTGAGAACCTGTCTCAAAATATAAACTAAAAAGTGCTGGGAATTTGGCTCAGTGATTAAGCATCCCTGGGTTCAACCCTTGGTACCAAAAAAGAAAAATAAAGAAAGAAAAAAGAAATTTAAAGGTGTTTCTATATATTCTAAAATCATTGAATACTGGTTCTCAGATATTTGTTTAAATAGCTATCACCTGAGAAATTTATCTGAAACTATAGAGTCCAATTTCCATCCCAAGAGAATCACTCAGTAAGGTAGAGCCATAAGCCTATATTTTAAACAAGCACCCTAGGATATTCTTACTGTACTAGAGAATGTGGTGACCAATGCTTTTATTCACATAAAATGAATTTATCAGCTAAGACACATGCCTTTTTCTTCCCCATGGTCTTTTTTTCAATATGGTTTCCATTACTTATCATGGAGCCCATCTACTTAGTGGCTTTAAAGCAAAAAAAAAAAAAAATTTAATATAATTATTTTTAAGCAATTTATGAAAGCAGATATGGAGAAATTTACATCTTTTTATTCATCTTATAGACAGATAATCTATAATGTTTCGGTTAGATAAAACTCCTACAATGAAATGATCAATGCATTGACTTTTACCAGTGATTGAACCCAGGGATGCTTAACCACTAAACAACATCCCCAGCCCTTTTACTTACATTTTATTTAAAGACAGGGTCTCTGGAGCTGGGGTTGTGGCTCAGCGGTAGAGCGCTTGCCTAGCACGTCCGCGGCCCGGGTTTGATCCTCAGCGCCATGTACAAATAAACACATTGTGTACAACTAAAGCAAATAAATAAATATTTAAAAAAAAGACAGGATCTCATTAAGTTGCTTACATCCTCACTAAGTTGCTGAAGCTGGCCTTGAATTTCCATCCCCCTGCTTTAGCCTCCTGAGTCGCTGGGATTACAGGCAAGTGCCACTGTGCCCAACAGCATTGACTTTTGTTGGAAATATAAAACAATTTTCTTTCCTGTGGCAAAACTTGTCCTTCTCAATTAGTCTTTGAGACATATCTCACTCAACTTTCCAACACAGTTTGCCAATTAGATTCAACACCATATCTCAACATGAGGTTTTATTCTATCATAGATGTGTTGATATTACTTCCACAGGTAATTTCCAGAACTTCTTGGAACTCTCCCTATGTCAAGGAGCTGTAACAATGATGAGGATTAGGCAAACATGTAAATTTTTGTGATGTGATTAAATGACTTAAAATCTTTTATTCTCTTTATTAAGTGAGCAGATTAGAAATGGATTTTAAAATGTTTTAATGGATCCATAATTATTTCCTTAGATTAAGTTTCTAGAGGTAGAATTGTTGAATCAAAGTGTTAGAAGAATCTGACACAGAAATTCCAATTTTAGAAATTTATGTTAAAATAATAATCCAGAGATATATACAAAGGTGAATACATAATAATGTTCACATCAGCTTATTTATAATTAAGAAATATTGGGAAAATGCCCAAAGACGACTGATTGTGTAAATTATAGCATATTCATATGTTTGAACAACATACTACTTCAAAATATCACACTGTAGAAATCTATTGAGAAAGGAAATACTCATAGTACATTGTTAAACTTTTTAGAAATCAAATTAAAATACAATATGTAGTATATAATCTAAGTTTTGAGAAAAAGAAAAATGTTTGTATGTACAAACACATACATACTGTGTATCTGTTTAGAAATAATACTGTAAAGATATCTCTCAGCCTGACCAAATGTTAATAGACTTATCTCTGGTAATACAGCATATGATCTTTATTGGATTTTGTATTTGTAGTTTTCTATATTATGCAGTATTTGTAGTTTTCTATATTATGTGTAAGTTTTTGTTGTTGTTGTTTTTGTGCTGGCGATTGAACCCAGGGCCTCATGCTTTCCATGCAAGCACTCTACCAATGAGCCAAATACTTCTTTCTATGTTGCATTATAGGCTATTTTCTTTTTATAATAAGAAAAAAGTGCTAATTTCTGAAACTAAAATATGTAAAATAAATGTGCACCATTTGACCACTGAGATTCACTATGACTCAGGTTTAAATTGTAAACAGACTTTTATCCCACTACATCTATTAGCACAAAGTTTGTCAGCTTCAATATATTAAATTGACCTTTGCCCTTTTACACATGAATTGCATTATTAAAAGTCTTTTATACATTGTTAAAGGTCTTTTTATACATACTTAACTGGTGTTGATGAGGGAGGAAATGAATGATATGCATCATTCAATTCTATCATTGCCCATGCCATAACTCCTTTGCACATGAAGGTCACCACAGTGAATATTCTTTGTTTAAACTATTTTTAGTTGTAGATAGACACAATACCTTTATTTATTTATTTATTCATTTATTTATTTGTTTTTATGTGGTGCTGAGCATTGAACCTAATGCCTCACATGCTCTAGGAAAGCACTCTACTACTGAGCTACAACCCAGTCCCCATGAGAATATTCTTCATAGCAGTTTGCATTTCCTAGAAGACCTAGGTATAAGTTGTACAACTTCAGATCTTTAGAGTGTATCTTTACATAGATTTCAGTACCTTTGAATAGAATGATCGACCATGTGGATACATCCCCATGCATCCCATGGAGTATTTTGTTATTAATTAATCATTTTTCTGAACATAATCCATTTATCTCCTTAGTGAGTCCAAATTTTAAAGAGAAGAAGAACAAAAAACTTCATGACTATATATAAATTGGAGTTTTGAATTTCAGAGACTTCAAATGGGAAAAAGTCTATAAATCCTTTAGAAATTATAGTCTAGCCATAATCCTTCCCACCCCCAAAGTGTTCTGTATGCAGGGCAAAGAAAAAAAATGGGTATAAAATTGGATTGTAACATATTTAGCATACAGTTGAGAAACTAGAAAAATATATAAAAAGGCTAATAAAACAAAAAATCAGAATAACCAATGTAAAATGATATAGGACAAATAGTTCTTAAGGGATGAATGAGAAAATTAACACTTATTTTTATTCTCCAAGATTTAGTGTTTTAATAATAGCATGTCTTACCAGGTCCAAGACACAAAGATACTATGTTTACAAATCTTCAGGAAAACTCATTCTGTAACTATGTAGTATGTGATAAAAATCGGCATTATAATATAAAACCTTTCTACACATAGTAGTTAGCTACAAGAAACCATTCTTAGCTTAGGAAAACAATGCTCCAGATTTCAGCATAAACTTCTAGCAAATTTTTTTTTAGTTTTTTAAATTAATTAATTGATTGATTAATTAATTAATTAAATTTGTTATACATGCTTGCAGAGCACAATTCCTTTCATATTACATATAAAGAGCACAGTTTTCCAAGTCATTGGTTTTACACAAAGTATTTTCATATCATTTGTGTTTTTATACATGCACTTATTGATGTTAAACTCCTTCTGCCATTGTTTCTACCCCTTGCCCCTTGCCCTCCCCTCCCCCTCTTTTTTCTATTTAACATTCTTTCATTCTTCTCATCCCCCCTCCCTTGCCATTATAATTCAGTATCATGATAGCAAAGGAATTAATCAACCTTTGGTTTTCTGGGATTGGCTGACTTCACTTAGTATTATTTTCTCCAACTCCATCCATTTACCTGCAAATGCCATGATTTTATTCTCTTTTAGTGCTGAGTAATATTCCATTGTGTATATATATACAAAAGTGTCCCTCTCCATTCATCTATTGATGGGCATCGGGGTTGTTTCCACCATCTAGCTATTGTGAATTGTGCTGCTATGAACATTGATGTGGCTGTGTCCCTGTAGTATGCTATTTTTAAGTCCTTTGGGTATAGACCAAGGAGTGGGATAGCTGGGTCAAATAGTGGTTCCATTCCAAGTTTTCCTAGGAATCTCCATACTGCTTTCCAAATTGGCTGCACCAATTTGCAGCCCCACCAACAATGTAAGAGTGTGCCCTTTTCCCCACATCTTTGCCAGCATTTATTGTTGTGTTTTTGATAGTTGCCATTCTGACTAGAGTAAGATGAAATCTTAGAGTTGTTTTGATTTGCATTTCTCTAATCAGTCGCTACACATGTTGAACATTTTTTCATATATTTGTTGATTGATTGTATATCTTCTTCTGAGACGTGTCTGTTCAGTTCCTTAGCCCATTTATTGACTGGGTTGTTTGTTTCTTTGGTGTAAAGGTTTTTGAGAGATTTATATATCCTTGAAGTTAATGTTCTGTCTGATGTGCATGTGGTAAAGATTTGCTCCCATTCTGTCAGTTCTCTCTTCACCTCACTGATTGTTTCTTTTGCTGAGAAGAAGCTTTTTAGTTTGAATCCATCCCATTTATTAATGTTTGGTTTTAGTTCTTGTGCTATAGGGGTCTTATAGAGGAAGTTGGGGCCTAATCCAACATGTTGGAGATTTGGGCCCATTTTTTCCTCTATTAGGTGCAAGGTCTCTGGATTAATTCCTAGGTCCTTGATCCACTTTGAGTTTTGTGCGTGGTGAGAGAAAGAGATTTAATTTCATTTTATTACATGAAGATTTCCAGTTTTCCCAACACCATTTGTTGAAGAGGCTGCCTTTTCTCCAGTGAACATTTTTGGCACCTTTGTCTAATGTAAGATAACTGTAGATGTGTGGGTTAGTCTCTGTGTCTTCTATTCTGTACCATTGGTCTACTGGTCTATTTTGGTGCCAATACCATGCTGTTGTAGTTACTATTGCTTTGTAATACAATTTAAGGTCTAGAATAGTAGTGACACCCGCTTCATTCTTCTTGCTAAGAATCGCTTGGGCTATTCTGGGTCTCTTATTTTTCCAGATGAATCTCATGAGTTCTTTTTCTATTTCTGTGAGGAATAACATTGGGAGTTTGACTGGGATTGCATTGAAATTGTATAGTGCTTTTGGGAGAATAGTCATTTTGACAATATTAGTTCTACCTATCCATGAACAAGGTAAATCTTTCCATCTTCTAAGATCTTCTTTAATTTCTTTCTTTATTGTGCTGTAGTTTTCATTGTACAGGTCTTTCACGTCTTTTGTTAGATTGATTCCCCAGTATTTTTTTTTTTTTTTTGACATTATAGTAAATGGGGTGGATTTCTTAGATTCTCTTTCTGAGGATTTATTGCTGATGTACAAAAATGCCTTAAATTTATGGGTATTGATTTTTAATCCAGCCACTTTGCTGAATTCATTTATTAGATCGAGAAGATTTCTGGTGGAGTTTTTTGGATTTTCTATGTATAGAATCATATCTTCTGCAAATAGTGATAGTTTGAGTTCTTCTTTTCCTACCTGTATCCCTTTTATTTCTTTCGTCTGTCTAATTGCATTGGCTAGGGTTTCAAGAACTATGTTAAATAATAGTGGCAAAAGAGGACATCCCTATCTTGTTCCAGTTTTTAGAGGGAATGCTTTCAGCTTTTCTTCATTTAGGATGATGTTGGCCTGGGGCTTATCATAGATGGCCTTCAAGATGTTGAGGTATGTTCCTGTTATCCCTATTTTTTCTAGCATTTTGAACATGAAGTGGTGTTGTATCTTGTCAAATGCTTTCTCTGCATCAATTGAGATGATCATATGATTTTTATCTTTGAGTCTGTTGATGTGGTGATTAACATTTATTGATTTTCTTATGTTGAACCAACCTTGCATTCCTGGAATGAACCCCACTTGATCTTGATGTACTATTTTTTGATGTGTTTTTGTATTCAACTTGCCAGAATTTTGAGGATTTTTGCATCTATATTCATTAGTGACATTGGTCTGAAGTTTTTTTTTCTTTGATTTGTCTCTGTCTGGTTTTGGAATCAGGGTGATATTGGACTTATAGAATGAGTCTGGAAGAGTTCCTTCTTTTTCTATTTCATGGAATAGTTTGAGAAGTATTGGTGTTAGTTCTTCTTTAAAGGTCTTGTAGAACACGGTTGTGTATCCATCTGGACCTGTGCTTTTCTTTGTTGGTAGGTTTTTGATGGCATCCTCTATTTCTTTGCTTGAAATTGATCTATTTAAGTTGTGTATGTCATCTTGATTTAGTTTGGGCATATCGCATATTTCTAGAAATTTGTCAATGTCTTCATTATTTTCTATTTTGTTGGAATATGGATTTTCAAAATAATTTCTAATTATCTTCTGTATTTCTGTAGTGTCCATCGTGATGTTTCCTTTTTCATCACAGATATTGGTAATTTGAGTTTTTTTCTCTCCTTTTCTTAGTTAGCATAGCTAATGGTTTATCAATTTTATTTATTTTTTTCAAAGAACTAACTTTTGGTTCTGTCATTTTTTTTCAATTGTGTTTTTTGTTTCAATTTCATTGATTTTGGCTCTGATTTCAATTATTTCCTGTCTTCTAATGCTTTTGGTGTTAATTTGTTCTTCTTTTTCTAGGGCTTTGAGGTGTAATGTTAATTCATTTGTTTGTTGACCTTTTCTTCTTTTAAGGAATGAACTCCATGCAATGAATTTTCCTCTTAGTACTGCCTTCATAGTGTCCCAGAGATTTTGATATGTTGTATCGGTGTTCTCATTTACCTCTAAGAATTTTTTAATCTTTGTTTTGATGTCTTCTGCAACCCATTGTTCATTCAATAGCGTGTTATGTAGTCTCCAGGTGTTGGAGTAGGTTTTGTTTCTTATTTTATCATTGATTTATAGTTTAATTCCATTATGATCTGATAGTATGCAGGGTAGTATCTCTACTTTTTTTATATTTGCTTAGAGTTGCTTTATGGCATAATCTATGATCTATTTTAGAGAATGATACATGCACTGCTGAGAAGAAAGTGTACTGACTCGTTGATGGATAATATACTCTCTCTCTCTATATATATATCAGTTAAATCTGTGATATCTTCATGAGGCAGGGCTGGGTGGAGCCACCCAGCCAAAAATTTTTTTTCATGAAAGATACCATGGTGCTGAAAGAGTTAACTTTGTGTAGGTTCTCCTATTTACTTGTTGTTTTGTTCTTTATTTATACATGTGGCCACCAGGTATCGATATTTCAATTATTTATAATGAGACTAATTCTATAAATTAATTTTTCTGGAATCTAGAGCTAAAAACATAAAAAAATCTTTTCTATACTAAAATAACAGGTTCCTAATTAAATAGCTTTAAGAGTCTTTTTGTGATTGAAAGTAAATCCCTCTTATTTTCAAAATAATTTAATGTAGTAATAGAAATCTTTAGAACAAAAGTCCTTCAAAGCTGCCTCTCCCTTTCCCTGCTTCTTGTTATAAAAAGCAATAAGTGCCTTGAAATTCCAGTCAGACAAAATTAACTTTTATCAAACAAGTTCAAATAATATAAAAAAAATGACTGTTAGAGATATGAGGTAAAAATTATAACATACACAGATAGTTACGTACAGTTCATGTAGCTCTCCATCTGTACAAACCTCGATACATATGTCTGATATGTAATCAGTAAATAATTCAACCTCTTTCTTAAGTTTTATAATGTAAAAAAATGTGTAATGCCAAAAAATGTTACTTATATACTTGTACAAACTGAAAATAAAACAGAAGAAGAAACACAAGATTCCACAGCCTAACTCATGTCTGAGTGCTGATTTCTTCTGCCACCAGCTGACTCCTTTACTTCGTGCTACGTTGAACGCTAGTGTAATACCACCCTGCTGACAACCCACTTTGGCAGCCCCCCCTATAAATCATGCCATCTTACACCTCCAGTAGAGATCACCACAGACCTTCACAAAATCTAAGCTATTAATTGTATTATTGAGTTCTACACTTTCTTGGTTTAGCTTTTGTTTGGAAGATCTATCCAGTGGTGAAAGTGGTATGTTAAAGTCACCTAGAATTATCTTGTTGTGGTCTGTTTTGTTCTTGAACTTGAATAGGGTTTGTTTGATGAATGTGGATACTACGTTATTTGGGGCATATGTATTTATGACAGTTATTTCTTGTTGATGTATGATTCCCTTAAGTAGTATGAAATGCCCTTCCTTATCTCTTTTAATTACCTTTGGCTTGAAGTCTACTTTGTTTGATATGAGGATGGAAACCCCTGCTTGTTTACGTAGTCTGTGTAAGTGGTATATTTTATCCCATTCTTTCACCTTCAGTCTGTGGGCATCTTTTCCTATGAGATGTGTCTCTTGAAGGTAGCATATTGTTGGGTCTTTTTTTTAAAATCCAATCTATCAGCCTATGTCTTTTATTTGGTGAGTTTAGGCCATTAATGTTCAGGGTTATTATTGAGATATGATTTGTATTACCAGTCATTTTAAATTTTATTTAATTCTATTTTATTTTTGGTATTTAGCTTGATTTGATTTCTCCTATAGTTAGTTTTCCTTTATTGTTGAAGGTTTTCGTTGTTTTTCAATTCCTCCTCATTGAATATTTTGCCAAAGATGTTCTATAGTGCAGTTTTCTTGCTGTAAATTCTTTTAGCTTTTGTTTATCATGGAAGGTTTTTATTTCATCATCAAATCTAAAGCTTAATTTTGCTGGATATAAGATTCTTGGTTGGCATCCCTTATATTTTAGAGCCTGGTATATGTTGTTCCAGGCTCTCCTTGCTTTGAGGGTCTGGGTTGAAAAGTCTGCTGTGATGTGAATTGGTTTTCCTTTATAGGTTATCTGATTTTTATCTCTTACAGTCTTTTAAAATTCTATCCTTATTTTGTATGCTAGCCATTCTGATTATAATGTGCCTTGGTGTAAATCTGTTGTAATTTTGTACATAGGGTGTCTTATAAGCCTCTTGTATTTGGTTTTACAATTCATTCTTCATTCTTGGGAAATATTCTGATATTATTTCATTAAAGAGATTTTGCATTCCTTTGGATTGATTCTCTGCACCTTCCTCAATTCCAATAAATCTTATATTTGGTCTTTTGATGGTATCCCATAATTCTTGGATATTTTGTTCATGGTTTCTTACCATCTTCACTGTATGGTCAACTTTATTTTCAATATTATATATTTTGTCCTCATTGTCTGAGGTCCTATCTTCCAAGTGATCCAATCTATTGGTGATACTATCTATTGAATTTTTTAAATAGCCTATTGTTTCTTTCATTTCAAGTATTTCTGTTTGTTTTTTTTTTCTCAGACTATCTATCTCTTTTTTGAAATAATCTTTTGCTACCTGTATTTGTTCTCTTATCTCTTTGTTGGTGTGATCAATGATTGCCTATATTTGATCTCTTATCTCTTTGTTGGAGAGATCAATTTTTGCCTGTATCTGCTCACTTAGGTCATTTTTAAAATCCCAAATCATTTTAATTATATATATTCAGAACTTCTTTTCTGACATTTCATCTATGGTCCTTTCTATGGATTCTATTGCTGTAGTATCTTGGTTTGTTTGGGGCATTTTCCTCACTTTTTTTTTTTCATGATATCTATGTGTTTTCTCCTCTTGCAGTATAAGTGTGAGGTATTACTGTTTCTGTCCTATTGTCTTATATCTTCCCTACAGGTTACCTGATGCCTCACTTTTAATGGAAAGATCAATATTACAGCATTCAGTGTACCCAACATATTGCCATATATCAGTTAGTTTCTATTTTTTATATTTACAATTTTGATGCTTTAACCATAAATGATGAGATCAATTATCTTCTACCATTTAGTCAGTATTTTTGTGTCGTGGTTCACAGTATCTTATGGTAGAAGGGGGGACTTATGGGTTGGCTAAAAATGTTTGTGAGGTAGGATGTGAGAAGATAGAAGTATTAGATTATTTGACTAGTGAGAGGGTAATCATGGGAATTAGGGGTGTTAGTAGGAGAAACAAAAGATAGGTATCCCCATGTAATATTCCCTGTTCCTGGTCCAGGGGCCTGTTCCCTGACCTGTAGGCAGAGGCAGAGAATACCTGTGACTCCTGGGTGGGTGGGCAGAACAGGTAACAGAAATAGGTGGGCTGAGCTAGAATGCTTGTAGGGGGGCAGAGCTGGATCGCTTGCAGGTGGGCCTAGCGGGAACGCTCATGGGCCAGGGCTTGTTCCTGCCTTCCACAGCAGGGATGGCGTCTCCAAGGTGGGCAGGCCAAGCTGGAACTCTTGCAGGCCAGTGCTTGTTCCCCTTCAGGCCCAGCAGGGATGGTTTCTCTGAGGTGGGTGGGCCTAGCTGGGAAAACACGGCTTGAGGGCCTATCTGGAACTCTTGCAGGTCAGGGCTTGTTCCCCTGCTGACCCTAGCTGGCTTTGAAAATTAACACTTATTGAGCAACAACTCTATCCAGCCTCTGTGCTCATGAACCAGTAAGTAAACAGTGGAGTCAGATAGAATTTGGATTTAATAAAGGATTACCAAGGGATAAATCATTCATACAATCTTTGTCATCATTCTACTTCAAAGAAATTAGAACCATTGTTGTGGTATAAATCCAGACTTATCCTGAATAAGAGAGCAAGCTTTTGGCAGCTACTTATTTTATTTTACTATAATTTTCTTTTGATCAAAGGTATACAAGTGCATGATTTAAACAGTCAAGTAGTTCTGCAAGACTTTTTAAGTGCACTTCCCTGACTCCTTCTATTCCATATTTCTGACCACCTGGAGACAACCAATCTCATTCTTGTTGCATCATTTTAGTACTTATTGTTGTATTGCTAAATAATGTATTTGTACTGCTACTCAATATTATCACTACTTCTTTGGTATTATCTATGTCCTTCATATTGAGGAAGATGAGTTATTTCTCTTTCACAACCTCCACTGCGCTTCATGGACTCCACCTTCTCAAAAGAATTAATTTCTCAGTGTGCACATGATTATGACCAAGCAAATATTTAACTGAGCAGAGCTATGTAGTAAATTATGTTTACCTTTCCTTTCCTACCCATCCTTTAGTTCTCCTCCCATTTAATGATTATTTCTGTTTTGACAGCTTAGTTTCCTGTGTACTTATCAATATTCGGCACCAAACTCTCCCCAGTTTTAAATCATGTTTCATACATTCAAATTCAAGCACAGTTTGTCTTCTTAATGTCCTTATCTGAACAAATTTTGTGTGTGTGTGAGTGTGTGTGTGTGTGTGTGTGTGTGTTTATCAGAAATTTTGTTTTCTTTCCTTTCCTTATGTTGTTGTGTTATGTTGAGTGATTTTATTTTACTGTGGTAAGACTTGAACCCAGGGGTACTCTATCACTGACTTACACTCCAAACCCTTTTTATTTTTTATTTTTTTCACTTTCTTACAGGGTCTGGCTTTGTTTCTGATGCTTTCCTCCAATTTGTGATCCTCCTGCCTTAGCCTCCAGATTCTCTGAGATTACAGATTTGCAACACCATCCCTGGCTGATGAGGGAAAATTTTTATGTATTGTGCTGGAATTTGATGGGCCCTTTTAATGCATCCTGGTGTCCTTTGGGATCTTATTGAATAATTTTTTTTTATTATTTTTATCCAATCATGTCAGATACTGTTTTAATTATTTTGTTCCCTCTAATTTCTATATTCTCTCTTACTATAATTTCTGTTATTTGAATCTTGGATTTCTTTAATGTATCTTCTATTTTAATTATCTTTGGTCTCCTGTTTCTACCTCTTTGCTCATTTACTCTACTTTGTGAGATATTTTCTAAATTTTACATTTGAATTCTTATTATTGAGCTTTTTTGTATCTGATAGAAAATTTTTAATTTTCAAGAGTCATTATTCTTTTTAATTTTTAAGTAACAAACAGTTCTTGTTTCATGGGTTAAAAACCTGCTATGTGTTTGAAGATACTATTTGTTATTTTTTATTCATAGTTTCTGTGTATTTCAAATTTCTTGGTTATGTATGTTTGTTTTGATATTTATCATTTTTAATGGAGACTTTTTACAAATGTCTAGTTATCCTTGACCGTCACTTCATAGTTACTCTTCAGAGAACATATTGGAAGGTCTATGTTCAGGATGAATTTTGTTGAGTGACTTCTTCATACTGAGATCTAGGAAAATTATTTTCTTGGGGGACACTTGTATTTGTAATCTCCTTGCTTTAAAGTATAAGCTTGATGGCCAGTATTCTGAAATCTTAGAGTTATGAGATTCTTAATGTTCGACATGTGAACTTTCACTTAATATGTTTTAATAGTAGTAGTTATAATTATACATATAAATATAAATAGTAGTTATAAATAAAGATATAAAGTAGTTATAAATAAAGATAGCATCTTTAATAACAGTAGCCTAACATTTAGTTTTATCTAGTGTTCCCCATTTCTGAGAACCTATATTATGCTTTCTTTAGAGAAATGACTTCCATTATTTTTCCATGCTTATTGAAAGGACAGTGTACCACTTACATGATGTAGAGAAGGGGCTTGTATTATAAGTCTTTGCTAAGTTTAAGTAAACATTTAAAACCAATTTTCCTTCTTTTAGCCCCTCATTCACCATCCAGAGGTTTCTGGCACTATCCTCCAAATATTTTGGAGACACAATGATTCAAATCTGTTGCTTCTTGGCTTCCTTCAATTTGAGCTTTTGTTGTTCCAAGTCAGTTTCCACTCATCAATCTGATTTGCAGATTGAAGCATTTTTGTTATTGTAATCTCTTCCCATTTTTGTTCATATTTATATTATGTCCCCTTCCTGCTTTAATATTTTTCCTATCAATAGAATGGAGTTTCAGAAGTTAGCAACTTGTTCAAGCACTATTTTGTTCATTATAAATTGTTAGCTGTTTTTGGTAACTTTAAAACTGGACTGATACATGTGATCTCAATGTAAACAGCATGATTTTCTGCTGTTGTTTTCTCTGCAGAAACCTAGAGTGGTTCATTTTCATTAGCTTACATTAGGTGTCAACTTAAATATCACTTCCTCAGAAAAAAATCTTACAGATTTGTTTATCTCAGGAAACTCCCCCATCCTCCATTATTTTCTGGGGAAATGCTTCATTTTTTTCCATATAGAAATCACTATTTGTATGTATTGTGTTATATAATATCAAGGGGGTTTGGTTTTTCCTTCAAATTAGACTGGGAGTTCCTTGAGAGACAGAGGAACAATATCTCTCTAAGCTTACCAACACTTAAAATAATACCAAAGAATAAAGATTAAATAAGTACTAAATGATTTGAATTAAATCAAATGTAAAGCTGGCACTCCAAAATGACTTTGAAACCCTGCTTCCCTTTCAATGGTAGATCAAATTAGGAAATGGTAAAGCAAAAAGGATATGGTTCAGTTCTATAGAAGACACTGTTTTAGGCAGCTTTTTTTTTTTTTGTCACTGTGACCAAAAAGACCTGATAAGAACAACATAAAGGAAGAAAATTTTATTTGAAGCTCATGGTTTCAGAGGTCTCAGTTCATAGATAACTGACTCTATTGCTCTGGGTCTGAGGAGAGGCAGAGCATCATGGCAAGAATGAGTTGTGAAGGAAGGCTGTGCAGTATATGGCAACAAGGAAGCAGAGAAAGAGCTCAGCTCACCAGGGACAAAATATAAACCCTAGTGACCTACTTCCTCTAGCCACACCCTACCTGCCTACAGTTACCATGCAGTTAATCCATATCAGGGTATTAATTTACTGATTAGATTAAGGTTCTCATAACCTGATCATTTTGGCTCTGACCATTCTTGCATTGTCTCTTACCTGAGATTTGGGGGGAACACCACACAGCTACTTATTCTCAATTATCAATTATAATCTAGTATTCTCTTCTTTCACTGGTCCCATAAATATTACTGCTGTGTGTTGTTGTGCTACTAGTTAAGAAATCATAGAAGGCCCAAAACAATAAGAATCATGTCCATATTTTTAACAAAAGTTTACAAAGCCTCAGGTTTTTTTCTGGCCTTCTTAAGTAATGCGTTAAGCAGGACTTTTTTTTTTTTTTTTTTTTTTTTTTTTTTAATTGAATCTGGCCTATGAAGAGGAAAAACATTTTTGGAGTTAGAAAATGTTTGAATTGCTGCAGTATTAGAAAAAAAACCAATTTATCGAATGGCACAGCTGTTCACTGTATGATCATTATGATCCTTGTTATTTGGGTGCTGGTTGGTATTTATATCTAATTAGCTCTCTTACACACCATCAAGCAATCTGCAATTAGGGACTAGAGAAAAACTAAAAATATATAGAGTTCCAAGCTGCCAAAAACGTATAACAGAATGAATTCAGGAATAATTCACTGCAGACCAGTTATTAACAAACCACTGAAATTAGTTAGTTCGCATTTTTATTTGCATGTGTGTGTGGGTTTTTTTTTTTAGGAAATGAAAAGGCAACAGAAATAAACTTCTTCAGAAATTATTTTCTAACTTAAATGGTTGACACTTTTTTCTCGTTACTCAATGAACTTGGAGAGCTGGATTGCTGTCAAAATGAGATTTTTGCAATCCATGGACTCATTGAGGTCTATTTATTGGTATACATATAACATTTTATAATACATTAATAAAAATGTCATTTCATAGTTTTTTATTAGCAGATTATGTGTTTCACTACCAAAGTCATATTGCTGCTATACTACCATGCATAAAAATACTTATAGACAGATTAGTATGTATGAAAGCACAAGTGGTCACAACCAAGTTTTAAGGATCTTATTTGGCTATTATAAATAGAAGACACCATATCAATGAGATAAAATCAATATGACTCCACTGAAGTTATTATTTTATATTTTTATTTAATTTTCCATTCTAATTCTTTGTTTTAGAATAAGTTTAGTTTTACTAATGGTAGTAAAGAGATGTTATGGTCTGAAAGTTTGTGTTCTACTTAAGTTCATATGTTGAAGCCCTAACCCCCAGTGTGGTTGTATTTGGAAACAGGACCTCTAAGGAAGAAATTAAGGTCACATAAAATCATAAGGGTGGAGCCCTAACCTGACAGGGTTTGTGTCCTTATAAAAGAGACACTATTTTTCTCTTTTTCTTTCCCTTTCTCTCTTTCTCTTCCCCTGTCCCCTCATACCCATGTACTGATGAAAGGCCGTGTGAAGACCTGGGCAGAAGGTAGCTGTCCACAGACCAGGAGGAGAGCCCTCACTTGAACTTGCTGGCACGTTGAGCTAACTTTCAGTACCAGACTGTAAAAAAATAAATTTCTTTTAACATTGAGTCTACGGTGTTTTTTTATAGTGGCACAGGATGGCTTAAGACAAGAATTCTGATATACCTTTAGCTTAGATTTCACTAATAACATGGTGTATAACTATGTTATACTATCAAAATTAAGAAATTAATTTATTTAAATTTGCCTTTTTTCTTTTCTTTCTTTTTTTATTTTTAATTTTAACATCCTTTTCTATTCCAGGATCCTACCCAGGATAGACTGCATTTAATTGTATGTCTCCTAATATGCAATAGTTTCTTATTTTTTTTCTTTTCTGTCATGACCTTGATACTTTTATCTGATATTTTCTAATTATTGGTGTGAGATTATAGATTTTGGGGATGTGTATTAAAAGAAATGACATCACCTTTTCATTGCATCATATCAGGGGATCAATACTACTAATAAAACTTATTAACAAGGTGATGTTAACCTTGATTGAGTGTAAGTGTGGCTGTATTTAGTGAATGGACAAAGCAATGTGTGCTAGGTCTCTACACTATTTTTTCTTTCCATACTATTTTCATTAGAAGTGAGTCACTAAGTCCAACTACACTCAAGGGGAGGGGAATTAAGTTCCACCTGTTCCAGGAAAGAGCATTAAAGAATCTATGGACCTGTGTTAGAAAACAACTGTATTAATTAACATTTGGGGAGGAAACTTTGAGGTTATACACATATCCCCCTTTTCATTAAAATGTCGCCCACTAATTTTAGCATTAATCCATTGCTATTGCCTACAGGAATTATTAATGTAACATTCTAATGGTAATTTTCTAGTTCTCTCATTTCATCTACATTTTTTAATTCAAATTCTTTTGAAAGCAAGTTATATTTTTGTTCTCATTACATATTTTTATCAGTAGAGACATGGATATTTATTTTATTCTTTATGTTACAATACAGTATGATTTATGTTATTACTCAAATTGTTCCACCTTTGTCCATTGAGTGTTCTTTTAGACTCACTCCTAAGTACTTTTATTTTTTTTTTTCATGAACACTTTCTTTTTACTTTCACCCAAGATTCTACAAGTGCATCTTCTATTTTTCCTGCCCTAGCCCCAGTGCCAGCCATTTCTCCAAAATATCCTTGGTTCCTTTTATTGAAGAGAAATATTTAGAAAACAAGATTGGTTGCCAGGTATGCTCCTTATGACTGAGGCGCTATTGCATCTGAGCCCTATCAAAGTACAGAGCTAGGAAATATTTGAAGATATACTAATTGATGCATGCATGAACATCTATATTTATTCATTTATCTATTTGTGTGTTTATGTACATATACATATATTTTCATAGTGATATCTCCAAGTATAATCCAGCTCTACAAGGTTCATTTTAGCATTCATCCTTCACTTACTGGCATCTTCTTTTCTTGAACACAGGAAACCAGACTCATGTTATCAATGTTTTTTACTCATTAGTTTGAAGCTAGTATGCACATAATTTCAGAATTGCTGACCCCTTTCACTGTGAGAAACAAACTTACCACCTAGTCTAGAGTTTTCATAATTTTATGTTTTGTTTGTTGTTTTTAGCTTAATACTGGCTAGTCAAAACACTGTTTTACAAATTTATTTTTAGGTTAGTTCCTTTCTTCCCTACCACCTTCAGAAAGGTTCCTACCCCTATTCTAGGAGATTTTATTTCAGTAGTTCTTGGGTATGGAATTTTAATTTCAACAAGAAGCCCAGTGATTCTCACATGAATAATTCCTGGTACCTATATACATAATTGTGATTAACTAATCTATGATGTATTGAGTATAAATTGATCACATTCATATTCTTCAGTCCTGCGGATCTCACAGGAGTTAAAGACACAAAATTTTAAAAATACCTCATTATGTCAAGCCAGATAGAAATATTATGAGTACTATCTGGAAATTTAACCTTTCTTCTCATATTTACTTTTTCTCTCTACTTCTACCTTGACTTCAGCTTGCATTAATACTAAGGAAGAGGAATATCAAATAAAATGCAGATTATTATTCTTTCTTAGTATTACCCCACTAACAGAAACTAGGAAGCCAATTTCAGGAAACTGAGAGGCCATAAAATATCATTCTTACAGCAGAAACAGGTGGGGTACAACCTCCTTTGCAACCTTGAACTCATTCTTTATCATGGCACTTCATGACTCCTGCACAATAAGACATAAGAGCTGGCAATACTTAAAGTTTTTACCTCTTACTTTTAAGTTTCTAAAAACTTTACTAATGGTAATTCCTGCTGCAAATGTAAAATTGGAATAATTTGATTATTTGCATTTTAGAGCTCACAAAGAAAACACATAACTCAAATAAGAATTAATTAATGAATTCATTCATTAATGATCCAGCTTAACTCTTTTGATTGCATAGGATGAAAATCTTCTGTTTGTGTGACCTCTATCTTTTTGGTCATTTTCAGGGAATATTTATTTACCTAGACATTGAAGAATAATATAAATCTCTTCTCATGGAAACATGAAGAAAGGTAAAATATGACCCAAATATGGTGAAGGTTCTTACTTACATATTTCCTTTTACTTTTCAAACTTCACCTCCAAGGTAATGTTTCTGTCCTTGAAGTATGATAGCTGGGTAACATTCTGAGAAACCAACCAGCGGTTAGTTGTATATTGCTGCCAGCACTTCAATAAGAAACATACCATTTTACATTCTAGTAATACAGTGATGTTATTAAATAGAATGAGAACTTTGCAGAGAAATGATTCAACCTACTTTGAAGAGCTTTGTTGTTCAACTGGTAATCATCAGCAGGGCAGTTCTCTCTTTTTAGCATCTGGTACTCAGTAGGAATTCATAATTCAGAATAACTGAAAGCAAATCTATTCAGAGGCTAGCTTATTGAATTTTGATGCATTCTTTAAAAAAGAAAAAAAATCAAAAGTCTGTGTGCCTTAGAAATCATGTAATACATTCATAATAATTCTTTTGCCTGATATAATTTCCCCTTATTACTTTTTCTAATACTGAAGATAGGTTACTGTAATATAATGGTCAGTCACATGTGACTGTTGTGTGGCCTGCTCTGACTTTCCTCCCTTCTTCCTCCATAGCCCCTACCTCTGTCCCCTATGCACTCAGTCACTCTTGAATAATAAACTGTCATTCCACTCTGAAACCAAGTGGGGCACTCCCCACAACAACTCCATAGCAATCTATGAAACAGAGGGGAGATGGGAATTTAGAATGTATTCAATATTACAGTTGGCACAGCTGTGCTCTGAATCTGGTCAATGGATATATTTATTTTAGAAGGTTGTGAACTGGTAGGAAATAGGCATTTTTCAAATGTCAAACTATTATGCCCTTTCATTCCTCTGAATTTTAGTACCTGACATTGGCCAATTAGCAAAGAATCTGTACGTGTTTTACATGATTCATTTAGCATAACTCAACACCTTTCTATCTGAGGAGATTACAAATATAGTACATAATTGTGTTGCATAATTATATACTATATTATCTACAGCTAATATAAAGAGACACAGCTGCATAGAGACATGTCAGGTTTAAATGTTTAAATGCTGTTAGAATGGAAACTCTTTGTTCAGTTGCATATAAATGGAATAAAGTGACATGATTTGTTTAGCCCAGACAGTGTTCTCGGTGTTGAACAGAGATTAAGCATTTAAGTCATATCGAGAGAGACACTTTCTCCTCAAGGGATCTATAAACAACATCTATCACATTCAAGGAAAGACTTTATTTGAGCTCCTAGAAATATTCCCAGGGTATCTTTCACCCCCTGCCAGCTGTTGTCACAGTTTGACAGTGAATGTATCAGAAAGGTAACAATGTTGAATTGCCTGGACCCTGTCAATTCAATATGCAAAGGCTTTGGTCATCCATATTCTGATTATGATGATAGCCAAAGGAAAAGTAAATATGGAAGAAACAAAACAATTGCAATATTCTCTGTGATAAATTGTTGAACAGTGAGAGAGCTCTTAGCTCAATACTCAACTATCTTTAAAATTGCCACCCAGTTTAAACTTAATGTTTAGCCTCATGTGATTTAATATAATTTCTGGGAAATACCATTCAATAGAAAGTGCATATATTCCTATATTTCCTGTACCAAAGGATATTGAAGGAAGAGGTTTAGGTGTTCTCATGCTTAATTATGATAAAAAATATCATATAACCAACTCATCAATAAGGCTATAGCAATGAGACAGTTCATAGTCAGCTCTACATCTTCTGAGAGCCTGTAATGCAGAAGAAAATGAAGACAGAAAGCAAGTTGGCATGTAAGAAAGGAAATATAAGAAGAGGTAAATGAACTATTAATCTGTGAAGGGAAAAAGCTAAAAATAGATCTTACTGGAATGTTTCAGAGATGTTTTTACTGCCTGCCAATGAATCCTTCAGAACACAATGAAGTCACAATGTGTGGCATAATGAACCACCACACTGAATAAGAAAGAAGATAGTGTAATTTCTTTAATCTTCATGAGAGCATTTTGAAAACAAGGAAATACAGGTTTTGAGATGTTAGATAAATTGTCCAATTCTGCCACTGGTTATGTATGTACCATTGAACTTCTGACCACAACAGTATATAAACTCAGGCATAGTTCCTGAGCCAAAATGGGCAAATTATTGAACACTTAAACTTGGAGATGGATAGAAGTCTCAGCCACTCATAATGGTGTCTCGTGATCTTTCTACTTGAATCTTGAAAACTTCTATTCCATTATTAGAAAATTGCTCTATATCTGCAGTTCCTTTTCCTAGCATCATTTTGTATCCTTTTCATAGTTCACACCACTCAGAGGTTAAGATTGGTATCCTCCTCACTCCTCAATATTGTTTAAAGAATTTTATCCCCTCTCCCTCTTGGTAAGAACCCTGTTCCTATTAGGATTATATAGTCATCATATAGTCATCCACAGGCAGGGAATGAAGACAAGAATATGGAGAGTGACAAGTTAGTCCAGAATAGTAGATATAAGAAAAATTTCCACAAAACAACTTTCAGAAGGAGAGATGCTATAAGTGCAAAAACTATATTTTTGTTGAAACTAGGTATGAGAAATAAGGTAGCAGGATTGGATCCAGTTTATTTCAAAGAATAAGAATTATATCTAGATGAAGAACTATATACACAGGCTATAAATGCAAGAAATCAAATGCCTCTACAGAGGTAGAGAAGGAAAGCTTCTTTTGGTATAAAGCCTGGATGATTACACTGGTCTCTGCTCCAATCAACCTACAAGTAGCTGGTCCAGGAAAATGCAACTCACTCAATGATGAATAATATAGAAATTAACTGGCACAAAAATGTCATAAAAATATAGACAAGAACAACAAAATTTAGAAACGTATGAATGTTCACTAGAATATGTTGCAATAAAACAAATACTTAAAATAATAAATCAATCACTCTTACAAAGAGAGATGACAGATCAGAAATGTACCATAAGAAATAAAGGAAGTAACAATAGAAAGCAATAAAATTAGAGTAGAAATCACTAATAAGTTTATAATATAAAGTAAAGAAAACTGAAAAAAAACATAGAACTGATGGAATCACAAAAGAAAAGAGATAGTGTGTAAAATTGATATTATGTTGTGAAATAATGAGGGATAAATGTGTTGGTATATACCTCTGGTTTCTGATATAAAGCCCTAAAAACTCTCCTTGAGAGGGGTATTATAAGAATCTTTTTTTCTAATATTTGTTTTTGATTTAGTTCATGACATAGATCTCCTAAGGCCTTTGTAATTTCATGAGTAATAAGAGCATCTGAAACAGAGCTTGTAAATTCCTTGGAATTTTCTCAGTGATAGGATCGTCTTTTATTCTAATTCTAATTTTCTCAGTGATAGGATCATCTTTTATTTTATTGTTGGCCTCTGCCTGAGGATGGGGCTTATTGTCAGGGAAACCAACCACATGATTAGAAAATTGGAGCCTCTGACTCAACCCATCTCACTAACCTCCTTCAGGGAAAAGAAAGGAAGTAAAGTTGAGTTGATCATCAGTGGTCAGTAATGTTATCAATCACGTCTATATGATCAAAAGTCCATAAAACCTCCAAATGACAGGGTTTGAAGAACTTCTGGATAGGTGAACATGTAGAGGATATTGGAGGGTATTATGGTTGGACATGGCACAGAAGCTCCATGCCCCTTCCCAAATACCTCATTCTAAGTAAGCATCTCCTATCTGGCTGTTAATCTGTACTTTTTAAAAAATGCTTTATAATAAATGGGTAAATATAAGTAAAGTATTTTCCCAAGTTGTATGAGCAACTCTAACAAGATAATTGAAGGTGAAGGGGTTTTGGGAATCCATGATTTATAGTCAGAAGAGTGGGTGACAACTTGCTAGCTACTTAACATGGACATCTGAAGTGAAGCACAGTCTTTTGGGACTGAGCCTTCAATCTGTGGGATTCGATGCTATCTCCAGGTAGATAGTGTCAGATTGAATTACATTATGACTCTAATATGGTATACTATAATTTGCCTATAATGGTAATTTATGGCTGATGGTGGGGATAAATTCCTACAAATTTTGAATAAAAAAGCATTTTGTATTGAGTTTGAGAGTAGAAAGGAAAATTTTTCTTGCCTTCAGATATAAGTTAAAGTATTGAAGGTATAAATTAAATGAGATAGGGTTGGAGAATTAGCTCAGTGGCAGAGTGCTTACCTAGAATGCACAAGGCCTTGAGTTTCATCCTTAGCTCTGAAAAAAAAAATTAAATGATGATGAATAATAAAATGAATAAAGAGTTTAAAAGAAAAAGGTGAAAAAAAATTATAGATTTGGAAGCCAGACCCAAAAAAAAAAAAAAAAAAAAAAAAAAGTGCAGGCACCTATTTGTAATTGGAGAAACTGAGAAAGAAAGCTAAAATAGTAGGATAGGAAAAAAATGATTAAACCTATATTCAAGGAGACTGCACTGAAAAATAGAAAACTCCAACTCTACATACATAAAATTATATAAGGGACACAATGTGTCAAAAAGAAAATTGAGCCAGAATAGTGAATGCTGAGAAATGTCCTAGTAAAGTTATAGGTTATTAAAATGGAGAAATAATTCTTTGATCAGACAAAAAGATCAAGTCATTGTATAAGAAAAGAAGTAAGATAGCTTCAGGTTTCTGCACTGAAAAATCTATACCAAAAAACACTGAAGCAGTATCTACATGGTATTCAAGGAAAGAAAATATGAGCCAATAATATGTATTCTGTCAAACTCTCCTTCATTTTGTAAAGTCTACAGACAAATGGTTTTAAATTGGCAAGATTTCAGAAAATGTTATTTCTGTGAACCTTTTTGAGGAAACTACAAGAGGACCCAATTTTGAGCTAAAAAAGTCATGACAAAGAAAATGAAACCAAAAGACTGGCAATGAACTTTGAATACATTTGACCATATAATTGAGGCCAAAGAAAAATAGGAATAGAGTGACAGAACACAATGTAAATACTGTATGCCTTAAAAATGTAAAGTTCTTATAATTAATGCCAATTGAAGAAAGTATGGGAAAGAATGTTAAGGTAAAGTAAGTGTACTAATTATCTTATTTGTTTTAGATGAGAATAAAAATAAGCCACTGAAATATGATGAAGCATAGTAATAGTTGAGGCAAGTAAGAATTGTATGCTTGACAATATAAAATCAAATCCAGGGAAAAAGTGTATTATTGGATTATTTTATTATAAAATAAGAAAAAGTATACCCTTACTATTGCAAAGGTTAATAAACTTCCATCACCAACTTAAAAAAACATGAATATAACATTAGGTCACAAAATATATAGCTCTATGCTATATAAACAAGAGATTTACCTAAAGCAAAATGATTCAAAAGGATGGTAAATAAAAATATAAGTGGAAATGCAAACAAAAAACAAAAGGAAGTCAGAGATTGGGTTTTTAAAACAAATACATGTGAAATTAAGCCCTAAAGTATTTAAAAGGACAAAGAGAAACACATTAAAGTGCTACAGGATGAAATTCACAAGTAAGATATCCATTTAGCACCAAGTAACACAGTCACAACATTCATAAATCAGATATCATAGGAAATAAAAGGAGAAGTAGATAAAAATAAAATAGTTGAATGATAATTCTCTCTCAATATATTTAAATGAAATGATCAAAAACCATAAGAATACAGAAGAAGCAGATAACATAATTTATAGGGAAATTTCATACATAGTAAATGCCATAACCTAAAAATAGAGAAGGAAAAATCTTTCTAATAGACTTTCTAATAGCATTCACTAACATTGATCTATTAGAATAATAATCTTTGACCATACTTTTCAGTCTAGAAATTTAAAAATATGTTTTTAAATGATGAAAACAAATTTTGTAAATTAAAAACAAACCCCCATAGTTTTTGAGAGTCAAAGGGAAAATACAAAATCAAAGTATATTTGTCTTTTAAACAAATATGATAAAAGCTTTATGACTCAGTACCTAAGAGATATAGCTAAAGAAGTTCTCAGGGGAAAATTGAGGGCCAAAAATATGTCTATCAGTAATAAAGCAGAATGGAAACAATCAAACTAATACCCTGGCTTAAAATTAGAAATATAGCAGCAAAATAATTAAAGTGATTTTGATTTAATGAATTAAAGAATTTGAATTAAATTTAGAAACATCAAAATTCATAGAGAAATCTAAAAATATATCTCTAGTTAATCTGATTAAGGAAAAAATGGAGGAGGGATCACTGCTAAAAGGTAAGGGAAAATAAGGAGGAATAACAACAGAATCAGAATTAGTTGAAAGAATAAAGAACTAATTTCCTCATACCTATAAAAATAAATTTGAAAGTCTTGATGAAATGTGTAATAGTCTAGGAAAATAAACTTCAGAAAAAAATTGAGAAAAGATAGAAAATCTGAACGCATGCATTTCTAGAGTAAATGAAGAAAATTATCAAAGTGTTACTCCCCAAAACAGCAAGAGATACAGATGTTTTCACAAGATAGTCTCCAAACCTTTGAAAAGACAGATAGTTACAAAGATAATAAAACTGCCCAATAAAGGAAAATTTTCAAATTCTATTTATGAAGAATTTAATACTGTTACTAAAATATGGAAAAGATTACAGAGAAAATAATATTCTATAGAAAAATATCTGTATATCCATATATTATATATATTAATGCAAAAACTCTCAAAGAGTGATGTCAGGAAAGTAGCAAAGTTTGACCTTTGAAAATGTTCTCCTCCATAATTTAATTTGAAATTTTTCAAAAAATTGTCGTATTCAAAGTTTTGGATTAAATTAACCAAATATTTCCAGCAAATTGTGAAGCATTTCAGAAAGAAATTTTTTGAATGCTGGCAATACAAGTTTTGTGGTGATTTAAATGGCCCTATTCTTAGTCCATTCTCTCCATCTCAATGGCAAAAATGAACAGCCTACAATTATGGTAAAAACCAGTAGCCCAGAAGCCATCACAGTGGGAAGAATGAGGTCTGAGCTCTTTTAAAGCATCATTCTCAGACAATTGTCATCATCTGAACTATCTTATGAATCCAGGAATATTCTACTTGTATAGTTGACAGTATTTGATCTAACTCAAAGCTTAGTCCATGGAAAAACTTTTCTTTTGAGCCATTTGCCAAAAAATTGCTGGTAAGGGTTTGACTTTGTGGCATTTGGGGGAGGTACACAACAGTTGGGGCAAATAAAAGGCTATAGCCAAGAAGTCTATAAGGAAAAGTTGGAGGACAAGATGCTTTGTAAAGCCCAAACACACTACTGATAAATTAGCCCATTTAATGTTCCAATAACAAAATACCTGAGATTAAATAATGTCTGAAGAAATGGGGTTTGTTTAGATCAGTTTTGGAGGTTCAAGAACATGGCACCAACCTCTGCTCAGTTCTAGTGAGGGCCGCATGTGGATACAATTGCAATGGTGAGAGTGTGTGCAAGAGCAAACACATGGTAGGACAGGAAGCCAAAGATCAAGGAGTGGTCACTATTGCTCTTTTATAACATTTCACTTTCTTGAGAACTCGCTCAGTTTGTGAGACCAAAATTAATCCCTTGTAAGGGTGATACCTGCACCTAATTACCTCCCACTAGCCCAATTATTTTTTAAAATGTATACTACTACTACTACTACAACTATGACTACTACTGATATATTGGGAATTAAGCCCAGGCTCATTCTACCACTGAGTTATATCCCCAGTCCTTTTTACTTTATTTTGAGATGGTCTTGCTAAATTGTTCAGGTTGGCGTTGTAAAGGTAATCCTCCTGCCTTAGCCTCCTGAGTAGCTAGGATTACTTGTGTGTACCAGTTCACCCAGCATCTACCAAATATTTTAAGAATAAAAATAATTTCCTCATAAACGCTTCCATAAAATTGAAGAAGAGGAAACATTTCCAAATTTATTTTAGGAGGCCAGTATTATTCCAATGACAAAAATATCATAACAAGAAATCCATAGATCACTATTACTTATAAATTTTGACACAAAAATCCTCCAAAAATCCTAACAAATCAATTATAGCAACATGTAAATAGAAATATGCATCATGACTAAGTGATATCTATCTCCGAAATGCAAGTTTAAATGAACATATGAAAATTAATCAGTTTAATACATCATGTTAGTAAGGATAAAACACACAAGATCACCTAGAAAACAACAAAGAATCTAAAAAAAATCCAACACCCATTCCTGGCAGAAATAATTCAACAAACTAGGACTAGACATTAACTTTCCTCAACCTTATAAAGAATATGTGTGGAGAGCTGGGGTTGTGGTTCAGTGGTAGAGCACTTACCTCACACATATGAGGCACTGGTTTGATCCTCAGAACCACATTAAAAAATAAATTAATTAAATAAAGGCATATATATGCATACATATACATATATATCTTTGAAAAAAGAATATGCATGGATATTCCACAACTAATACCATACTTAAAGATGAATGACTAAAATCTTTCCTCCTCAAATTAGGAACAAGTTGCTCTCACAAACTTTTATTTGACATTGTACTGAAAGTTTTAGCCAGGACAATTTGGCAAGAAAAATAAAATAAAGACATTCAGATTGTAAAGGAAGAAAAAGGTTTTTATTTATAGATAATATGATCTTATGTAAGGAAAATCCCAAGGAATATCCAAAAAATTATAGTTAATAATAAGTTTAGCAAGTTCACCATGTATGAGATCAACATAAAAACATCAATTGTTCTGTGTATGCTAGCAGTGAATATCCTAAAAATGAAATTGAGTGAATAATTTCATGTAAAATAAAATTAAAAAGAAATCCAGCCATAAATGTAACAAAAGAAGTAAATATTTGGATATTCAAAGTACAAACATTGTCAAAATAATTAAAGATGGGAGGACATCCCATGTTCATGAAATGCAAAACATAAGACTGTTAAGATGACAATAATCCCCAAATTGATCTATGTGTTTAAAGCAATACTCTTAAAATCTCAGCTGGCTTCTTTTGTTTTTTTCTTGCAGAGATTGATAAACTAAGCCTAAAATTCATTTAAAAATGCAAAGGACCATGTACAGTCAAAACAATCTTGCAAAAAACAAAGAGGACTCACACTTTGTGATTTCAAAAGACTATATATAGTACTACAGTAATCAAGACTGTGTGGTTTGTGTATAAGAGTAGACCTAAAGTTCAATAGAACAGAATTGAAAGTTAAGAAATCTATACCTGTATGTTTTATGTACTTTCAACAAATACAAAATAATCCAATGAGGAGGAGAGTCATTTTAATAAATGGTACTTAGACAACTGGATATTTACTAGCAAAGAAGTGAAATTGGATTTTTTTTCACATCATACACAATAATTAACTCAAAATGAATCAAAGACCTAAAAGTAAGATATAAAACTCTTAGAAGAAAACATAGCAGTAAATCTTTCGGACCTTGCATTAGACAATAGATTCTTAGATACAATACCTATACTAAAACAAATAAAAGGAAACAAATAGATTGGATTCTATCAAATTAAAAATGTTTGTGCTTCGAACGATACTGTTATGAAAGTGAAAGGACAATCCATAGAATGAGAGAAAATACATGTCATTTATCAGATAAGTGCTTAATATCTAGAACATATAAATAATTTGACTTAGACTATAAAAGGGCAAATAACCATTTAAATAAAATTAGGCAAATAATTTAATTTTTTCAATTTAAAAAAATACCCAAAATTCTGGGTGCAGTGGTGCATGCCTGTAATCCCAGCACTTAGGAGGCTGAGGCAGGAGGATCGTGAATTCAAAGCCAGACTCAGCAATGGCGAGGCACTTAGCAATTCAGTGAGACCATGTCTCTAATAAAATACAGAAAAGAGATGGGGGTGTGGCCAAGTGGTTGAGTACCCTGAGTTCAATCCCTGGCACCCCCCCAAAAAAAATGATGAGCAAACTTGTGAAAACATGACATTTCAAAGAGTTATTAGGAAAGTGCAAATCAAACCCATACTTTACATTGCCTTGGGTAGTTAAGTTTGAAGAGACAATTATAAGTGGTTTTTAAGGATATGTTTTAAGGATAAGATAGCTGGTAGGACTATAAGTGGTACAATAATTCTGGAAAATATTTTGGCAATTTCACCAAAAATTTTAAACAAGAAAGCTGCCATACAATCTAGGAATTCTACACCTACGTGTATACTCAAAGAAATAGAAAACTTATGTTTATACAAAAACTTATACAAGGAAGTCATAGCAGCTTTATTTATAGTGGATAAAAAGTGAAAACAATCCAAATGTTCATCAGTGAATTAATATATAAACAAACAAATGTCGTACATCCACATAATGGTGTATTATTCAGCAATGAATGAAGTACTAATACATGCTAAAATATAGATGAATCATGAAAGCATGTTCAATGAAGTCAGCTAAAACAAAGGCCATGTGTACTGTGTTACTCCATTTATATGAAATGTGCAGAATAGACAAATGCATGGGAAGAGAAAGGAACTTAGTATATACCAACGTCTATGGATAAGGAGATGAGGAGTGATTATTATTAGGTAAGGAATTTATTTTTGGCAAGATGAAAATATTCTGGAATTAGTAGTCATGGTTGTACATCCTTGCAATTTTAATTTAAAAAAATCACTGAATTGTAGACTTTAAAGGAATGGATATTGTGGTATGTGAATCATGTCTTAATTAAAAAAAAAAAAAAAAAAAAAAAAAAAAAAAAAAAAACTACTAAAAAATCCAGAACCAAATTATAGTGAACAGAATTCCACAATTCATTTTAAGAAATATGCATCTAAATCAGTAGGATTTATTGTAAGAATCTATGGTTCACTATTTGAGAATCTATAAAAATAATTGATTATGTTAATTGATCCAAGGATAAAATTATGTGCTCATCTCTACAGATGTTGAAAAGGCATTTGACAAAATTCAATGACAAGTCTCAATTTTAAAAAAATCTCAAGAATAAATCAATACTTCTTTAACATGATTAACTATATTTGTGTCAGTCCAAAATTCAATATCATAGGGAAACACAGCAATTATTATCCTTAAAATCAGCATGGAGTTTGGAATGCCCATAAACTCCACTATTATTTAAGATTTTACTGCATACAAATAACTAATGCAATTAGATAAGATACAAGACATCCAAATATTAAAAAATTGAGAGAGGAATAAACCACTACCTTTCATGGCAGGTGATATGATTGTGTAAATGAAAAATATAAGAGAACAAAATGAGTAAACAACTGTCATTAAAGAAGAATTCAGTAAGGTAGTGGAATATATATTAATGTATGTCTATAATAGTATATATATATCCCTACTTACAATAGCAACAATATTATAAAGTACAATATTATAAAGGAGTGAACTTGCAAATATATAACACCTGCAGGAAGAAAAATAATTTAGTAGATCATCTAGTTTATTTCCCAGAGTAGGATTATTTAATTTCTCAATTCCTTTTTGTTATCAGTAACTTTTCTTCATTTTTAAAAATTTTAAATGTGACAATACAAACATAACATGATTTTTTCCATTTTAACAGTTTTTAAATGTACAGTTCAGTAATGTTGAAGAAAACTTAAATACTGAAAAAACTAATAGGACAACACATAGATAAGCTGGCTGTGCTCCTATGTAGAAAGATTCAACATTACATATATGCAAAATTTTCCCAAGAAAATTGATAAATGTGTGGTCCCAATACAAATCTGAACAGGTTATATCTTTAATCTAGAGTTAGAAAGAAGGTGATTACAGAGTTTCTATGGAAAAATACACAAGCAACAACACCAAAGAAAATTCTGAAAAATAAATGATGCTATAGCTGGGCGCAGTGGCGCACGCCTGTAATCCCAGCACTTGGGAGGCTGAGGCAGGAGGATCACGAGTTCAAAGCCAGCCTCAGCAATGACGAGGCACTCAGCAACTCGGTGAGACCCTATCTCTAATAAAATACAAAAAAGGGCTGGGGATGTGGCCCAGTGGTCGAGTGCCCCTGAGTTCAATCCCCAGTACCAAAAAAATAAAAAATAAAAAATAAATGATGCTATGCTTTGAATTTGGCCCACATTACCAGGCATCATCCTTACTTGTGATGAATTGCATATAGTGACCTGTTATTCCTCTTTGACATCTGCTTTCCAGCACAGGATCCCTCATTCTTCTACTCAAATATGAACCCCAGCTGTAGAAAGTGTTCTTTCTTTTCTATGAAACTCTTAGCAAAATTCTTATGAGGGAACATGCTTATATACCTATTTAAGTATCCCTGAACATTCCATGACAAGGAAGCTTTCTCTGCCTAAATCAAATACAAAACCTCTTAGAAAACATTGCCTACTAGTACAGGCTAACTTGTTCAAGTTTCAGCTTGCGTTCCCTGAAGATATTAATAAATCACAAGAATCTAGAAGCAATAAAGAGAAATGCGATGGATCTGTACTATCATCATGAACCAGGATCTGTAAGCATCATTTGTTCTTCATTAAGAAATACTTCATTATCATTTATCATCCAATATCACCTACCTAGTGAACAAAAAAACCTCTCCTAAACTGTTGCAGAAATCTTGAGCCCTTAAAATGATGCATGTCTGTTTGATATTTTTTTCTGCTTATACAATAGTCTTTAGACCTTTTACACAATTTCCCCCTTTTGAAGAATGTAGTCAGTTCTCTATCCTAATGGACATAAGTGCACAGCATCATACTTAGCATTTACACTGAACTGTAATGTGTTAACTTCAAAAAGGGATAGATTCCCATTTCAATGAGCAAAGGGATTTGTACATGTATATAAGGTAATATATAATCTAAAGGAAGGCTCATGTAAATATACTTACCATGTATATTTTTCTCTGTAGATGTATTTAAGCTGTTAGAAAGAAATATTTTCCTTAATATATCTATTAGCAAAATGTTAATGTACCTCCCAAGATATTTTGCTTGTTACTTTATACACAATTTGGGTTAAAGGAGGAAAGAGCAACAGAATATTATTGAAAAATGTAAGAATCATTTAAGGTAGATTGCCCAAATTGCTTATGGGAATATATGGTATAAATATACTTAGGGATATTAGATTCTACTTTTCTAACTTCTACAGGCTACAAATCACTCTACCCAGTTTTGTTTTTGCTTTCTTTTTTTTCTTAGCTATTCTACTTCTTTGAATTGAAATTTGGAAATATTAACATAGGAAGAGATTCATGGGTATAATTAAGAGTGACACAGCTATCATTTGGAACTTTCCTCAGCAGAATGTTTTATTGGATTCTGACAGTAAAATGATTATACCACCTTACATTTACTGCATTTCTATGTTTACAAACTGACAATTTGAGGAGTTAATCACTTGAGTGATTGATCAAATCATTGAATTTAGTTCTTAAAGGTGACTGAAAAAATGGACTATACTCAAATTCTTTTTCTTGATTGCCCCATAACATTATCAAACAAGTTGTTATGTATAGTAAATTAATAAAAAATATTACCCCAAAACATTAATAATCCTTTGTGAAATCATATCTCAACTATAAATAAACTCTGCTGTAACTTGCTATGTAACTACAAAAAGAAAAGTAAAAGAAAAAAGACACAATATATGCTTCCACGAGATTACCATTATATACTTGAGACGGTGGTTTCCAGTTTTTAGTTTCATGCAATATGTTCATATAATTACCACCTTTTTCATGTTTGGGAGCTGAATCTTCTGCTAAACTCATACTATTGTTGATCAAACAAACATTCTGCTTTTTTATATAGGTTTTATTGTCTTTTATTTTTGTTTTGTAGTATGAAATGCATAAATGTTCATGTTAGTTGTGATAATTTTGGTAGACATTATAAACCTTGGACATTATTTTAAAACTGAAAGGAATTTTCTTTTAAAACCCAACATAAGGGCTGAGGATATAGCTTGGTGGTAGAGTGATTGCCTAGCATGGGTGAGGCCCTGATTTTGATCCTCAGCACCACATCAAAACATAAATAAAATAAAGGTTAAATTATTTTAAAAAATCTGTCAGAATAATGTATTAATATCTTTTCCCTGCTACCATCATCAAAAATATTGTAATTACATCAAAAAATAAATATGTAGATTAATTGTCTTGTTTCATTAAGATCCTAAGAGGGGTATATCCTGTTATGTGCCAACTAAACAACTGTCATTATGTATGAGTCTCATATATATTGAAAGTACATTTTAATTTCCCTCCTATTATGAAGTGGTAAAGTTATATTAATAATAGCTCCCAGGAATATGTATGGAAAATAATATTGAAATAGAAAATAATCATATAATAAATGTGCAACCAGAAACAACTGTAATGTTGTAATGTGTCATCAAAAACAACTTAATACTATAATGTGTAATCAGAAACAACTTAATACTACTTCCCTATTAATATATATTCATAGGGAGAAAGAACTTACTGTATTATGAATAAAATCTTAGAAAAAGTTGATTTCTGAAACAAAGTTCTCCGGTCACTTTTAATAACAAAATCAACAGTTATATTGTTTCCCCTAGGGACACACAAATATGTAAGTAAAAAAAAGTATGAGGAATTCTTGATATTTAGATTATACTACCAGTATGAACTCATGATTTCTTTAAAAATCTATTTCTTTACAGCGTCTGTTAGAAAACTGTAGAAGTAAAATCATCCCAGAAGTACTGAATGCCCTTAGTACCCAGATCTTTCTTACTAAATATTATTCTCCATAAAAGAAAATGAGATCCTTGACCAATTTCAAGTCTAGAGCAGACAAAATACAGATGAGCCTATACTGAGAGCCTAATGTTGCACCAGAAAGAAAATATAAATAATAACAATAATAATGATAATAATAATAATAATAGGGGCATAATAAAAAGAAATTCCTACTGTCCATAACTAGAGTAATTTGAGCATCACACAAAAAAGGAATGGCAATATATTATAACACATTAAATAAAAAAATCCTAGAACTATAGTTATATCAAAAAGATAGTGGGAAAGGAAAGTTATTTTTAGAGATGAATGTCAGCTAATAAATGAGGAAAAAATGAGAGAAATAGAAAACCATGATTGTACAACCACCAGAATAATAATTGATTCTGACAAAGATCATTATCAAATGTAAAGATACTAAGAAATAGATATTCATACAGTTTCAAAGTATCACCCTGCAGATTAACTCTTAATTTACAAAGAGGGGAAATGTAACTCTAAATTTAAAGTAGAACTTTAACAGTTGAATGTAAATTAAATGTTTTGGGCACAAACATAGTGCAGGTAATCCTGTGTACTCTGTCATGAGATTACAGTGTCAACTGATAAAGAAAATTTTTTCAGTTTAATAAGTTACTTTCTAAAATAAAACAACATACTATAGAGATCACATTTATTGTTTTAAATTGTGAATGAAAGCAAGGGAATAATAATCACAAAATTTATTGCACTGATTCTCCTAGGGGAAATGTGATGTGGAAAGCACACAGGCAGTTTTAAAGATATTGGTAATATTTATTCATTAAACTGGGTGGTGTATACATGCATATTTCTTTTGTTATTTTTAAAACTGCACACATTCATTATATATACTGCATTGTATGTATGACACATTTCAGAACAAATATAAATAATTGTGAGCAAATACACACCAGATAAGTTCACAAAAATAGAAGCAAGTAATAACTAAAAAAAATTCAGATCAATTACATCATTTTATAAAGCATACACTGAAATTTACAAAAATTTTATTTCAATATCTGTGTATACATTCATATTGTAGCATTTGGGTCTCACAAATTCAATAATGGGGACATGTATAAATAGGCGTTTTATTTAAAATTTTATAATATGGTGCCAAAATATTCAAAATGGATTTTAATAACTTAATTCAAATTTAACCTTGGTGGACTTATTATTAGCTATAAGTCATCTTAAAAGAAAAGGTTTTCTTACAACTTTCTTTTTGGGTATCAGTGTATACTGGACTTATAGATGGCTTTTTATTTAATATATTATAATATATTACTCTTATAGGGCTGGGGAATTCTGGAAAACTGGAGGCAACCTGGAGGCCCTCCTTCAAACCCTGATTCATGCCATCCAGTCAGAAAAATTTCAGACATTTGCTCAGAGTATCAGGCCTTAGTTCATTAGATGGCATAGAAAAGGGGAAAAGGGACACACACAGGGAGAGAGTAGGTCCTCTTAGAGAGGAAAGAGACAGCATGCCTCTTCACCAAACAAGTTTTATTGAGGTCCTAGGGAAAGTTTTCAGAGTCTCACCCAAGTCTACCTCTTGACTTTTGACTGATAGCAAGTTGACATCAGACTTTCAAGTCCCCACTGCCATGACCACTCTAAGTCACTTTGGCTCATGCTAACCAGTTCTAATTGGAACTTGTTCTCACCGATTTTATGGCTAGGAGGAACTATCCTTATGTTCCTGAGCTCTGTGATCTGGTTTGTATAAGGGCCACAAAAATCTTCCCTTTCAAGGTAACTCGTGCTCTTCTTATGGACATTTGAGGCCTGCATTTCCTCTGTAGGTAGTAGGTAGTTTGCTGAGCAATGTGACATATGCTATCTACGCAAGCCAGGCAGGGATGCAGGTAAGTTGTTTCTTGGAAGGAAAGCATGTGGGGGTCAGCACAGTGGGCCCATTTTATAGAATTATTCCCATCTGTCTGTCCCCTATTCTTACCCTCATTATTCTGTTTGATATTCAAACTTTTGGAAAAAAAGTTTATCTAGGTTATAAAGAAGCAAATAATCAAATAAACAATCAAAACAATCCTCAATAAATTCCCCAAAGTCAAAATTAAAATTTTGTAAGTTATTCTCTCCAGTGATCCAATTGTCCAGATATCAATGGTAATTTAAGTAATGAAATATTAAACTTTTATAAAAATACCATTATCACACAATTATTTAAAATAAGGATTGAGTCAGGTGCAGTGGCACATGCCTAAATTTCAGCAACTGGAAAGGCTGAGGCACAAAGATTGCCAAGTCCAAGGCCAACCTTAATGACTTACATTGTAAGCAAGTGAGACTCTATCTCAAAATAAAAAATAAAAAATGAGCTGGAGATTTAGCTCAGTGGTTAACTACCCCTTGGTTCAATCCTCAGTATCAATCAATCAATAAATAAAACAAATGAATATTTAATGAAAGATGATATCAAAAAATACACAGCACTTATAAATAACAGCAATAAGAACACAACTTATCAAAACTTACATAATATTGCCAAAACTTTACTTGGGAAACAAAACTCGTAGCAGTGAATGCTTTCATTATTAAACAAAAGCAAGCAGAAAAGAAAAAACCATGAACTAGTTTTTCATCAAGAAGACAGGAAAAAGACAGTAAAATATTTCAAAGGAAAACAAGGAGTGAGAAGTGTTAGGGGACAGACAGATGAGGATAGTGGTAACATGAGGTTAAGAGAATAATTTTATAAAATGGGCCCATTGTGCTGACCCCCACATGTTTTCTTTTCTAAGAAGCAATTTACCTGCAGACCTGCCCAGCCTAAGTACACAGGATATGTCACATTCCTCAGCAAACTACCTATTACCTGAAGGGGAAATGCAGGCTCATAATAATACTGATAAGAGGAACCCAAGCTACCCTGAAGGATGAGACTTTTGTGACCAGATCCTGAAACTCTGGGAGATAAGGATAGTTCCTTCTAACCAAAAAAATCTATAAGAATATATGGTTAAGAATCCAATTAGAACAGGTTAGCATGGGCCAAGGTGACCTAAAGTTGCCATGGCAGTGGGGACTTAAAAGTCTGATCTAACCCTGCTATCAGTCAAAAGTCAAGAGGTAGATTTGGGTGGGACTTTCTGGAATCTTCTCTGGGATCCCCTATAAAACTGGAGTGCAGAAGATGAACATTGTCCTTCTTCTCTCTGAGAGAACCCACTTTCTCTCTTAAGAATGTCCTCTTCCCCTTTCTTTAACCTTGAATAAACTCATTCCTGTTACTTTCCTGAAATCTTTCTGGTAGCAAGAATCTGTGATTGAAGAGGGGGTTTTCATGCTACTTCAGTTTTTTGGAAGGCCCCAGGTTTATAACAACTCAATCACAAGAATCAAGGTTTGAAGGGGGATCTTTGTGATACCTCAGTTTCCTGCAAGTCCCCAGCCCTGTAACAGCTATAGCAGGCTTGAGTAAGGTATTTCCTTTCTCTCAAATTTGGTATCATCTGGTAAAACTAAGTTGGTTAGACTTTGGGAAATAGTTTTCTTGAGGGAAAGCCTTGTAAAGAGGACGGATGGTACAGGAATATTTAAAAATGGTTGATTTTTCTCATTGCTATAAGTGTTAAATGGCTTGGGCCTTCTGGGAAACTGAGGCAATGCAAAAGCCCGCCTTCAAACCCTGGATCGTCTCATCACGTCAGAAAGATTTCACACATATCACTCAAAGTAAAAGTCATGAGTTTACTAGAAGGGATAGAAAAGGGGAAAAAGAGACACACTCAAGGGAGAGAGTGGATCCTCTCAGAGAGGAAAGGGATAGCATACCTCTTCTGCCCTCCAGTTTTTATTGGGGATTCCACAGAAATTTCCAGAGAGTCCCACCCAGGTCCACTTCATGACTTTTGACTGACACCAGGATGATATCAGTCTTCCAATTCCCCACTGCCATGACTACTCTAAGTCACTTTGGCCCATGCTGACCAGTTCTAATTGGAACCTTTTCTCACATATTTTATGGTTAGGAGGAAATATCCTTATCTCCCTGAGTTCTGGGATCAGGTCTTTATAAAGGTCACAAAAATCTCCCTCTTCAGGATAACTTGTCTTATTCTTATGGACATTTCAGGCCTGCATTTACCCTGCAGATAGCAAGTAGTTTGCTGAGGAATGTGACATATCCTGTGGACTTTAGTGAGGCTGGGCAGCAGGTAAATTGCTTTTCAAAGGTGAAAGCGTGTGAGGGCACAGTGGACCCATTTTGTAGAATTATTCCCTTAACCTCATGTTCCCACCTCTCATTTCTTTTTGACCCCTATCAGAATCAGAAAATGTGTCTCTTTTCCCCTTTACAATTCTCACTCTAAGAACTGAGTAGGGATCCTGGGAGTAAAACTCACTAAAATTTGGAGGCTCTTGTAAGATTGGGTCCCCCTCATGTTTCTAACTCTCAAACTTGTCCAAAGTGGGGCTCTAGTAAGTATTCATTACAGTTTAGATTTTCTAACCTAATACTTGTTCACATGGATGTTTCTGCTCTGGGAAATTGTAATTCTCTGTATTTTTTGTCTGTCTCTCCAATTTTAGGAACAGTAGTTTTCCTTGAGTTGAATTCTCCGATGTATTTACTAAAAGTTGTTGATTTTTTTTCAGCTTTTTCCTTATTGTGAGGACAAGACCACAAACTTCACAGTTTTTTACATGCTGGACTAGAAATCATGTAATTTGTCTCATTTTAATTACATTCAAAAATGAATTTTCACTATTTTATATTTATTATCACATTAGAGTTTTCCTGAGAAGACAGTAGAGGTATGTACCCTTAGCTCCATTTAAAAATAAAAATTAGCCGGGCGCGGTGGCGCACGCCTGTAATCCCAGCACTTTGGGAGGCTGAGGCAGGAGGATCGCGAGTTCAAAGCCAGCCTCAGCAATGGCAAGGCACTTAGCAACTCAGTGAGACCCTGTCTCTAATAAAATACAAAAAAAAAAAAGGGCTGGGGATGTGGCCCAGTGGTCAAGTGCCCCTGAGTTCAATCCCCGGTACCACAAAAAAAAAGAAAAAAGAAAGGTAAAAATAAAAATTAAACTCAGATCTAGATCTATGTGTAATAGCCACCCTCCAAGATGGTTCTTAATGATTCTCACCTTCTATTTTTCACAGCTAATTTTAGTTTACTCACTAAACAAATAGAGCTGACCAACATAATTATAGATATTGTGGAAATAATAATATATGAATTGCAAGGCTACTTCTTCAAATCCATTGTGGTATATAGTGTGTGCTTTCTCTTGTATCATTCAGCTTGGGGAAAGAAAGCTGTCATGTCATGAAGATCATCAAGCAGCTTGATGGGGAGATGGTGAGGAACTGAGATTTCCTGTCAACAACTAGTATTAACGTGTCAGGTATATATGTGAATTGCTTTGGAAATGAATACTGCAGGTTGAGGCAGACCTCTAGATGACTGCAGACCCAGTGAAACCTTCAAACTCGTGAGAGACAATTCATCATTCATAAACAAACAAACAAACAAACAAACAAATAAAATAAAAACCAGTTAGGCATTTCTAGGTTGCTGACCCACAGAAAGTGAGTATATTTACCTATATGTTGTTAAGTTTTGGTGTAATTTTGGTGTGAAATTTGTTATGTTGTTATAGAGTTCCACATCTTGAAGTGCCTTAGTGCATTTTTAGCTTTGTCTCCACTTGCTCCTGATCATGTCCCATTCTCCAAATATTTTAGTCCATAGACTGTCCTGTCCAGTTAATCAAGAATTCTTACTATTTTAATATGTTTAAATTTTAATTTTTAATTTGTTTATATGAGTAAAATGACTAGGAATTAAAATCTTTATTAGTTTCTGGACTGGAACAGAGCTAGAAATATGACTTGATCCCAATTTTCTTAACTGGTCCCAGTACCCTAAACCTGAGTTTGAATCTTCAGCTCTACAATTAATTGATGTATGATTTGAGTAAGCAACTTAATTTCTCTGAACTAGACCTTGAACTCTAAAATATAGATAGGTCTTCCTTTATAGAATTGTGAAGAGAAAATAAGGTCATACATATGAAACTCTTAGCCAACTGTGTGGTTCATAAATGGCACTCACATATTACTAATCTCTTTTCCTTCTTTGCTCTCTGTCTGCCTAGGAAATGACTCTTAGGTATGCCATTCAAATCTACAATATAGTCGCCCTTTTGATCTTCCTGCTTTCATCCAGACTGTCTCAGTTTGGGAAGTACAGAACTCATTGCTGCCATCACTCAGTGACTACAGGTGTGCAGAAACCATCTGACTCTAAATTTTGCACTACTAAAACAAAACAAACAAAAATCCCTCAAGCTGTTAGGGAACAGACAGGTGAATGGTGGGGACATGAGGTTAAGAGAATAATTCTATAAAATGGGCCCACTGTGATGACCCCCAAGTACTTTCTTTTCCAAGAAGCAATTTATCCGCAGCCCTGCCTGGCATAAGTGAACAAGCTATGTCATATTCCTCATCAAACTATCTGTTAACTGCAGGAGAAATGCAGGCCTAAAATGATGTTGATTAGAGGAACCCACACTATCCTGAAGAGGGAGATTTTTGTGACCAAATAAAGATAGTTTCATCTAACCATAAAATCTGTTAAAATGTATAGTTAAGAAGTAGAAATTTTCAGCATGGGCCAAGGTGACCTAGAGTTGCCAAGACAGTGGGTATTTAAAAGTCTGATATCATCTTGCTGAAGTCAAAAGTGAAGAGGTGGACCTGGGCGGGACTCTCTGGAATCTTCTCTGGTATCCCCAATAAAACTGGAGTGCAGGAGAGGGCATGGTCCCTCTCCATGCTGAGAGGACCTACTCTTTCCCTTGAGAGTGTCCCCTTTCCCTTTTATGATGCCTTCAGTAAACTCATTCCTGTTACTCTGAGTGACATGCCTGAAATCTTTCTGACTTGATAACAAAAATCAGGGTTTGAATTGGTGTCTAAGGATTGCCTCAGCTTTTTGGAAGTCCCTAGCTCTGTAACAAAGCCACTGGGTGTTTCTACTGGAATAAACCTCCCTAGATACTGATTTTAGTCCATTGAAAGTGTGAATTTGGAACTATCCATCAAGCACTATAATCTTGAATCAATAAATGTGCCCTGTGAAAGACATTTCCCCAAATCCTGGTCTTTTCCCCTTTGTTATTGGCTATCCCTGAAGTTACCTGAATATGGTTAATTCTTTCTGTGTTTTTATAATTGCTGATACATTGAGTGTGATTTTTTTTTAAAAAAGTGGTTATTTTTCTGCAGGTATTCTACAACTTGTTTTATTTGATCAGAATACTTTCTTTTGGTAAATAGTTATTTCCCCACTCCATATAATTCTGTTTGGACTGATAGGGGACAGACAGATGTAAATGGTGAAAACACAAGTTTAGGGGAATAATTCTATAAAGTGGGTTCACTGTGCTGATACCCATATGGTTTCCCATTTAAAAAGCAATTTACCTGCAGTCCTGCTTAAAGTCCACAGGACATGTTACATTCCTCAGCAAACAATCTGCTATCTATAGGGGAATACAAGCCTCAAGAAGACTATTTACCCTGAAGTGGGGAAATTTTATTATTTTTACAGAAAGCAGATCCCAGAACTCAGAACTCAGGGGAATACAGATAATTCCTCCTAACCATAAAATCTGTGAGGACAGGTTCCAATTAGAACTGGTCAGCAAAGGCCAAAGTGACCTGGAATGGTCATGGCAGTAGATACCTGAAAATCTGATGTCATCCTGTTGTCAATCAAAAGTCACAAGGTGAAACTGGGTGGTACTCTTTAGAAACTTCTCTGAGACCACCAATAAAGTTGGAGTGCGGGTGAGGCACTCTGTCCCTTTCCTCTCTGAGAAGACCCACTCTCTCCTTGAGAGTGTCTCTTTCCCCCTTTCCTATCCCTTCTAATAAACTCATGCCTGAGTTTATTCTGAGTAACATGTTTGAAATCTTTCTGACTTGATCACAAGAATTGGGGTTTAAAAGGTGGGGGCTTTGCATTGCCTCAGTTTACTAAATAGCCCCAGCCCGGTAACAGGAAAATCCTTTTTTAGATCTCTGTTCCCCTTAACACAGGGGGGTATGTGATCCAATCTAGGCTTTTCAGATTTTTCTTCCAGAGAATTTTCTTTTTGTTTTTGTTTTTTGGTACCAGTGATTGAACCCAAGGTTGCTTAACCTCTGAGACATATCCCCAGAACTTTTAATTTTTTATTTTGTGACAGGGTCTTGCTAATTTCCTTAGGGCCTTGCTAAGTTGCTGAGGCTGGCTTCAAACTTCTAATCCTCCTGCCTCAGCCTATCCTGAGTCACTGGAATTAGAGGAGTATGACACTGCACCTGGTGAGAATTGGTTTTTGAGTAATGACATGCAAATACTAGGGTAATCATATGGATCATATGGAAGTACCCTGGATAGATGGTGCAGAAGATACTGAGAGATTGTGTCTATACGTGTAATATGAATTGTAATGCATTCTGCTGTCATATATAACAAATTAGAACATAAATAAAAATAAATAAAAAAGAAGTTACTGAGATACTTAGAATTGCTCTTGTTCTTTATTTTTATGAAGTCTGGTTTCTTTATTCTTTTTCTGCCTTAGAGAGGGATGCTATATTAATCAAATAAATCTTGTTTTCTTTCTTGGTCTAGTTCAAGATATTTTTTATACTTTCAAATTTTACTTTTTTTGAAAACGTCTGCAAAATATACCACTCATTATAAAATCTTTGAAAATACAGATTAGTGTAACTAAAAAAAATTGAAAATCACCTAAGCAGATATTTCTCACAAGAAGAAATACAAATGGCTGTCACATATATGGAAAAATATTCAACATCCTTAGCAAACAGGGAAATGCAAATCAAAACTATACTGAAATTTCATCTCATTTCAGTAAGAATGGTAATCATCAAGAATACAAATAATACATCTTGGTGAGGACATGAGGAAAAAGAACATTCATACATTGTTGGTGGGACTACAAATTAATATAACCACTCTGTAAAATATCTGGAGTTTCCTCAAAACACTAGGCAAAGAACCACAACAATACCTAACTATACCACTTCTTAGTATTTATACAAAGGAACTAAAGTCAGTGTATTATAGAGATACATGCATATCCATGTTTACTGCAGCACAGTTTGCAATAGCCAAGTTATGGAACCAGTCTGGGTGTCTGTCAACAGGTGAATATATAAAGAAAATGTAGCATATAAGCACAATGAAGGTGTTTTTTTTTTGAGTCTTTTATTTTTTAATTTTATTTTATTTAGATTTTTTAAAATTTATAATAGTATGTATTCCAATTCATAGTGCACATATATAGCATCTTTTTACATACAACTGTTTATATACAAAGTATATTCGTACCATTCAGGTCTTTAATCATGCATTTAGGATAATGATATCCATCTCCACAATGGAGTTTTACTCAGTTGTAAAGAAAAATGAAATTTTGTCATTTGCAGGAAATGGATAGAATGTTAAGTGAATTCAGTCTCAGAAAATCAAGGGACATATGTTTTCTTTCATATGTGGAAGTTGGAAAAAAATGAAGGGAAAAGGGGATCTCATGAAAATAGAGGGAGGCATGTAGAGTTGAAGATGGTGATTGGGGAGTGGAAGGACGAGAGGGAAAAGGAATACACTGGGCAATGAAATGGACCAAATTATGTTATGTGCAAGTATAAATATATCACAATGAATCCCACTATTTTGTATAATTATAATGTGCCAATAATGAAAGAAAACAAAAAATTGAAAATCACCCACATTTTCACTATCTTGGGAGATCCACTAATAACATTTTATACTTACAGTGTGTAATAATTCATTAATATTATTTCATTATTGTTTTCTTCCCAGTTTTTTCCCTTTAAAACATTGCTGTAATGAATTTTCTGTATGTGAATTTTTTACTTTCCTAGTGAATTATTATTACTTTTTGAATAGTTTTGATTGAGTCCAACCCAATCTAGACCTCTTTTATTTTTAGTCAACTTCCATTTCAAAATGGTCATGTGGGCCACTTTTAAACAGTGAAATGTATGCAGAAGTTTCCGGGTGAGACTTCTGTGAAAGGCTTAAGAGGGTCAGAATTCTATTGGCGCATCCTCTTTCCCAAAATAATGATCAAGTCTTTAACTTTAATTCTGTGTTGCAGAGTCAATGATTTTACTGGCTACATTTAAATTTTCCTGCTATTATTATTCCCTGTTATTTAAGGGACCCTTTGCATTATCTTCTTTGCATTATCTTGTCCTGACTCTAGCTTATACAATAGAGAAAGGGAATGTTAGAATATCAAAAGAATCAATATCCCTTAGGGGCTAACAGCATATTCTCTGAAATCCAGCAGGTTTTTATTCAACTTGGTATTCAGCAATTTTCTTAATCTCTTAGTTCTCTTTCCTCACCTATAAAATGAGAAAAATAAAACTTGTCACTTTATAGGTTTGTTACAAGGATTCGACAAGTTAATATTGTAAAGCACACATATTATGTGGTGTATGAATGTTTTGTAAGACCCTACACTTCTTTTGGCCTGATCTACCACCCCTTCATAAAAAGAAAGAAAGAAAAGAAGAAGAAAAGCAGTGGGAATGTTATAGAGCTGGGACCTTCTGGGAAACTGAGGCAGCATGAAGACCTGCCCTTCAAACCCTGATTCATGCAATCAAGTCAGAAAGTTTTCATGAAACATCACTCAGAGTAACAGGAATGTGTTTATTGGATTCTTAGCCATACATTCTTACAGACTATTGTTAGGAGGAATTATCTTTATCTCCTGGAGTGTCAGGATCTTCTCACAAATGTCTCCTGCTAGGGCCTACATTTCTCCTGCAGATAACAGGTAGTTTGCTGAAGAATGTGACACATCCTGTCCACTTAGGCCAGGAAGGGATGCAGGTAAGTTTCTTCTTGGAACAGAAAGCATGTGGGGGTCAGCACAGTGGACCCATTCATAGAATTTTCCCCTTAACCTCATATTCCCACCTCTCACATGTGTTTGTTCCCTAACAGCAACATTGTATTTATCAGTGAGCATGGCTTCCAGGGAGGAGTTTTCCACCCTGGTGTTCTTGTTTAAAAACATTAATTTTATGTTTTATCCATCTCATGTCTAACAGGGCTGCTACTCTTTGCTAATTCACCATCAACAGACATGTGACGCCCCTACCTCATTCTTAGAAATGGATTTGCACAGCTCCACTAACAGAAATTCTCTTTTCTTGTTCAATAGCCCCCATTTGTGAGTGGCTGAATGAAGAGGTGTTCATTTTTTTTCCCAATGTGTATTTTACCTATCTTTATTCCTAGGCATTTCATATTTACAAAGGACACTTTGTGAATACTTCCCTGACATTCCTAAAATAGTCAGTTGATATTTTAATTTCACTTGTGTGACTGTGCCTATTTAATGAAAAAGACCAGATTTAAAATCATTGATAAGCTCTTTTGGGTTGTCACAATGGATAAAAATGTAGCACTGTAGTAAAACCAAGAAAAAAAACATTTGCATGACACAAAAATTTCCACCGTAAATTATTAGAATAATAATGCAATTCTTTGTTGTTGTAGGGCTGGAGCTTACCATGAAATAGAAACCCCTCTTCAAACCCCAATTCTTGTTATCAGTCCAGAAAAAAAATCAGACCTGACACTCAGAGTAATATGCATGAGTTTATTAGAACATATAGAAAAGAATAAAAAAGAACACTCTCAAGGAAGAGAGTGGGTCTTCTCAGATACTAGATCCTGCCTGCCAGTTTTACAGAGGATTCCAGGGAAGTTTTTAGATTCCCACTCAGGCCCAACTTTTGACTTTTGAACTGACAACAGGATAACATCAGACTTTCAAGTCCCCACTTCCATAACCACTTTAGGTCACTTTGTCCTACGCTGACCATTTCTAATTATAACCTGTTCTTACAGATTTTATGGTTAGAAGGAATTATTCTTATCTCCTTGAGTTCTGGGATCTGGTCCCTGTAAGCATCACAAAATTCCCCCACTTCAGAGTCACTCTTGTTCTTATGGACATTTGAGGCTTCATTCCCCCTGTAGATAACAGGTTGTTTGCTGAGGAATGTAACATGTCCTGTGACTTAGGCCAGGCAGGGCTGCAGGTAAATTGTTTTTTAAAAGTGAAAGCCTGTGGCAGTCAGCATGGTGGGCCTATTTTATAGAATTAGTCTCTCAACATTGTGTTCCCACCACTCATGTCTGTCTGTCTCCTATCACTTGTGATTTGAGAAATTTTTGATATCTTAACGAAAAAATGTTTACTCAAATGAAATATACTGTTCTTAGTATATCTTCTCTTTTCCAGAAGATGAGTTCACTCATATGGTACCAACTAAGATCTTTGTACTTGTGGTGATCTATTGAAAGTATTACGAGAAATCATTTTTCTTACATTGGAATCCTTAATAGGTAGCACAAGGACAAAATTATCCTTAAACAATATTCCTTCATTTGGGAGTAGTGAGCTTTCCTATTTTGACAAAATTCCACCAGGGAAACAATCAACCATGAATTTTAGGTTATTTAGGTTGACATTTAGTAAGGTGTAATTTTTATCCAATAACTATTGGTTTTTACTGGTGCTTGCTATGGGTAAGACATAGAGAATATATAAAGAAGAACGGCAATTTTAATTTTAAGTGTTTTCTCCCTAGATATTTGGAATAATTTCAGACTTTAGTAGTAATGTTAATATTCAAGAACATCACAAATTTTCTCAATGAATATATAAATCTTTTTATTTTATTAATTATAAAATCACTGTGATTTATATAAAAAAATTCTCATCAGCAATAGTAACACCTATAATTTCTATATGCCATAATTATTTTAGATGAGGAATAGATAAAACATGGACAGTTTAAAATAATCTCTCTCTGATGTTTAAAATTGTCTTTGTATGTGTTGAGAAAATTCCATATTTAAAATAATCAATATACTTTTAGAAGTGCAAAGGTAAAGGTATATATAAAGGGACCAGGAATAAAAATATAAACAAATCAACTGTACAATTTCTTTATTAATACTCTTCAAACTTAAACAAGTATGAAAACCTAAAAGTTCCCCAAAGTATAATTTTAAAACAAAGCACTTTTGAATAATCTAAGCCCAACTAATTTATCCCCTTTCATATTAAATACAGATTCACAAAACACTTACACCCTGAAATCATCTTTTACCAAATTGACAGATTTAATTAATCACTTATTCTGAGTCTAAATGATCTGTTTTGTCATATATTTTCTTTGGGATTTAGATAAATAAGTGTAATGTAACTACATATACTTATCTTTCATTTTGGGGGCATATCAGGTCAATTGCCAAATTTTTTTTTCTACAGGAAGAAATTGATAAACTCAAAATATTTTTAACACTATCTCTAAAAACTGTTTCCTCCTCATCTCCACATTTATTTTTACTGATTTTGTCTTTGCTTCTCACTTGCCCCAAGATTTTCTAAGTATCAAATTAACATGTGAAACCTCACTGCTTGACTGAAAATCTGTAAAGCCACAAAACTGAGGAAATGTCCCTTGACAATAATAAAATCTGAAAATTCAGCAATATCAAATACATTTACCCTTCACCTTGCTGATAGCAAAGAATATTTATGAAAAATCTTCAAACTGTGAGATCTTTAGCACATCATTTCCATTTACTATATTTAGCATTTCAGTAATAGTCACTATTTCCAGGCTCATTCCTTCTAAAATCACAGTAAATCCTCTTGGAGAGGTTTATTTGGTTTCTTACAATTTTTTTTTCCTAAAAAAGAAACTAGCAAAAACAAACCAAATTAATAACTGCCAGGATGACATTTCATGTAAGCCTTCATTGTATGTCTCCTTTTCAGAATACATTGTAATAATCATAAAAGTGGAATCATGTAAATAATTTCTAAAGAGTCAGAATAACAATGAAAAACTAAGATTTTAATAAGAAGAAGAATTAGCTGGTTTAAGCAAGTTGTATTATGAATATATTTGGCTTAGTAGCAAAATCTTTTGACCTCTTCAAAAAATTCAGAATCATCACTCTTGGATTTAAAAAAAATCAAGTAAGTACTCAAAATATACTTATCTATTTTTAATTAATCTGTAGTAGACGAATAAACAAAGAAAAGGTCCAATGTCAGTCATGAATGTGTAAGAGTTTAGAGGCAATAAATAATGGGGGTCAAAACACAAGGTCCTTGCCTCAGCAGGGTTACTAAAAATGTTAATAATTCTCAGACCATCTCTGCAATGCTTGTATGTATTATGTGATCTAGACGGGATCTCAAAGCAGACTCCCGGCCCAGAGAGAAGTTGCAAGAAATGCAAATTCTCAGGTCCTATCCCAGATGAACAGAATCAGAAATTCTATGTTTTAACAAGCCCTGGAGGCAATTCTGATGCATAGTAAAGATTGAAAAACATTCTAGAATGTTGCATTTAATTTTCAGCAGTTGTAAACTTAACTCATCATAGAATGAGCATTTTATAAGTGTTGTATTCCATATATTGTAAGAAAATTAAAATACCTTAAAAAAGGTGTAAAGTAAAATACCCTTCAAATTTAAATACATCATTAATATGGGAATTTAATTATGACTTTTCTCTGCACAAATCTGATTTTTTCCTCTTTCTTCTCCTGTCTACCTTAAAAGAGAAAATTATGTTAGATTATGTTGCTTCTCCTCTTATAATCATCTAATGACTGCCTTTCTTACTCAAACTAAAAGCTAACTTTTCTTTTTTATTATAAGGGATTAAACCCAGGGACACTTAGCCACTGAGCCACATCCCCAGTCCTTTTTATATTATTTTTTAAAATTTTGAGATAGAGTCTTGCTAAATTCCTTAGGGCCTCCATAAATTGCTGAGACTGTCTTTGAATTTGTGATCCTCCTGCTCAGCCTCCCTAGCCCCTGGGATTACAGGCGTGCACCACCATGCTGAGTTTCAAATATTATCTTCTTTATGAGGCCTTTCCTAGACACACTATCTAAAATTTCAACATCCTCTACATCCTTTTACTTTACTTGCCTACTATATTTTCCTCCTTGGCGCTGTATCTACTCTTGGGATATATTCTATTTGTTTACATCTTTAGTGGAAATCTTTCCCAAATAGAATGTACATTAGTAAATAACATTCACTGCTGATTTCCAAGTGGTTAAAACTATATTTGACATGTATTTGGAACTCAATAAATACTTGGAAAATGAAGGAAGGAGGGGAAGAAAAGAGAGATGGAAGAAGGAAGAAACAAAGGAAGGAAGGATAACTTGATAAGGGTCCTCAAATTGTTAAAAATTACTCTTCATTTGGCCAAGCTATAGCATCAAGTTATTGCTAAAATTCTCTTTTTGCCTAAACATCTCAAGTATAGGGTTATAATCTTCACTACTTATCTATCATGTAATTTCCTTATAATCTTCCTACATTCTAGATTCCTTCCTTACATCTCAATTAAAATTGAATGCTATTTTATCTATTAATAACATGATCTATGCTTTCTTTTAGTTTGCCTTTTCCCAGAATAAGTTTGTTCATCCTTTTATTTTCAATCTTTCTTAATCACTTTTAAAATTCTTATCAATATAAAATAAAATTCTAAAAATTATAAATAGAAATGAAGAATCAAAACAAGATAATTTGTGACTTTATTTTTAAAAACAAAAAGATAAAAATATCATTTAATGTTATATCAATGAATACAAATTGGTTATTCTTGTATAATACCTTCAGTTTTAAAAGGTATATTCATACATTGTTGATAGGACTGCAAATTGGTGCAACTAGTCTGTAAAGCATTATGGAGATTCCTCAGAAAACTTTGGTAACCACCATTTTACTCAGTTATCCCACTCCCCAGTATATACCCAAAGGACTTAAAATCAGCATACCATAGTGATGCAGCCACATCAATGTTTATGGCCACCCAATTCACAATAGACAAGTTATGGGACTAACCTAAGTGGTCTTCAACAGAAGAATGGATAAAGAAAATGTCATATATATGTATACGCACACACACACACACACACACACACACACAATGGAATATTATTCAACCATAAAGAAGAATGAAATTATGGCATTTTCTGGTAAATGGATGGAACTGGAGACTGTTATGCTAAGTAAGCCAATACCCCCAAACCAAAGACCAAATATTCTCTCTGATATATAGATACTAACGCACAATAAGAGGGTGGAATAGAAGTTCTTCGGATTAGACAAAGGGGGATGAAGAGAAGGGCAGGGGGATGGGAATAGGAAAGACAGTAGAATGAATTATACATAACTTTTCTATGTTTATATATGGATACATGGCCAGTGTAACTCCACATCATATTCAAACAGAAGAATGGGATCCTAATTAGAATAAGTTATACTCCATGTATATATAATATGTCAAAATACATTCTACTGTTATGTATATCTAAAAAGAACAAATAAAAATACCTTCTGTTTTGCTTGTTTTATTAGGTAAAATCAGAAAAAATTCAGTTTTAAATGATAACTATAACCAATTTGTATTCATTGATATAACATTAAATGTTATAGTGTTTTTTTACCTTTTTGTTTTTGAAAATAAAATGACAAACTTATCTTGTTTTGCTTCATTGTTATTTATTTTTTTTTAATTATTTTATATTGATAAGAATACTTAAGTTATACTATGTTATGTTTTTAAATGTGTAATAAAGTATCATGAACTATAGGTCAAAATTGTATATAGCATATCTCTAAAATTTGTCTTGTATAATTGAGACTTTATGCATTTTTATTAGCTATTCCTAATTTTCCCTTCACCCAAACTTCTGGTAACCATCATTTTATCATTTTACTTTCTGATTTTATGAGTTTGAATATCTTAGATACCTTATACAAGTGGAACAATTAAGTATTTGTTCTGGCTTATTTCACATATCATTATGTGTGTATAAGATAAGCATCTAAGTTGATCCTTTCACATATAGACAGACAGCTTTCAAAACTCCATTTGTTGAAGAGAATATCCTTTTCCTCTTGTGTATTCTTGGCAGCATTGTTGACGATCAGGTGACTAAGGTACATGTGTGAATTGATATCTGAACTTTCTATTCTGTTCCATTTGTTTATAATCTGATGTATATGTTTATACCAGTATTATACTCTGTTAGTTACTATAACATTACAATGTATTTTGAAACCAGGAGGTATGGTGCCTCCAGCTTTGTTCTTCTTTATCAAGATTGTTTTGGTTATTCAGGGTCTTTTGTGGTTCCATATAAATTTTAGTATTGTTTTTACTATTTATATAAAAAATTCACTGGCTTTTTATGAGATTGCATTCAATCTGGTGAAAAATTTGTTTATTATGGACATTTCAATAATAATAAATATTTCAATACATGAACAGAGGATGTTTTTCCATCTTTTCCATCTTTTAAAATTACCTTTATCAATGTTTTATAGTTTTCAATGTATGAGTGTGTTACCTCTTTAGTTAAGTTTATTCCTATTTTATTCTTGTTTTGATTTCATCATTGGGATATCTTCTGCAAACAAAGACACTTATCCTTGTTCCTTTCTGTTTAATGCTTCTTGTTACTTTTTCTTGCTTAAATGCTCTGGCTAAGACTTCCAGTACTATGCTAAACTGAATTAACAAGAGCAGACACTTGCTTTGTTCATGATCTGAGAGGAAAAAATTTCAGTATTAATTTCTGAGTATGACATTAGCTTTAGGCTTTTTATAAATGGCTGAGCTAATATCCTTCTGTACCTAGTTTGTTAGGAGGTTTCATCATTGAAGGGTGTACAATTTTGTTAAATGCTTTTGCTGCATGTATTGATATCATCATGTAATTTAAATCCTCATTCAGTTAATGCAGTACATCACACTAATTGATTTCTGTATGTTGAACCAACCTTACATTTCAGAGAAAAAATACTAGTTGATTATAGTATATTATGCTTTTAATGTGTTGTTAAATTTTGGTTTCTTATATTTTGCTGAGGATTTTTTTCATGTATATTCAATGAGTATGTTGGCCTTTCTTTTCTTTCTTTTTTCTTTGTGGTATCTTTGTCTGACTTTGGTATCAGGGTAATGCTGTCCTCACAAAATGGGTTTGGGAGTGTTCCCATCTTTTAAAATTTTTGAAAGAAGTTGGGAAGGGTTGATTTTACTTTTACCTTAAGTGTTCGGTACAATTCAGCAATGAAGCCATCTGTCCTGGACTTTTCTTTGTTGTAATATGTTTGAGCATTGATCCATTTCCTTACTAGTTACAAGTTTATTCAGACTTTATTTTTAAAAGATTCACTCTTGGTAGGAATTTATCTGTTTATTTTAGGTAATTCAGTGTGTTGGCACATACTTGATCATATTCATCTCTTAAGATCTTTTTGTCTAATTTTATTTGGTTGTAGATGGACATAATACCTTTGTTTTTGTTTATTTACATGTATTTGGTGTTGAGGATCAAATCCAGTACCTCACACATGAGAAGCAAATGCTCTATCACTGAACTCCAACCCCAGCCCCAAGATCTATTTTTTTTAATGTAAAAAGTTGTGATAACCCTTCTTTCATTTTTTATTTTGAGTCTCCTTTCTTTTCCTAGTCTAGCCAAAGATACATCAATTTTGCTTATCTTTTCACAGAATCAATTTGTTGTTTGAGTTTTTCTACTGTTTATGTAGTTTTTCTTTTGTTTATTTCTGTTCTAATCTTTGTTACTTCCTTTTGCTAACTTTGGGCTTAGTTTCTTTTACTCTTTCTAGCTTTTTGGGGTATAATGCAAATTGTTTATTTAAGATTTTTTTCTTTTAATGTAGGTGTTTATTGTTATAACTTTGGTTTAGGCTTATGTTTTGAAAGCTTGGTCTTCATAGGTTGGACTTTTGGGAAGTGATGATCATGAGGGGTCTCATCTCATCAATGAATTAATCCATTGGTGCATTCATAATTGAATGAACTATTGGGAGGTGGTGGAACTGTAGGAGGTAGAGTCTAGTTGAGGGAAGTTGTTAGCTAGGGCTGTGCCTTTAAAAGGTATATTTTGTCCCTAGCCACCAGTTTTCTCTTTCTTTGCTTCCTAGCTGCTTTCTTTCACTATGCCCTTCTGCCATGATGTTGTGCCTCACCTCAGGCCCCGAGCAATAGAGCCAGCCAATCATGGACTAAAACCTCTGAAACCATGATCCAAAATAAATCTTTGCTCCTTTAAGTTGTTTATTTTTTATTTATAGTAGTAGTATGTATTACAATTCACAATGCACATATACAGCATCTTTTTACCCATGCACAAAATTCAATTCAAAGTGGATCAAGGACTTAGGGACATATACAGCACATATACAGCATCTTTTTACCCATGCACAAAATTCAATTCAAAGTGGATCAAGGACCAGAGACAATACGCCTAATAGAAGAAAAACTAAGCTCCAATTTCCAACATGTTGGATTAGGCTCCAAGTTCCTTAATAAGAATCCTGTAGCACAAGAATTAATATCAAGAATTAATGAATGGGATAGATTTAAACTAAAAAGCTTTAAGTTGTTTTTATCAGGTATTTAGTCATAGTCATGCAAAGTTAACACAAACCTTACCTTATTACTTATTTTATTATCTGAATTTTTTATCTCTCAAAATTTATAAGTCCAAATTCTAATTCCTAAATTGATGGCATTAGGATGTAGAATTTTTCAGATTATGACATGAGGGTAGAGCTCTATGAATATGATTAGAGCTTTTATAAAAGAGAAACTTGAGAACTTATTCTCCCTGCTATGTGAAGTTAAAGTGAAAAGACAGTAGTCTAAAATGTAGGACCTAACCAACTAATGAATCTGCCATCACCTTAATCTTGGCCTTTTAGTTTCCAGAACCAAGAAATAAATTTATATTATACACTACCTACCTTATGGTATTTTTATTATAGCAGCCTTAATGGACTAAGATAACATCCCTTTTGGAAGTGCTTTTGCCATAGCCCTAAGTTTTGTCACATTTTCATTATTTTGTTACATTTTCATTTGTCTCATGGTACTTTCTTTTCTTTTTTTAAATAATGTTTTAGTTGTGGATGGAAACAATACTTTTATTTATTAATTTTTATGTGGTACTGAGGATTGAACCCAGTGCCTCACATGTGCGAGGCAGTCACTCTACCACTGAGCTACAGTCACAGCCCTGTCTCATGATACTAATTGCCCTTTTTATTTCTTTTTTGACCTACTGGTCAATCAAATGTTTACTGCATAATTTCCAAGTATTTTGAAATTTCTAGGTTTTCTTTTGCTATTGATTTCATTCCATTGCAACCAGAAAAGATATTTAGTATGATATCCATCTTCTTAAATTTGTTTAGACTTATTTGTGCCCTAATATGTGATCTATCCTGGAGAATTTCCTGTGTGCTCTCCAAAAGAATGAACATTCTGCTGATGTTAGGTGGAATGTCCTATATGGATCTATTAAGTCCTTTTGGTGTGTAGTATTGTTCAAGTTGCTGTTTCTTTGTTCACTTTCTGTCTGGTTGTTCCATCTATTATCAAAAGTGGGATATTAAAGTTTCCTGCTATTATTATAATGCTTTATATTTCTCCCTATAGTTTTGTCAATATTTGTTTCATATATTAAGTTAGTCTGATGTTACGAGCATATAAATTTATAATTGTTATATCTTGCTGGTGAGTTGAACATTTTGTCATTATATAATGCTCTTCTTTGTCTCGCGTGACAATTTTGACTTAAACTCTATTTTTTCTGCTAGAAGATTAGCCACCCTGCTCTCTTTTGATAGCCATTTCCATGAAGTATCTTTTCCCATTCCTTCCCTTTCAGGCTGTATATTCTTAAAATTCTGAATAAATTTTTTGTAAATAGCATATAGTTGGATAATGGATTTGTATGCAATCATCCATTTTATTTCCTTGGATTAGGAAATTTAATTCATTTATGTTTAAAGAAATTATTAATAGCAAAGGATTAACTATTGAAATTTAGTTAATTGGTCTCTGTTTTGTAGTTCTTTTGTCCCTCTTTTTATCTTTTGTTATTGTTCACTTTTTATTGATATGCTTTGATTTCATTCTCTTTTTCTCTTGGTTAAGTTCTATAAATATTTTTTTTTTCTGGTTACCAAGGGGCTTACCTAAAATGTCTTAAGGTTATAATAGTCTATTTTAAGCTGATGACAGCTTAACTTCAATCTTAAAGACTCCACAAATTTACTACTCTCCCCTCAACAAATTGTCACAATTTAGATCCATTTATATTGTGTAAGTATTTTCATGATTTTGCTATACCTTTGTCTTTTGACTTTTATAGTTGAACTAACTGATTTACCAACTACCATCAGTATAATATAAAACTATGTATTTGTTTCTATATTTATGTTTATCAATGAGTCTTTTGTATGCTATTAAGTTGCTCTTGAGAATCCTTTTGTTTCAACTGAAGAATCCCTTTAGCATTTCCTGTAAGGCAGGTCAAATGGTGATGAATTTTCTTAACTTTTGTCTTTATTTCTTCTCCATTATTGAAAGACAATTTGCTGAATATAGTATTCTCAATTGACATTCCCTTCTCATTATCTCCTCGTTCTCTCACTATTCAGTTTTAGTAATATCACTTTTCTTCTTGTTACTTTTAGAGCATTTGATGTGCCATTGTCATATCAAAGGGGAGCACTGAGAGTGGTTTATACAAAGTATTGTGGTAAGGAGATACATTGCCTGTAAGGAATTAAAATCATAACAAAACTAACTGAACACATCTTCTTTTTATTATCACCATAAATTAGAAACTATAAACAGTTATGGTGATAAAAAAAAGTCCTGCCTGCAGAAACAGATGGATAGCTTCAATTCACCCACAGCCCTTTGGTACACTAGTGTTATTTTATTAGTAGTAGTAAATACATCTTTTTCATTGTTTTCTTTCTCTGTAACCCACCATATGGTTTTGGACTTAGTTATAGTTTTAAATATTTCCATTGCTTATTGACAATCTTTCATTGTAGTTTCCTCAATCATCTCTTGGTTAACTCAAGGTTATTATCTTTTCAGTTTCTCAAAAAATTATATGCATTATTTCCTTAACTTTTCCATAACTGGCACTTTTTATCTATATAATTTACATTTGAAGTGCACTTTGATTGAAATTAAAAATTCCTGACTTATTTTGTTCTCTAGAAATAACAGATTTCAAATCTCAAGAACTTAAGATGTAAATAACTGTGAGATGTTTAATGGTATGCAAAATTATATACAAAGGAGAAAGCATAGAAAACTCCAAGATAAAAAGTAATATTGATAAATTATCAAATATATTGTTTGGAAGTAAAAAGATAGTTTAAATTAAAATGTACTATATGGGTTCTAGAACAAATTATAACCTGCTAAATAGAAACATAGCAAGCCAGAAATTATTTTCCAGAGTAAGCCAAGAAAGACAGGGATTTTAGAACATACACGATAAAATGAGAGTATAATATAAATAGCTATATAATAAGGAAACAATATAGATACAAGAGAAGGACTGTATCTAAAGAGATCATGGATGATATTCTAGAACTCATAAAAGACAAATCCACAGACATAAGAAGTTCAACAGATACTAATCAAAAATTTTAAATACACAATTAGGGATATTGTAGTATACCTGAAGAACATTCAGGATGAAAATATTTTATAGAAATCTAGAGGAAAAACAAAAACCTGGAAAGAAATGACAATTAGGAAAATAAGAGACTTCTTTCTTTTTCTTTTCCAGAGCCTAAGAGGAAGGCAGGGCTTTGTGCATGCTAGGCAATAGAACACGTCTTAAACATAACAATGAGTGGGGAAATTCCTACTTATTGTTATCTTGAAATAAACAAAAATGATGAAATTTATCACCAATAAATTATTAATAAAATTCTAAAGTAGTTTCTTTGGTATAAGAAAAATAACTCCAGAAGTAATGTATGATAAGAAAAAGTGAACGGAGGGCATATACGGTAGTGACACATATGTACATAAACAGATATCTTTGCTAAATAATAATTACATACCATGTATTACATAAAAGAAAAGAGAAATAAAGTATTAAAAAACAAAATTATAGGGGCTGGGATTGTGGCTCAGCTGTAGAGCGCTCGCCTAGCACGTGCGCGTCCCAGGTTCGATTCTCAGCACCATGTAAACATAAATGCATTGCATTGTGTACAACTAAAGCAAATAAATAAATATTTTAAAAAACAAAATTATACAATTCAGGAGGAGGTGATTAGGGTTAAATGTACTAACATTCTTGGGACTTTAATGTTCATTTACATTCTATTAAAGTTAATCAGAAGAAAAGAAAGTTACAGACTTTATAGAAATAAGTTGAAATCTCAGTAAATCATAATAAATATTACTGAATTAAAAACACCCACTAGAAGACTAGATTATCTGATTGGTTAAAAAATCCAAACATGGGGCTGGTATTGTTGTTCAGTGGCAGAGCACTTGCCTCGCACATATCAGGCACTGATTTCGATCCTCAGCACTACATAAAATAAATAAATAAATAAATAATTGATTAAATACAATAAAGGTATTGTGTCCATCTACAGCTAAAAAATTATTTAAAAAATCCAAATATTGTTTTATTAGGAATAATCCTAAAACATAAAAAGCAAGGAAAGTTTAAAAGAATTGAAAATTATGTATCAGACAAATTCTAACATTAAATAAGATTGGGCATTAGGGCTGAGATTGTGGCTCAGTGGTAGAGTGCTTGCCTAGCACATGTGAGGCACTGGGTTTGATTCTCAGCACCATATATAAATAAACAGTCCATTGACAACTAAAAAAATATTTTCAAAGATAACATTGGGTATTTGTAATGGACAAAAAATACTTTAAGAGAAATTACTGCAAAGCCTGGTGGCACATGCCTATAATCCTCACGGGTCAAGAAGCTGAGGCAGGAGGATCACAAGTTCAAAGCCAGCCTTAGCAATGGTGAGGCACTAAGCAACTCAGTGAGACCCTGTCTTTAAATGAAATACAAAATATGGCTGAGGATGTGACTCAGTGGTTGAGTGCCCTTGAGTTTAATACCCAGTACAAAAAAAAAAAAAAAAAGCTAAAGAGAGAGAGAGAAAAATTACTATTTGAGGTAAAGAGGGTCATTATAGGATGATAATAGAATCAAGAGTGTGTAAGTAATAATAGCTTCAAGATATGAAACAAAATTGACGGAATTTCAGAGAAAAATATATTACAGTGAAAAATTTCAACAGGGCTCGCTCTTTCAATGGTTATTAAGCTGACAGAGTTTAATAAAACTATAAATGATTTGAACAACATAATTAACTCAACTAATGGAGATATATATCTCCCTGATTTCAACAGTTAGGTGTTATACTTTTTCTTTTTAAGAACACATAGGGTATTCACAAAAGATGAACACATTAAACCACAAAAGAAGCTGTCAGAAATTTCAAAGTGTGGATATTATGCAGATGAATTTCTGATGATAGTGCAATTAAGTTGGATTATCAGTAACAAAAATAGGAAGACATTGATACTTTCAGAAATTAAAATCATTTCTAAATTACTCATGGGCCAAATAAAAAATTATAATTGGAATTGAAAAATGCTTAGAAATAAATAATAATGATGATAAAAATAACACAATCAAAAGTTTTATAAAAATCGTACCTCATTTATCCAGTATCTCATGTTACAATTCTCCAGGTCTTCTTCATGTTTATCCCTGCCTCTATACTTCATTAGTGCTAATTGCTAACCTCTTGAGAAGATAATGTTTATTTTCTGTTCATATTTTCTGAAGTTTACCTCTAGTTTCACCTTGTTTCTGAAGATTTAACATCTGCTTGTTCACTAATTGATTCTCATATTAGTTTTGCATTCCAAACTAGTTGGTAAGGTTTTTGAAGGGATAGATACCTGACCTTATTTTATTTATATACTTTGCTTTTTCCCATAGCACAATCCTAAGCACTGTAACCCTCCCATCTCTGTGCCTATTGGTACCCAAGAAAGGCTTTTACAATGATTTATAAACTCATTTAATGCTTTGCAATGCACTATCATTCCAGCAGTTTACAGTATTAAATTATGGAACAGTACTGCTTCAATAGTCCACTGCATGTCTGTCTTGTTTCTTTATTCTTCAAAGCCAGTTTTGTAATGTAGAATGCTATTTGTTCTTTAAATTCAAAGTCTTCATTTGAATATAACATTTCTATTTCTTGCTAAGTAGATTATTAGCAATGTTAACTTTTTGGAGGGGTACGGGGAATGAAAATGCGCTTAATATGAATGAAGTGATGAGAAAAACATAATCAAAATCAGATTTAGCAAAATTATCTCTTTAATAAGTTAAATATTTTTACACATTTTATAATTTCATTCAATAATGGACCAATACACTTAACAGGTGGAGGTGCTTGGGGGCCATTGAGCACTGAATTTTCCCAAAGAAGTGCAATTACAGAAACACCTGTGTTAAATAACCAAGTGTTGATTTACTATGAAAATATGCAAAGTGTATAACAGCAATCCAAAAATTGTGATTCACTTTTGATAGACTTAGTGGATTTACAATGAGTAAATGACAGTTTATTGTCAGGCAAACTATTACACTTTATAAATTAGTCAAAACTATCCCTATCTTGTTAAATACATATGGAGGAAGAGGAGTGTTCAGAGGAAGGGCTCTTAAAAGAAGCTTTGTTTGTTCTTTGATAAGGTAACTGAAAAAAACAAACAAACAAAACTTTAGTATCTCTTGTTTGTCTCATTAGAGAGTTTGGTGTTGGTGTTTAAGATTGGGCTTTTGTAACCTTTCCCCAAATGTGATCCAAAATGGCTAAAACTACTTCTAGAGAGTTAATAGTAGGTCTTTGATATTGAAAAAACAAAAATATTCAATCCTGGTAGTCAGTAGTTTGTAATACATACTCACAGGAAGAATAGAGGAATCAATACTTTTCAGATGGGGAGAGTCAAAATGGACGAGGAAAGGAAAGGTAGTTCATGTCCTTGAAATAGTATTTTCATGTTCTTGAAAGCACATTTTAGGCACATGTAAGTTAAAAACCTGCAAAACAATATGAAAATAATGTGATGGTGACTTGGAACTGTTGGAAATAATGTTAATGTAACATAACATTGACTTGTTTACAGTACATCTTAAAGTAACTTTTAACATCTTTTGGACATGGGTGAGACTATTTATTTATTTATTTTTTGGTGCTAGGGATTGAACCCAGGTCCTTGTGCATGTGAGGCAAACACTCTACCAATTGAGCTATATCCCCAGCCCATGTGAGAGGCTATTTTTGACAAGCAAACTCCACAATGGCATTAGAGAATCTTTTAAAATAATTTAACCTTTTTCTGTATTTTGGCTTGTAACTGTGTCTGAAATATATTTTGTCTCTTGTATACGAATCCAAGCAAATTTAGTGCAATTTTATGAAGGGAAAACAAGCTATAAACAAATCAGAAAATAAGTTACTAAAATTTCAGTACTATTTTGCTTTCTGACAGTGACTTGCCTTCCATAGCCTACCCTACATTGTTGGGCAATGAAAAATGAAAAAGCCACTTCAGTGTTAACTGTAGTATAAAATATTCAGGATTAATTCATTCACTGAATCAATTTTCTGGATTAGAAGAGATAAGAAGACATGACTACCAAAGTTTATATTGGCTTGAAAACACTTTTTGTACTTAAGGAATCTCTTAAAATATATAATGTTTTATAGACGCTGTACATAAAGATATACACATAATTTGGGTAGGAGATTTTTTTTGTCCAGTGTTCAGAGAAGAAGGGCAGCTAAAACAGAAGAGTCTAGTTATTGATCAAAAATTCGAATCAGATGAAGACTGAGTACCCTCGCTTTGCAAAAGGTAACAGTACTATACATCTCTCAAAGATGTGATTTTTTCTAAATGAAATAAATAGAAGGGAAAATTACAAAGAAACAGTATGTATGTAATTATCCTCGGGGCTGATTTTTTTAAATTTTTAATTTGTTTTAATTAGTTATACATGACAGTAGAATGCATTTATGCACTTCGATATATCACACATAGATGGGATATAATTTCTCATTTTTCTGAGTGTACACGTTGTAGAATCACATTGGCCATGCACACATAAATATACATAAGGTAATAATGTCTGTATCATTCTACTATCCTTCCTATCCCCACATTCCCTCCCCTCCTCTCTCTACACTTCCCTCTACCTAATCTAAGGTAACTCTATTCTTCTCTAGTGTTCCCCTTATTGTGAATTAGCATCTGCATATTAGAGAAAACATTTGGCCTATGGTTTTTTGGGATTGGCTTATTTTCCTTAGCATGATATTCTCCAACTCCATCCATTTACCAGAAAATGCCATAATTTCATTCTTCTTTAAAGCTGAGTAATATTCAATTGAATATATATATATTCAATATATATATATATATATAAACCAAATTTTCTTTATCTATTCATTTGTTGAAGGACACACAGGTTGTTTCCATACTTTAGCTATTGTAAATTTAGCAGCTATAAACATTGGCATGGCTGCATCACTGTAGTATGCTCATTTTAAGTCCTTTGGGTATAAACCAAGAATTGGGATAGCTGGGTCAAATGGTGGTTCCATTCCCAGTTTTCTGAGGAATCTCCATACTACTTTCCATAGTGGTTGCAACAATTTTCAGTCCCACCATCAATCTATGAGTGTACCTTTTTCCCCACATCCTTGCCAACATTTATTGTTGCCTGTATTCTTCATGATTGCCATTCTGATTGGAGTGAGATGAAATCTTAAAGTAGTTTTGATTTGCATTTCTCTAATTACTAGAGATGTTGGACACTTTTTCATATATTTGTTGATTGATTGTATTTCTTCTTCTATGAAGTGTCTGTTCAGTTCCTTAGCCCATTTATTGATTGGCTTATTTGTTTTTTGGTGTTAAGTTTTTTGAATTCTTTATATATTCTAGAGATTAATGCTTTATCAGAGGTGCATGTGGTAAAGATTTTCTTCCAATCTGTAGGCTCTCTCTTCACATTATTGATTGTTTCCTTTGCTGAGAAGAAGCTTTTTAATTTGAATCATCCCATTTATTGATTCTTGATTTTACTTCTTGTGCTTTAGGGGTCTTGTTAAAGAAGTAAGATCCTAGGATGACGTGGTGAAGATTTGGGCTAGTTTTTCTTCTATTAAGCACAGGGTCTCTGTTCTCGGGCCTAAGTCTTTGATCCACTTTGAGTTGATTTTTGTGCAGGGTGAGAGATAGAGGTTTAATTTCATTTTGCTATATATGGATTTCCAGTTTTGCCAGCACCATTTGTTGAATAGGCTATCTTTTGTCCAGTGAATGATTTTAGCACCTTTGTCTAGTGTGAGATAACTGTATTTGTGTGGATCTGTATCTGTGTCTTCTATTCTGTGACATTTGTCTATGTGTCTATTTTGGTGCCAATACCATGGCATTTTTGTTACTATAGCTCTGTAGTGTAGTTTAAATTCTGGTATTGTGATGCCTCCTGCTTCACTTTTCTTGCTAAGGATTGCTTTGGCTACTTATGTTTCCAAATAAATTTCATGATTGCCTTTTCTATTTCTATGAAGAATGTCATTGGGATATTAATGGGAATTGCACTAAATATGTATAATGCTTTTGGTAGTATGGTCCAAATTTTTAGCAGAGCCTATGGAGAATGGTGATGGGGAGTGGGAGTAAGAAGGTATATCAATTATCTAAATTCACAATGATGTCCTATGCCAAATAATCACAAAACTTCATTGGCATTAAGCAAGTGTTAATTGTTCATGTGCCTTGGATGGTTTTCTAGGGTTTTGTTGACCTTGGTTGGGTTCTTTCCAGTTTTGGGTCTGCCATTGGCTGTCCATTCATCTGGGCGATCTGGGCAACTTGGTTCTGTTCCACATGTTTCACATCATTTCACATCTCTCATCATTTTATCAGAAATATTCTGATGGTAATGGAAGAGAAAGAAGAGAAAGGATATACCCATCATACAGTCATTCATGAGATCATTTTTGTTTTACTGTTGCTAACATTCCAAATGAGGTTATGTGTCAAAGCTCAGAGTCAGAGTAGAAAACCTTCAACGATAACATGGCAAAGGGGAATGTTATGGTTTAGATATGAGGTATTCTCCAAAAGCTCATGTGTGAGAAAATGCAAGAAAGTTTAGAGGTGAACTGATTGGTTATGAGAGTCTTAACCTAGTCAGTGCATTAATCCCTTGATAGGGATTAACCTGGGTGGTGACTGTGGGAAGGTAGTGTATGACTTCATGACATAGGTTGATGGGAGCATGCCCTTGGGTTTTATATTTTGTCTCTGGTGTTGGGAGCTATCTCTCTCTGCTTCCTGGTGTCACATCCTGAGCTGATTTCCAATGCCACAGACTTCTGCCATGATGTTCTGACACATTGAGCCCAGAATAATGGATCTAGCTGTCTATGGAATGAGACCTCCGACATCTTGAGTCCCAAAATAAACTTTTCCTCCTCTAAAATGTTTCTTGTCAGGTCTTTTCATCACAGCAATGAAAATGCTGACTAAAACAGGGCATGAATAAATGGACGGATGAAGCTATTTTTGTAGTCTTCTGTAGGATTCTTGAAGAAAAGATAAAACCCTATTCACAACTTTGTATGTCAGAGATAAAGCAAATGTAATCTAACTTCTACAGTGACAAAGCTTCAACAGACATAGGACTTGACTTTGTTTCTTTTTCATAGTTATCAAGTTGTACTAGATTATGTTGCAGTAACTGAAAATCCTTACCATCTTAGCTTCAGGTGGGGCCAAGCTCAGAAAAGTAATTCAGAGATCTGAGTTCTGTCTCAACACCTGCTTCCACAATTGCTAAGAGGCAGGAAATGGGGAAGAAGCAAAACGATTACTAGCTAGGAGGACTTAATCCATAAATGAACACATGTCCTCTCTGTTCATATTTTATTGGCCAAAGTAAGTCACATAGCCCCAATTACACTCAAAGGGGCAAGGATAGACAATCCAAGCCAGAAGGAGGAGAAATGTATTTTTGAACAACCCTAATGACCATGTACTTTCAGAAAATAATCCCCCGTCCCATGGGTGATTCTTTTGTGCATTGTAGGATATTATTTTAAATATTTTATTTCATTTTTATTAACATATATTAATTGGACATCTTAATGTTGCTTAGAGTGATAGCTCAACACATGCATATAGCATGCATTAATCAAATCCATCCTCCCTCTATCAACCCTTTCCACTCCTCTCAGGCTCTACTAATTACTATATTACATTTGGGCCATTTTTTTTTTGTCTTATGCATATGAGAGAAAACATGAGGTACTTGTTTTATGTATCTGGCTTATTTCACTTATAATGTCCTCCTCTATTTTCATCCATTTTGCTCCAAATGACAGGATTTCATCAATGTTCCATTGTTTATATATACCACATTTTCTTTTTTCCTCCTTAGAGTACTCCACCAAGAAGATACTAGTTCATTTAATGGTATTCCAATGGTTTTGAAGGTTTCTTCATTTTTTCTTATTTTCTGTTTTATTTTTTTCTTTTTTCCTTTTTGGTCTGAGATATTTCAAAAGACTATTTTGAGTTTAGATATTCCTTCTTCTGCTGATCTAATCCATTGTTGAGTCTTTCAACTTTGACTTATTGAGTTCTTCATTGCTGATTTCTGCTTGATGCTTTTCCAAGATCTCCCTCTTTGCTGAATTTCTAATTCATATTGTGCATTGTTTTCCTAATTTCATTCAACTGTCTGTATTCTTTTTGCATCTTATTGAGATTTCCTATAATAATTAAAAAAATTCTTTACCATCCATTTCCTCAATACCTGCTTTTTAAAAATTTGCTGTTAGAGAGTTATTGTGTTATTTTGGAGGTGTCTTGTTACCTTAGTTTTTCGTGTATCTTGCCCTATGTTGAATTTGCACATCAGGTGGATCAGTTTAATATGATGCTCTTCATAGTAAGCAGTTTTCTCTTGATTTGTATTGGGATTTCATTTTGGTAGGCAATGTTGACTTTGGTTCCAGCTGGAAGCTGTAGTGTAGTCTTCCTATGGTTACTTTGGTTGTAATGAATGACTTTGGGCACAGTGCATACCATGACAGAGTCCAGGACACCCACTGTCTCTGGGGGCTATGTAGATATGGGGACTCTCTAGTGGCTCAGGCAGTTATGGTGCAGCCAGCAGTGGGTGTGGGGTGCTTATTGTGTTGCCACTCTTACAATGAGATTGGTGGTACCAGTCAGGCAATGTAGATTTCCTCAGGCACTGCTGAGTTGAGTTTTGCTGCTGGCATGGACCTCTGATCCTGGCAGCCTTGCAGTGGTAGGAGACCTGAAATACCTGCTCTTGTATCAGGCATTGGGGTCAGCTCAAGACATACACAGGAAGAAGAAATGGTGGGAAATTCAATCCTCCTCTGTGATGTATACATCCAATCCTGACAGCAGAGTGCATGCCCAGGCAAGACACAGGAGTGGGGTGGGGTCAGGTAATGGTGGTGGTAGGAACCATGGAGTTTTCTCCCAACTTCTCCAACAAAATATTCCTGAGGGCAGAAGATAGAGAATAATTTCTTTTATTTTGTTTATTTATTTTTATGTGGGGATGAGGATCAAACCCAGGGCCTCACATGTGTGATGCAAGGGCTCTGCCACTGAGCCACAACTCCAGAGAACAATTCTTAATGTGACAAGTCTCCATTAGTGTATCCCTTTTTTAAAAAAAAAAAAAAAGTGCTTCAGTTGAATTAATTTGTTTAAAGACAACTTTGAGTAATATTATTTAGTTTTGAAATGAAAAATGACTAATATTTTGAGGTATATCTGGAAAATATCGATTCATTTTTATAATTGCCATTCTGAAAGGACTGGTAGTGTTACCAAAAGCTTGGTCCTCGTCCCTGAGGCCAATCCAGTAATGAGGATGTGGGTTTTGAGAAAGAAGAAAAATAAGTTTTATTGCTTTGTTAGCAAAAGAAAAAAACAGGGGACTCTTGTCCCAGAGGGTGTGATTCTGTCCATCAGGGAGAACAGAGGATTTTTAAATAAGTGATTCAAAGGCTACATTCCAGGTGTTCCCTGTAGGGGAATTGTGATTTGCTTGTTATTTTAAGAGAAGGAGAAAAGGGGGGGGGGGGAGATAATTTTACAACTCTCAGTAGCAGAGCAGCAAATGGACCACTGTTACAGTAGGTCAGCCAACCAACAGTGGAAATTCTTAAAATTTTTCAAAGGTGATATCATTAAAATTCAAGTTCTCATTAGTTAAATGGACACAATACAACTTCATTTTGGCCTATAAAATTTTTCAAACATTATTTGGTTGAATTCAGAATACCTGGGATTAACAATGCTTCTGTTTCAATGTACCTCTATGATAAACACTGCTGTCACCTTTAAGGAAGAAAACATTAATAAATACACATCAAGAAATTGGAGAGAAACTTATCTGAAAGTCAGATTTCTATAGTGGGGAGTCTCAAATTATTGCCCAAAATGGTTATTGTTGTTCTAAACAGGCTGCTATTGTGATCAAATGTAATGTTGCACTGCCTCTTATTTTCTTCATAAAAATATAATTCAGTGGAGTTTTTAAAAAACAAGGCAAAATAAGATAGTATATTTTGAAAATATTTATGTGATAGATAGAAAAGTGAAACCAAAGGAATACGTGCTTCAATTCTCAGGTTATTATTATTGCAGAATCTGTCATTAGTTAAAAATTATCATGGGGTATGCTGTATGTGCATGTTTGTGTTTCTTAAAATGAAGGTGGCGCCCTGTAGCTCAGAGATAACACAAATAACAAGTGATGCAGGAGTTGCTAAGGGCAACCACACATTTTTTTTTTTGGTCATTTCTTTATCCTTAAATGGCCAAACTTAGTGATATGCCCAATACCATACAGTCTCTGGATCTGCCCTTAGAAGTTTGGCAGGATACCAATCTATAATGACCACTCAATGCCTGTTTGTACGAGGAAGCAAGATACTAGAAATTAGTGGACCTAAAATTCATTGAATCAGGCAGAGAAAAAAAATGTACACGCAGTATATTAAAATCAGACTCAATACCAAATGGATGCAAAGCATGAATAAATACTAAATAAACCAAGAAGCTTGGTTTAGCATGTGATATTTCCACCTTTTATGTTCATAATATTAATTTCCATAATATAGTTGGGCCAGTAGTAAAAAAATGAATTTGATACATTCTCTTGAAAATTCTAAAGATCAAAAAATTACTTTGGCTAATAATAACCAGAAAAATACTCAGCAACAAATACTGTCAGCTGGGGAAAATCAGGTATTTCTATCTACTTTTTCTGGATTTAATAGAAAGTTATATAATGTAATTCAAAGGAAATATTTTGTTTTCTAAAATAGAAGAGGAGATTAATAGACAAACATATAACTCAGATTTTCAAAGAAGAATTTGTGTTTTATAGCAAATAGCATACATGGTACATTGGATCACATTAAGACTATGCACAATTACTTCCTAAATGTGAATATTCAATTGCACCTGCTAAGAGTTCCAATTTTTTGTGAAGTTCTTTGTTTGGGAAATGATGTCACTATTGTTGCTTTACTCAAATTCTGCTGCAAAGGACCATAAAAAAAGAGTGAATGAGTTCAAAAAAGGACAATGGCTAAAGGACCTCCTGTCATTTTGTTAGAATTATTATTGTCTCTGCAGATATTGGCCTTAAAAGTTTTAGCATAGCACCAAATCCTCAGTAATAGGGCTTGAGTAAAAAATAAAACACGAGTCCATCTAGTTAGCTTCTACTAGTATTGACTACATAGTTGACGATTTACATTAAAAATATATATATTTATTTCTACATATAAATTTTTATCAGAAAAAAATAGAGGATCAATGTTGAAACCTATGTATGTTTCAAGGTCTCAGAATAGCATAATAAAAAATTAGTTTCTAAGCACATGTTTTTCTTGTCAACCACAAAGTTGTAAAATGATGAATATATGCGGTGTGTGTACATATACGTATATATGTGCATTATTTTAGTTGCTGAGTTAGATCTGCACATAGGAGATCAGCTTTTTCCCTATGTTTGGTTCTGCCTTGAACATGAATTTTTCTTACATTACTGCTAAGGATTCTAAGGCAGAAAAGGGAGTGAATAGCTTTCTATGTATTATGGCATTTTGGGGGAATGTGTACAAAGTGATATAGACTCAGGGAATGTTGTTCTATGAGAATCAGGAAGAGAAAAAAATAAAAGATGTGAATTGAAAGACATATAACATATTGACTTTTCAGGTTTCTATTTTGAGAAATTAATAATTTTCCAAACGCTTAGCCAGTTTTACCCATCAGTAGCCCTTAGTAGTCAAAGAGTAACTTCTGAAATACCTAGAATGTAGTTCATCAAAAGCATTGAATCTGAGCCGGGCGCGGTGGCGCACGCCTGTAATCCCAGCACTTTGGGAGGCTGAGACAGGAGGATCGCGAGTTCAAAGCCAGCCTCAGCAATGGTGAGGCACTTAGCAACTCAGTGAGACCCTGTCTCTAAATAAAATACCAAAAAGGGCTGGAGATGTGGCCCAGTGGTCGAGTGCCCTTGAGTTCAATCCCCAGTACCACAAAAAAAAAAAAAAAAAAAAAAAAAAAGCATTGAATCTAAAATCACATGAACTTGGAAATGTACATTAGTGTGTTTGTGGGATTTGTGTGTAGTTTCTCAGATAAACACTTATCTGTGCTACATAATACATAAAGATGAAAACGGAAATTCGGGCTGGGCATGGTGGCCCATACCTGACTTGGGAGACTTAGATAGAATGATTGCAAGTTAGAGATCAGCCTCAGAAAATTAGTGAGGCCCTAAGCAACTTAGTTAAACCCTGTCTCAAACAAAAAAATGAAATAGTGCTTGGGGATGTAGCTCAGTGGTTAAAAAAAAATGAACATGAAAATGAAAATTTGTATGGTAGAATTGTCCATAACCTGGTAAAGCTAGTGGAAAAGACTTGTTGAAAAAAATAGATCACTAGTAGAATTTTGGGTCAAAGGATAAGTTTTGATTTCATAGAGAATGAGAGGTTGAAGCTGCTCCTTACTCTAATTGAAGAACAAGTTAGAGGAAGAAAAGTTTATTTGAGGGCTCACAGTTTCAAAGGTCTCAGTCCATAGACAGCTGGCATCATCCCACAGGCTCAAGATGAGGCAGAACATCAGGGTAGAAGAGTGTGATGGAGGAAAGAAGCTGGGAACATGGCACCAGGAAGGAGTGAGGGTCGGGGGGTGGGGGGGGGCGGGGAGAGAGAGAGAGAGAGAGAGAAAGAAACAGGGACAGGGAGGGAGAGATCTGCTCAACAGGGACAAAATATTATCCTGAAGGCATATTCCCAGGGTCCTACCTTCTTCAGCCACATCTACCTACCTGCCTACAGTTACCACCCAGTTAATCCTTATCAGGGCATTAATGCAATAATTGAGTTAAGGCTCTCATAAACCAATCATTTCACCTCTAAGCTTTATTGCATTGTCTCACACTTGACCTTTTGGGGGACAGCTCACATCTAATCCATAACAAGCACATTTTGAGGAGAGAGTGCAGAGAACTAAGGAACATGGAATGGGAAAAGAAGATGGTCAATGAGTTCAAAAGGTACCTTGGCTAAAGGACCCCTATCACTTTGGCAAAAAATTATTATTGTTTTTGTAGTTATATTTCCTCTCTTGGTGGCATCAAGCCCTTATAGGACTAAAGTTTCTAAAATGCATTGACCTTCAGAAGCCACTGGTGTATTTCAATTCTTACATTGTACCAGTAACTCGTTAAGTGACACACCAGTGCCTATATAGCAAAGCTTTACCAACTAATGTCCTCCTGGACATGGCAGAGTTAATGTGCCTCATTCAGAACATTTTTGGTATACTCTTCAGAGGAACCTTGGCCACAGAGAAAAGTTGTGAAAGGAACCTCTTTAATAGGATGGATTTTTTATAGTTTGGCTTCATTAACACATTAGAAGAGAAGGCTAATGTCCACCAGACCAAGCTTTCAAAAGAGAACAGTTTTTTCTTATGTGGGTTGTAATGTTTGTTTGTTTGTTTGTTTTACAAAGCATGCTAAGCCCCTTGTCTGTCTTTTTGCTTTAATTTATTCCAAAAAGTATTTAAAGTGGTTTGTGTAATTCTCTTCTTAATGTGTCTGATTTAAATTAGCATTGTCACCTCTGTGGCATTATGATTCCACCAGTCTCTTGAAGGATCACTACAATTCGATTACACATAAAGCATTTCATCTCCCTCTCAGTCCTCATTTTCTGTCACCTATGCTCAGACTTTTTTTTAGAAAAGAGACAGATACCACATTGTTGTAGTATCTCAGCCTGATTATATCATATAGGAAATAATCACAGAGCTGATGAGGCTGCTTCTGCTGGTCTGGTTCCATGCAAAGCAGCTGTCAGCAGTACACATCAGGGCCTGACAATTGCCATACTGACAACCCCGCCCACAAAAATGCTCACCAATTAACTTCCAGTCACATCAGTTCTAAGACTGACATTCATTATTTTAATGAAAACAGTAAGAAAGGGCAGTATTGAAACACTAGAAAACTACCCCATTTTTATGCTGCATATTCTGTGTAGCAATGTACAAAAAGCAAACTGAGGATTAGAAAGACAGGATGCTGGGTGTAAAGGAGGAATAAAGAACAGGTGCCTACAGCCCCCTGTTTTTTACCAACAATCTCCTACAAAACTTTTGTAACTCTTTGCCAAAGAAGAAGAGGATGGAAGTTGCTTGTATCTCAGGAGGGAACTACTTCAAGATGATTGAAGAAACACCATGCACATGAAATGTTAGCATGACTTTCTTTTTAACTTCCTTTCCTGTAGCCCATGTTATGTTTCTTCCAGAGGCTGTGTTGTTATGCTGCATCTGCACTTTGAAATGAATTCAGATTCTTTTGGAGCAAAAGTTGCTTTATGTCTGACATAGTCAATAAGCACTATTTTCCTTCCCCCTTCCCAAACATTCAAATAACATAAATAGCTCTGCATAGATATCACAGAATCACTAAAAAATCCTCTTTCTTCATTCTTAAGAAATTAGAAATATATTCTTGGCCATTAATCTGACAGACATTTATTAAGTGCTTATTACATGTCAGAAATATGATACATACAGTAGATAACTTGCTAAATATGTGTATTAATTAGACCTCCTGAATTTTGAGAAACTTACCATTTAAAAGCTTGGGGGAGAAGTGGTTGGTAACATTGCCTTTCCCTGTAGCTACTTCATTTGAAATATTTCATATACTCAAGCCCATGACTCAGGAAGGCCTAGTTCAAAACCCATTTATGTGGGGATGACAGTAGATTCCACTGCTTTTTGGGTCATATAAATTAGCTTAGAATTAAAGTCTAAACCTTAATGAAAGAAAGTAGAAAAAAGACTCCAGGATAGTGGGGGAGCATTCAAAAGCTCGAGGTAAACTCAAATAATAAAGCCCAGATAGAAATTTAATGTCTCAGTTTGTTCTCCTAATTTTTCATGTATTATTTCAGTATATATTTTTTTCTTTTCAATTAAACATAACCAGAAGCATACAGACTAATTAGCAGAAGCATAAAAGAAATGTGCTTTGGCACAATCTGGCTCAGTCTAACGTTTTCAGACATTAAGCCTTATCTCTCTTGTGTGTAGAAAACTAGAGGAACTTTCTTTGGGTACAGTCCCAGAGTCTGCCCCAGATCCCAGCCCAGACTCAATTCTTGTTGAATAGCTGAGCTGTGATCACTGGCCAATACATCTTGACACATCCCCACACTTTCCTATACATTTCTGAGAGACAAAAGTCATCTTGGAGGCAGAGTATCATCTCTTTGTTTCTTGAAGTATGGAGAGTGACAATGGCAGTATTAGGTGTTATAGAGAGGAATAACTGGGTTCAGTTCCAAGAGGAGACATTTTCCTGTTTTTCTTTTCTTGCTGTAAATTTTGATCAGACTTATTTTTAGGAGGACTGGCTCTCCAATCCACTTGCAAAGGAAATCAGGCCAAGGTTTTCAAACCTCTCATACTCCCTAGCTAGGATTTCTGGTACATAAAAAATTTACATATGTTAGGAATATTTAAAATTACGGGATTACCCAGTTTCTTCTTATTTAAACCAAATGGCATTTGATCTCAAAGCCAACATTTTCAACAGAAGGGATTTGAAGTCATTCCCTTTATACCTAAATACAAGGTCAGAATGTGAATTTATACTCAGGTTCAGGGTTCATCTCACTAATTACATATTACATGTGCTTTTAGATAATCCTTCTAAAGGGACTTCTTTTTTAATCACTTGCAGTATAATGGTTGAGAGCACAAATATTAGGAAGGGCATTCAAATCCTAGTTCCAATACTTGTTAACTGTGACTTTGAGTAAATTGCCTAATCTCTTTGTGCCTCAATTTCTATATTTGTAAATTAGAGACATTATTTGTCTTCTACTATTGAAGTGTAAACTCCACAATAAATCTTTGGTTTTTTCACTGTTTTCCAAATGTTTTGAACAGTCCTATTATGGAAGAGGTGCTTAATATCTGTCAAAAAATAAAACCTATCTCCTGGCATTCTTTTGAGCATGAAATAAATGAATACAGGGAGAGTCATAGTGCCTGGCATATTGTAAACCCTCAATAAATATTAAGGCACCATTATCATTATGATTATACTCTTGAACTTGAATATAAATGGTCAGGGTTACCCACCTGCTAAATTTGGGAGCTAGATATAAAAAAATCATGATTTTACAAGGAAATGTCAGGAAACTCAGGAACATGCTCAGCTGTGGTCTTGTCATGATTACAGAGTGCAGGAAGACACAGGGCAGGGCTTCAAAAACCTAGGGTCTACTGCAATGGCCCTGCAGGCTACCTATAATTTAACATTCTCCTTCTTCTCTGCTCTTTCCCCTGTCCATCAAATGTAAATAGATTCTTAAAAAATATAAAACTTAGACATTTCTTTAAAAGGTGAAGAATAAAATTCATTTATAATTAACTCTTAGTATATATATATATATACACATATGTATATACACACACATGTATATATTTACATACACACACACACACACACATACACATACACACACACAAATCTATATATGGCTCTTTTGGGTACCAGGGATTGAACTCTGGGGAACTCAAGCACTGAGCCACATCCCCAGCCCTATTTGGTATTTTATTTAGAGAAAGGATCTCACTGACTTGCTTAGCACCTCTCCATTGCTGAGGCTGGCTTTGAACTCCTAACCCTCCTACCTCAGCCTCTGGAGCTGCTGCACCACTGCACCCAGCTCACTCTTAGTATGTATTTTAGCCAGTCTTTTTTCTATGATTATGTATATATGTGTATATTTGTATCTCAGACCCCTTGGTTAATATACATACACACACACACACATACATACATACATATACTAAAATTGGAACACATTGTACATATTTTTCACTGAAGAATCTTTTCCTATTATTAAATATAATTCTGTAACAAGTAACACATTTGTAATTGAAGTTGCTTTCAGAGAATTGCATTAGCTGGTGTCATAGAAAATGAAGGGTGTAGATTTCAACCTGAGTTCAAAGGGAATCTCTAGAAAGACACAGACACTCCACAAAGTAACATTTCCTGAGAGATGCACCTCTAGATTATTGGGGAAGATGAGACTGGTTAAAAATTAATTTTAAATCTTCATCCCCAGAGTTTGGTGTTTTTTGTACATCATAATCTTTCCCAAGCAAATGTGTTCTAATTTAAATGTCAGTTATTGAAAACACACTATATGCAAGGCATAGTACTAGATACTTTATGATATTTTATATAATCTCTTAGCAATAACTGGAAGATCCTATTGTTGTCTCTATTTTATCTAAAAGGAAACAGAAGTGGTCATTATTTGCAAGCACTATAAAGAATACAAAGATTTGTTAAATGAATATTGCTTGCCCTTAAAACCCAGAGATATTAACAATAGTTACCTCTTGGGGTTGCCATGAGATTTAAGAAAGTGCATATAATATATTCAATATCATACCAAGGACATAGTAAATGCTCAATGTATCTTTTCAGTAATATCAATGAGGATGAGGATGATGACAATGATAACTGATTAATGGTGAAAATGATATAAATGTTGGCATGAGGTAAGGGAGGAGTAACAGTGAAAGGCTAGGATGAGGCCAGAACATCCTATCTGAGAACCTAGGGACTCAGGCCTGAGGCAAGGGATCAATTGTTTTGTCAAGAGTTTATTCTTTATCTGGTCTATAATAGATACAAAGTTATTGCCTGTGAAAAAGTGATGAATCAAGTCTTGCTAAAATACTGATGATTTAATAAATTAAAATGTACATATGAAATATGTTCACAAAAGGCCTTGAGAGTGATTTATTTCTAACAGAATTAATTACAAACATGGAATTTCATATTGGTTAAGATTGAAAAGAGAGGGCAGGAAGCCTTTTATGATGCTTCTTAAATTTTATTCCATGGGCAACTTCAACTTTCTCCTAAATAAGTCCAGCTAGCCTGAAAGTTAGATATAAGAAATATTTAGTTATTAAGTAGTATGCAGACATCAGGAGCTATAGTATGACACTGGATATTTTTGAGGATAATACTGATTAAATATATAATTGCAGGACACCCTAAGTCTTTTTATCATAATATACATATATAAACCCTCAGTTCCATTAAAATGTATAGTGATAGAGAAATAAGTCCAAGACCTCAGAAGCACAATTATACGATCAATTACAAACAGCTAAATCTTTGTGGTATGCCCCAGGTTTATTTTTTTAGAGGATGAGGTTTGTTAATAGAATGTCAGATGAGTCAGGAAATTGGCAAAAAATATTGAGGTTTGGCAATGCACAGAACTCCATGCATGTGATAGAGAGATTCTTTCCTAAATTCCACTTGAATAAGGAAAATGTTTTGGAAGAGCTCTACTACCAGCCCCAAATTTTCAGATTTCAATTCAACCTGACATGTGCATGGAAACAGAGGAGGTGTCTCCTTCTCGATCTTCATGAACAGTAGAATTACTGCTCTACCCCCTCCAACCCCTATCATTAAGAATACCTTTCATTCTGTCTTAACACTTAGCCTCAAATTCTGCTTTTAAGTATCATGTGGTATATAACATGTATTTCAGAGACACAGACCTAATTTTGAATCGTAGCTTTGTTTCTCCTTCTCTTTGTGATTTTAGGCAACTTGCTTAGGCTGTTTCACATTCAATTTACTCATCTACCAACTGTGGATTATAAGGATTGGAGTGAAAACAGCTACTATATTTCTTGGACTTCAGTAGGTACAAAATAAAAGATGGTTATTATTATTTCTTTGATTGAAAATATTGTTTTTCCACGCTAAAATTCAAATAGTCTTTTGAGTGTCATTATCCACAATTATTATGGCAATCTAAGTAAATGAGTCAGATCTCTGTGCATAGGAGAAGTATGTTTTGCTAGGCGGAATAGTGGAGCTAGGACAGAGCAGCTGGGAAGCAGTGGATGTTACTGAATGGTCAGATGGGAACCATTGAAAATATTGCTTGGGGCCATCTCTGTTCAATGGCTTTTAAATCCTCACAGCTAGGAAAAAATGAGATGCTGAAAATTACTCAGCAACAGGGAAAACACAGAAAACAACCCATTAGAACAGAAGGCAGGAAGAACACTAAAAAGGGATCCTGGATTAATACTCCTGCCAATTTTGCCAGACTCCACTCTTTTAGTTACAGAGTAATAAGAAAGACAGGAGGTTTGGGAAAAATATATGTGGGGACCTTGTGACAGTGGATGATGCTTGGAGGGTACTAAACAACAGCCATTTATCAAAAGGTATGAAGGTGTTCAGTATTTTAATAACTTGCATGATGTCATAGATATGAGCAGAATAACAGTCCTGGCCTTGGGACTACATGAGAAAGACAAAAGGAAGGACCAGGAAGAAACAGCAGTGGGAAACAACCACCATTTCAGTAATAGAATGAAATCATCAGAAGATATTAATCCCTGTATTATAATTTATGTTTAAGTGCCTAAAATGAATTATACACTATTTTCTAGACAAAAGAATATGATAGCTTTTAGCTATTAATTGATAATATCTACCCACACCAGAGCAGGCAACACCTCTCTATGTCTAACCTTTTAATGTATTTTTTAACCCCCATGCTATCTTCAAAGGAATATTAAGGTTTCATTTTACATTTTAAATGATTTATACCTGGTTTGCACACCATAATACAACTCCCCATGCACCAAAATTGCTTTTACAAATGGAAATTTGAATGGTAAGAGCCTTTTAACAAAAATCCACATGTTTTATAATTCCTCACAATACAAGGGTACATTTTCTAAATAAGATGTGTGCCAGCACAGGCAGGGTTAGATTACCCTTATAGCACTGAGCAGAGTTTCCATATTTTTGAATAGTATCAGATAAGCACTCTGTACATGCCCTACAACACTTCATTCAGTGGCAGTATTTCCCCAAATGTATAACTACATGCAGTGCACAACACGTTGGAAAAACTGAAACTGCATTAAAAAAATTCCATATTCTTTGCAACTGATATATCTACATGCAGTGCACAACAGGTTGGAAAAACTGAAACTGCAGTTAACAAAATCTGCAGTTGAATTTCTATATTCTTTGCAACTGATATCACCACCTGGAGGGTTCAAATAGGTAATAAACTGAGCATAGGCATAGCAAAGCTTCTGTATGGAGACAAGAGCTCTGCAAGGGAGCCCACAGGGCTGCAGGCAATTCTCTTGTAGCAAAATCCAACTTAAAACAAACCTCCCCTTTCTCATGGGATCTCTTATAATCCTGGGATTAGATGGATCAGTACTGGCAGTGGTTTCTCTTTGCTCAGAGAATTTGCTCAGGTTGTATAGGGCTCATTCTGTTTTTCTTCAAATTTCAAAATCATGTGTTGAGAACATTTCACATTAACAAATTACTCAAGATGGTCTTTGATCCATGATTCTACCTTATATTCTCCAGGGGCAAATCTGAACCTCATAAATCTTAATTTCACCAGTTTGGGATGAATGATGTCAATTTTGCTTCTCGTCTTTAGTAGACAAGGAGATTTTCTGGGACAGGAACATGGCTTCTTTTCCCCTTATATCCCTCTTCTCTAACACAGTGCCCAATATTATAAATAAAAATTAAATAAATGATTGTGGAACAAATGAATGATTGAACAAATAGCACAGAGTACTAAAGAATATGGCTAGTGCATAAGAGGCCACTAGCTCATTTGTTGCTGTGTAGAATTATGTTAAATTAGGTAATCTACACAATCACTTATAAACTTTGGAGGAAAAACTTTGGTGTTTATTTTAATCTGTGAAGCACAGATAACCTTTTATTTTTTTCCTAATGTCACATTTCCTTCAAATTTTTTTTTTTGTGAAAGAGATGGGACAAAGGAAAATTCTCTTGTCTTCCTGTGATTGAAATTTTATGGGAAAAGCATGCTATTTTCCCCAAAGAATTCTTGACTCTGAAATATCCTTGCTTTCTTTACTGCCAAAGCTTTGGTTTATTGACCTGTTACAAGGTCTAGCAATGTTAATTTTACTTATGCTAGGTAACCAGTAATTATTTTCTTTTCATGTAGTAATACTTGCCTATTATACATGTATAATAGAAAGAAGCACAAACTTTGTAACAGGAGATTGTCAAATACATAAGCTATAAATATAGTACATAAAGCAGATACAAATGTTATGCATTTTTCATCAATTCAAAAGATTTGAGATTCAGGAAGATTTGAATTATAAATGCTATTTTTTAGCTGCCGTCTTAAAACCTCCAGGAGATCTACAACATTTAACTTTCATCCTGTTCCTCTAAGATCAAGTAGGAGGAAGATATTAAAAAGAGTCTCTGTTCTGCCTTCTAAGATCATTATTTTCCAGAAGTGTATCCTATTCCAGTAAGACAGATATGTCCCATTGATCTTAGAAATATGTTGTTCCATGGCTGCAATTTCTTTCCCTGAAATCATCTGGTATTTTAAATTTATTACCAATTGGCTGGGACAATGTGGTTTTCAGTTACTGAAAATTTAGAGTCCATTAGAAAAGTGAGGTTTGGAGTTATTTCCTGGACTATGTTCGGTGCCAAAGCCCCCTCAAACTGATTTTTTGTCACTCTTTTGGCTGCCTGTCTCAATGGGAAAATCTGTCTTTTTATTTGTGTGAATCTGATAAAAGCAATACTATCTATAGAAGTCTTTTTGTAAAGGTTATAATCGTCATTTTTGTAAGAGAGAAATTTGAAATGGAAACATTAAAACGAACCTGAAAAAATCAACACCAGAATTTGGTTCATTCTGTTTCATGACTTCATCTGCTCCTAGACCTTATGGCAAAGTCACTATTGCTATTTGTCATGGGAATTTGGGCCATGGGGAACAAAGCTCAAATTCATTTTATAACAGAGTAAGAAAAAAAATTCCCCTGAAGCATATTATTCATTTCTATAAACATTCACAACAAGCAGACTGGTGGTCTAGTCTCCATAAGGAAATCATCTTTAACAGATGAAAGTTCAGAAGATTTTTTCTTTCAAAAAGGAAGAATGTAGCAGCCCATGGTCAAAATGAAAGGTTAACTTATTTGTGACAAAATTTCTTATAAGTTATGATTAACCTGGAAAAAATAGTATTTACCTCTTTGTTGCTTTACCAGAATTATTTTCTTTCTTTTTTTAGAAAGTATCTCAGTAAGTTGCTTAGAACCTCACTGAGTTGCCAAGGCTGGCCTCAGACTTGCTATCCTGCTGCTGCAGCCTCCAGAGTCCCTGGAATTATAGGAGTGGGCCACTGCACCCAGCTTTTACCAGCATTTTGATTATAATTGGGCAAAGGTTTGAGGAAATTTGGAAGAAAGGTTCATCGACATAGCTGCAGACTCTGATGTTCCTGCTACACTCATGGCACCAGGAGTTTGAGAGTTTGGTAGAATCAGGTTAAGTTTCAGTCTGAGTGTCTATCAAAAACCACAGTCTCCCAGTAAAAGGATCAACCTCACCATGCTATTCCAGGGTTAGGTCTATACCTGAAATGCTTTTTAAAGTGCTTGAGCATATAATAAACTCCAGCACTAGTTGGTGAGTTTGATGATGTCATCAGTCTCTGTTTTAAACACCCCTTTACTATTTTCAATGGATGTACTATTAACTGTTTTCCTAGTGCTAAATTGGATACTAAAATAAATAAGTTCCTATATTTATGAAGATATGTGTACATGCTTATATTTCTTATGTTCTGTATTTTATTATACCAAAATACCTGAAAAAATCAATTTCTTCTTTACCTGCCTATCAAGGGCTGGATTAAGTATTTATAAGAATCGATGACAGCACTTGCAAAGCATAGAGCACTCCCTGACTGCTACGCTCCCTTCCCTTCTTTCACAGCAAAGCCAGAATACAGATTTAATTTTTTTTTCCATGTCTGTGAAGGAAATGAACTTTTAAATATTTTCCTTTAAAATGTGAATGTGATTATCATTATTGTACAAATGTATGTAGCATTACTGGAATATTTAAGTTTCAGCACATAATGCACACTCTTGATTTAGAAACTTAAATAGTTTATTTTTTAGGAGTTTTCCATTTCACCTTTAAGCTTGTGTTACATAAGCTTAATGGACTCACTCAGCTTCATGATGGAGAGAATCCACCAGGTGAATATCAGTAAGCTCATGAGCTTTGAAGGGCTTATTTTGCAACTCCAGCTTACTCTTTAGAGTTGCACTATTCTGTATGCACTGATTATAACACCGCAGAGCTCTGATAATATTTATTGCAGAAAGAAAATGTCTTTTGCCCTTATCCCCCACCTTTCTTTTTGCATAAATACAGTAAGTTGAGCCTTAACTAAGGTGATGCTTGAATTAAACTGACAAATCCAAATGCCTAAAATTTAGGATTACATTTAAGGATTTCATCTACAGTATATCAGCATCAAAATGTCGAGACAGTAAGTCACAGCCAGGAGAAGTTTCTATGGGCTTTGGAACTTTCAGTTCATGTCATTGTTGTGCTGTCTTGCACTGAGCATAGCAGCAGGACTGAAGGAGAAGGTGAGACCTAAATTCAGTACTTAAATATTTGTTCAGACCAAAGATTTACTCTGGCACGTGAGAGGAATAAAGCATATCTTTAAGACTAATATGTGTGTGTGTGTGTGTGTGTGTGTGTGTGTGTGTGTGTGTTTCAAAGGAAAAATGCTAGTGAGACAGATTGAACCAGAATTCATCTTAGCAAAAAATATACAATAGTCTGTGCTTTGAGAACTCAGGTGCCAGAGCCTTTGGTTACTTAGCAGAAATATTAATGAAATGTCTTCTCTTTGTTTTTTTGAAGGAAATTAAAAAGATGCCTGTTCATCTTTTGACTTTCTTAAATGTGTTTGTTTCTTTATGGTTTTTCAACCTCTTTCTTTCTCTGAATGCCCTCACCAGACATTTTAACCCCAAATGTTTTTAAATGGCCATTCAGATTCTTTCAATTATCTATTCCAAGAACATATTCTTGAGAATACAAATTTGCAAATGAATTGTGCATCATTTTTCAAAATAGCATTAAATTTTTTTCCTACTGTGAAAGATCATACATGTTTAGTGAAATACACAGCAAAAATGTATTCAGAAAGCAACTGTCAATTTGAGTCTCTACCATTGTTTGCTAGCATGCATTTAAAGGTAGATCTGTGCAAAGTCATTACATCTACATTGAGTCAGTTGAGCCCTGCATGAGTGAAGATATCCCTTTGGGCACAATCTGATAATATATAATAATGTAACTACTGTCAATATCACGTTGGGGTTCTTAGGAGCTATTTTGCCTTATTCTTCTTGGAAGTATGAAAATTATATTAGAAACAAAATGGACAGATCCTAGATGTACAATTCTGTGGTCATGTGTGGTGTCTTGATCCTCCTTTTCCATAATGGTAGAGTGGCCAATATCCCACTACAGTAAATTCTATTCCATTCCTTGGGCCCACACCTCCTTGATCCTCCTTGCTCCTTCTTTCTTTTCCTTTCCTCTTCCTGGTAAAAAAGGGGAAGAAACCACAAGTATTTGGAAGTATTTTAATTAGAAAACATTAAATGTAGATAATGATGATATAGGAAACTACTTAGCTTCATTTTCCCAAAATGTGTTCTTGGCTCACCATATTTGAAAGGCTGTAAAAATAAAACAGAGTAGAACAAAGCAAACCTCACTGCACAGAAGATAGTCTCATTTTAGTTAAGATTTTATTTATAAAAGAAAAGCCTGCTGTAGAAAGTACTGAAGAGAGAAGAAATCTTACAAAATAATGAAATATGAATCTGAAAAACACATAGAATTGTGGAGAGGTAGAGAGAATGTATGGATGTAGGAAAGAGAAACTTCAATAAGAACTAGAAGAAAGAGGGCACCAGGAGAAAGGACAGAGGGAATGAAAGGAAGACCACAGATGTCAAGGGATATTTCTCTTTTTCTAATGCTTTGAGGTGTGATGTTAAGTCATTTATTTGTTGGTATTTTTTCCTCTTAAGGAATGAACTCAGTGCAATGAATTTTCCTCTTACTACTTGTTAGCTGCCGGAAAGGGATTGCAGCCTTGAACGGCAGCGCCGCGGGAAGGAGTCCGGAGACAGGATGGAGACGAAAAAATTCTTTAATCTTTCTGTCTCTGTCTCTTGTAATTTCTAACACTACATACACACTCTCACAAGAAACCAAGCCACGTACTCTTACAAGAAACTACAATGTATCTATACAATAGCGATAACCCTGTCCTTTCTCTCTCTGGTCTCATCCCATGCGCCCGAGCAGGAATGGTGCTTGCTCGATCTGCTGAGTCACTCCTCAAATCTCTCGAGATCCTGGGCCAAGTCCCGTGAGACTACGGAAGGCGACAATGCCCAAAAATGTCTATGGCCCATAGTCAACCGCAATCTTAGCTATCTCCCCAAACAGGGCTCCTGCAACTACTGCCTTCATAGTGTCCCAGAGATTTCTATATGAAGTATCTGTGTTCTCATTTACCTCTAGGAATTTTTTGATCTCCTCTTTGATGTCTTCTTCAACCCCTTGTTCATTCAGTAGCATGTTGTTTAGCTTCCAGTTGATGGAGTAGTTTTTCTTATTCCTTGTTTTGTCGTTGATTTCCAATTTCATCCCTTTATGGTCCGATAGCATGCAGGGTAGTATCTCTATTTTTTTATATTTGCTGAGAGTTGCCTTGTGACATAATATATGGTCTATTTTGGAGAAGGAGCCATGTGCTGCTGAGAAAAATGTGTATTCATTTACTGAGGGATGAAATATTCTATATATGTCCGTTAGGTCTAAATTGTTAATTGTTTTAAGGAGGCTTAAAGTTTCTTTGTTTAGCCTTTGTTTGGATGATCTATCCATTGGTGAGAGAGGTGTGTTGAAGTCCCCTAGAATAACTGTGTTGTGGTCTATTTTACTCTTGAACTTGAGAAGCGTTTGTTTGATGAATGTAGGTGCTCCATTATTTGGGGCATATAGATTTATGAGTGTTATATCCTGTTGATGAATGGTTCCCTTAAGTAATAAGAAATATCCATCTTTGTCCCTCTTGATTAGTTTTGGTTTGAAGTCTACCTTATTTGATATGAGAATGGAAACCCCTGCTTGCTTCTGCCGGCCATTGGAAGGGAGGGTACATACGAGGACTAGAAGAACACTAGAATGGTCAAAGGGAAGGGAGAGTAAGGGAGGGAGCAAGGGGGGAGGGAGAGGGAGAAAAGGAAAAAGAAAAGAAAAGGTGTTTGAATGAGATGGATATCATTTTCCTAAATGCATGATTGAAGACCTGAATTGTACGAATATACTCTGTATACAAACAATTGTATGTAAAAAGATGCTAAATACATGCACTATGAGTTGTACATATTAAAAATTATAAAAAAAGGGATATTTCTCCCTCTGACTTGAAGAGGGGTAAATCTTGCATCAAAATTCTGCTCAGTGTTATAATTTCAACTAAATACTGAAAGTAAATCATGCACACAATATTTCAGGATTAAAAATGAAACAGACATAAACTGATGATTTTTTTAGCCATTAGATAGCAATATATATTCTGGTGGACAGGGAACACCACTAGGCCTTATCTTTCAGACTACAGCATTTTGGCTACTTTTGGAGTATTAAGACACGTTTACTTTTTGTGTTTAAAAGACTTGCATGCTTTTAGCACATTGAAACACAACTCTCTGGGCATTAGAAGAAAATGAAAACTTGAAACTATGAATCAAGTATGAAGATATTTTTCTTACAATTGCATATTACATAGCATTATACATCTTGCCATGAATGCTAGAATATGTAGAGCTTGATCAAATTTGCAAAAGGAACGGATAGATTTCCACATTATTTTTACCCTAAGTAAACTACCCAAAGCAAAAAAAAAAAAAATGTATCTATTAACAAATAAGTTTGCAGAGAAGTTGATAATATTAAATTTGTAGACAAAACTTTAGATCAAAAAGCATATTCTTTTATATGATTTTCATAATCATTCTGTGAGGTTTGGAGGACAAGGTCTATATTCTGTTTTCTGAAGATGAGCAAACTGAAGTTCAGAAAGTTGAAGTGACTTGTTCAAGATTAAAGTATAGAAAGATGTATATAGAAACTCAAGTCTCTTGACTCCAAGTCTAATACTTTTTCCATCAACTACCCAGCTCCTAAAATTATGAGAATCACATTTAATTAGATCAGATTGAATGTGGTCATCTATAAATCCTAACTGAAGATTTAGAACACATTCTAGAAAATACTCCAACAGTTTAGGTAAATATTTTCTTTTATTTAATTTAATTTTTATACATGCTTGCAGAGTGCAATTCCTTTCATATTACATATAAAGAGCACAGTTTTCCAAGTCACTGGTTTTACACAAAGTATTTTCACACCATTTGAATTTTTATATATGCACTTAGGATATTGATGTCCAACTCATTCTGCCATTATTGCTATCCCCTTGCCTCCTCCTCTTTAGGTAAATCTTAATTTCCCCACTATGGCCACTATGTTTCTAAATGCACCATATTCTGGATATCTTATCCTTGGTCATTCACAGCTCCTAGGAATAGTCTTCCCCAGGCATAAAATAGGTATTTGATAAATACATATTTGGTTCAATTACTACTCAAAAGACTTATAAGTATCAATCTATATGTTTTTAGTGTTTCTATTTACCTTTTGAATTGACGGACAGATTCTAGAAGTAAAGGATATGTGTTGTTAAAACTACCTATAAATCAATTTTATTGATATGCTTTTCTAAAGAGATGTCCTATAAATTTTTTTCTGCTCTTAAATTCAGTAAGCTTCTCATGCATTCAACAATATAATTATAAGGTGCTCCAGATATTATTTCAAAATCTATTAGCTGATTTTTGAGTATAAAATGAAAATTATTAAATTACATTTAGAAATAAGTATTTCTATGACATGTCTATAATACATGTAGGGTAAGAAGAAAGAGATAGGTACATGTAAATACTTATTCATTTTCTCTAATAAATGCATAAAGGCCCACTGAACTCAGATTCAGGACTATTCATTTCCTATTTATTTTCCCTTTTGAATTTTAAAACATGTTTTTAGTTGTAGATGGACACAATACCTTATCTATTTATCTTTATGTGGTCCTGAGGATCAAACCCAGGACCTCCCACATGCTAGACGAGCGTTCTACCACTGAGCCACAACCCTCAGACCTCCTTTTCGATTTTAAGTAGGTGCACTTAGGAATATAATTATTTTTCTTGAAATGTAGTATTAGCCAAAATCAGAATATTTTATCTGAAATATATAAAACACCGATGTTTCAGCGTTTTGTAGCACATACCTGTAATCTTAGCGGCTCTGGAGGCTGAGGCAGGAGGATCTCAGTTTCACAGCCAGCCTCAGTGATTTAGTGAGGCCCTAAGCAACTTAGAGAGACCCTATCTCAAAATAAAAAATAAAATGAAAAGGGCTGAGGACTTAGTTCAGTTGTAAAGTGCCCCTGAGTTCAATGCCTGGTACCAAAACAAACAAACAAAACCCCCACTGATTTTGAAGGAAGCAGTCTCAAAATGGGACATAGTGGTTCTTATGCCATGCCATGTTTGGATATAAGGCTATTATATGAAATAGAGGTCAAAATGTCTCAAAAATAGTATGCTTGTTAAGTGTAGAGAATTCAATGGAAATTGTGGCTTCAAAATGTCATATCTAGCATTTCTTTTAAAATGGAAACAAAACAGAACAAAAATCTCCTGTAAACTACTATAGGAATTAGTTCTAGGCTCTTTTTTCAAAGACATGGCAATTCCTTGTCAATTCTCTGAGTATCACATTTTATTGATAGCATTAGAGAGGAAGAGATCTATATGTAATACCATAATTTAATGCCAATATTTGCTTTTCTATTTTTGCAGAGGACTAGAAACTTTCTGAAAGCATCATGGTTAATTTGCTCTTAATTTTATCTTCAGTGCTAAGCATGGTGCATGGCACATGACAGATACTTGGTAGTTTGAAATGAATAAGCAATATCAAGAGCAAGTTTGAAATTAGAAGAATGCTTCACAGACATACAGAAATCTCAAATATCCAAAATTGTGCAAAAAGAAAATGCTGAAAAATGCAGAGGTCAAATGGAAAGGACAGAGAATAACGGAGGAAAGAAAACAAATGGCAGAGACTGAGTAGGAAACTGACATAAAAAAAGAAGGTCAGTAGCAATAAGGTAATTGATACTGTATTGTTGCATGCTTCCCAGTCTTCTCAGTCTAAAAGCGTATTCATTTTCAACAGTTCTCAGGAGACTTGTAAACACTAAAGTTCTTTTTAGCAGAGGTAGAAATGTGTGTGTGTGTGTGTGTGTGTGTGTGTGTGTGTGTGTGTGTGTGTCTTTGCTGCTGTCTGTGGGCTGTGGAAAGTCATCTACATCTAAATAGTCCCTAGGTACATCACTGAGTCCCCTTCTGAAAATACAAGCTAGAGGATGCCCTTTCCCCTTTTTTTCAGCTTGACAAGTTAATGTTTTAATGAAAGAGCAAGCTATGGTACATTGGGATAGGTATAAGAAATAACCATGATGTTCAGAATATTGATAAGTTGAAGAGAAACTTATAGTAACCGTAAAGATTTCTGGAAAGTAAAACATTGCTGTAGGAGAAACATTTAGATTTTGACTCAGGAACCAATTTTGCAGAAAAGCAGTCATGCCACACCCCACAGGAAATCAAACTGCTGTACATTGTTTCTTCTCCTTTCATGAAAAATGGGCAAGTCTCAGTCCATTAATAATAGTTTTTCCAAAGAGAAAGATTTACTGGCTCAGTACTTAAGTAATTTTACTTAACAGCTAAGTATATATATATATATATATATATATATATATATATATATATATATATATATATATATATGTATATATATATATAAAACATATATATATATATATATATATATATGTGACCATATTTTGAGGAGGATAACTGAGTAATTAAGAAAAGGATTAAAGGGCTGGGATTGTGGCTCAGCGGTAGAGCGCTCGCCTGGCATGTGCGCGGCCCGGGTTCGATCCTCAGTACCACGTACAGATGAGCGCATTGTGTACAACTGAAGCAAATAAATAAATATTTAAAAAAAAAGAAAAGGATTAAAGAAAAGATTGTTATGTTTCTTATAATCTGATAGAATTTAATGTAATCTGATAGAATATAATGTATTCTGGAAATGCATTCATTTGGGGAAAAAGTTTAAACAAAAACATTAATCCTTACCAGAGTAAATAAAAGTTCTTTGCAAATCCACCTGGGAAACCCTTAGCACTCCTGAATGATGCCATATTTATCAATTCTAGTTGAATAAGAATTAGCAAAAGTTGGATGATTTTAGCTCTGATGAGAAATACACATTTAATTTAGTTTACCACTCTTACCTTCTGGGTCACAAAGTACAAAACCTGACTCAGAAATGGAATTATGGGGACCAGATCACAAGGTATTAAGGAAAAAAAATAATATACATGTACTCCAAAGTGTGAAAGCCTACAATCCCAGATGCTTATCTAACATATTATTGTGAATAGCATTATCTTAGCAACAAGTTTATTTTAGTACAGCTCATAATACCCTGCCTACTCTTCAATATTCCCTTCATTACACAGTTTTCGAATGGCCTAATTCGTTGTTGTGATTTTTAACACAAATTTTCTCATAAGACACTGGGCAATTTCTACTTCCACTTCATATCTGGGCATCATTTGAGACTATTTCTGATCCAAAGAAAAATATATAATATACACTCAGAAGTACTCCCACTATTGTTACAGCATTTATTGCTTGTGATATTAACATTACAAATAAATCCATTACATTGTGCCCAAATACATACAGTAGGAATTTATTTTACAGGTAAGCACAGGCTTAGAGTCAGTGGAAAATAGTGATAGAAAGGTATTAAAATAGGTTACTCTGATTCTATGGTCTTTCCCTGGAGTTCAATTAGAGTAGGCTATGAAGGTGTAGGATGCTTGTATATGGCTACAATGTTTTTTAAAAATATTATGGCTTACTCATTCTGTATGCTTTTGTATTTGCAGTGTACCCCCAATTAAAACAAAAGAAGTAGGGTTGACTTCTGGTTCTCTCACATTCTGAATTTACTTCATTTTTAAATAACTTGATAAATTCTTCTACATTTTGTTTATATTATTCCCAGAATCCAATCCTGAAACTTTCAAACTGTCCATTAAAAATAATGTTATTTCTATGCACTCATTCATTTAACACTTGTACTATACTTTATTTGGTCTTGAGGCCTTGAGTTTAAAAGTCTTTAAAGTTTTAATCATCCACTCCTTATTGACACACTTTTGGATTCCTTTCCTCACAGTCTTATGAAATGTTTCCTTTAGGCATCTCAAACTCTGTTCTTTTTCTTTCTTAAAGTTTGGACATGAAAAGAGATTGGGAGTGGATAACTAATGAAGGTTTCAGATGAATTACAAGTAATTCTTACCTCAGGTACAATGTTTTCTATGAGTGTTCAGAGGACACTATGACAAATATAGTGACAGTGATATTTTTCTGCCAAGATAAGCCAAAAGAACTATGGAAACTTATTTGTCTAAAGTGGCTTCCAAATGTTTCATCATACCAAGTGGGCAGGAGCAGGTCCTTAGGAATGAAGTAAAAGAGTAAAACATATTATTGTCTGCATTAGATGGCTGTGTGGGTCTCCACAGTTTGGAGACAAGAGCTGTTTCAGTCCATGAAGTCCCTGAGAAGAAGGGTAATATCTGACTTATTAAGTGTTATAGACCCCAAACCTAGCACCATGTCTACTATGGTCTTAATGTTGTTATTCCCACAAAACTCATATTTTGAAATCTACTTCCCAAAGCAATATTATTAAGAAGTTATTATTAAGTAATGAGGGCAGATCTGTCAAGAAGTGCCCTTATAAAGGAGATTAAAAGTTGCTGCCTTATCCTTTCCACCATGTGAAGATACAGCAACAAGTCACTATATGTGGAACACAGTGTGAGTCATTAGCAGACCCTGAATCTGCCAGCACCTTGGTCTTGGACTTTCCAGGGTCCAGTTATGTGAGCAATACATTTCTGTTGTTAATAAATTATGTAGACTAAGGTATTTTATTTTAGCAACTCAAATGGACTAAAATAATACCTGTTACAGAGTAGATGCTTACTAAATATGTGTTCACTGACCAATGTTTACTAATAACTATTCATCCTCTCTTAAATAATACCTCTACAAATTTTATTTTCAAAAGAGAGTATAAGATGATCTCTTTCTCTTAGGATAAATGGAGCACTGCAATATAATCTGAAGACTGCATCAATCACATCTGTAGCCTCTTCATTTTAACAAGTAGGCATCATTTTTGAAGACATGAAACATCATTTCACATATTTTAGAAGTAGTCAAAGAAGCCAAGATAATTAATTTCTTTCACAAAGGTAAATAGCTTTCCTTCAAAATGGAAACCCAATGCAATGGATAGAATGAAGGTGTGGAGTCTGTAAGTTATGACGTTAAATCAAGAGTCCATCTGCAACATGCACAGGTATTTTACAAATGTAAAATGTAGTTTACATTTGAATAGAAATTAAGAGAACATTGTAGCCTACCTGTATGATAACTATATGTGTTTTTGCATAATAGGAATTTATATGCATATACTCATTAACACTTTTCTGAGACTTTTAATTTGATAATTTTTAAATACACAAAGTCATCTGATGCTTAGATGAAGAAAGGTCTTCTTATAGAGAAACATTTTATTGATTCTAAAGTGCAGTCCCTTTTCTTCTACTAAAAAATATTGACAGGCTATTAGTTAATTTATTAAAGGAATGTGGGCTTCTAGGAAGGTATTTCTCATTAAGCTAATCATTAGAATGGAACATTTCTAGGTAGTTTCTAGTCCACAAATATTCTTGAGTCTGGGCAGAAAATAACACCATCACTATACTTGCTATTTGAAAAAACAATGCTTGTAGCTAAATATGATGAAGAAAAAATACATATGGGGAAAGGTAGGCATATTAAAAGTAAAATAATGAAATGTTAGCAAATTACAGTAAAACTCCAATTGGTTATTTACTTCTTTACTTATTCATTTACGTATCTTTACTATTTGTTGCTTAATTTTGTTTGCTGCAATTTTACTTGGAGTTTTGCAACCCAACTAAAATAAAATTATATTAAATAAAGTTCTAAATAAAATTTCCTGTAATTTTCATTTCTTGAATTGTCTTTAGATATAGTAATTTTAAAATCTGAGTTGAAGCAGTTGTACTCATTTCAAACTCCTAGGAGATTTTGGATACGATAGCGATCTTTGATGTTTGGGGAAAACACTTGCTTTTTTTTTGTTAATGGTTATGATTATGTTCTTATGAGAAAGAGTAGATATTTCAATGGCATATTTAGTTTATTTAATGGTCTATTTCTTCTGAAATCAACTTTTAAATTTATTAATGTAAAGGGATTTTTCTATTTTATTTAATATTTAATATGTATTGATTAGTTGTTCATAAAATTCTTCACTATAGTGTCTTATGAATGCTTTCTTTGTACTTTTTTTCTTTTCTTGACTAATCTTGCCATAGTATTATGTATTTTACTGGTCATTTCAAAGTGTGGCTCTGTTGATATCTTTTAGTATTTATTTATCTCCATGTCATTGATTTCAGCTTTTATCTTTATTATTTCCTTCCTAACTTATTTGAAATTAATCTATTGTTTCTAAATTCACTCATGTTTATAAAGTGTTCATTTAAAATTACATATTTTCCTGTAGATACAGCCTTAACTTCATCTCACAAGAATTATTTTGTAGTATTTTTGTTGTCATTCAATGAAAATATTTTACCATGTCTTCTTTGACTGAAAAATTTGTTTATAATTTTCATTTCAATTTCTTTTGGTTCATTGTTAGGTATTTCTTATTCATTTCTAATTTCATTCTATTTTATTTAGGGAACCCTAACTATATCATTGATACTGTGTTATTTGTTGAAACTGTATTTGTATCCTCTTTTTGATCAATTTTTATAAATATCATGTGTGTACTTAAACTAAATGCTCTCTGAATGTGAGATTGTGAGATGCACAGTTCTATTTATATCTATTGATCAAGCTTGTTATAATTGTGAACTTCAAATCTTCTATGTCCTACTGAAGGACGTATTTTAAAATCTCCCATTTTGATTGTAGTAGATAGGTTTATTTCTCCTTTTAATTCTTTCAACTATAACTGCATATATTTTGAAGCTGTGTCATTAGGTTCTTATAGATTCAGAGTTATTTTATCAGCCTGATAAATTTCTACATTTTATTATTATGTAATATTTTCCTGAATCTCTAATAATAATTTTAGGATAAAGTATATTTCATGTGATAAAGATAAAATAGCATTAAGCTCTGTTTAGTTTTGTTTTGGTTTTCATTAATATTTGCCTGAGATGTCTTTTCCCATACTTTCTTTTGTTATTCAGTCTTGGAAGTATCTTTTAAAAATAATCCCCATAATTAAATTTTGTTGTTTGGAATGACTCTCGGAGACATTAATTTTTAACATACAAATTTGACAACTTATGATTTTGGTGCTTACTACCATAGTTGAAATTTAATTCCTACTATATTATTTTGTGATGTTGCTTTGCTTTTTTTTCTTCTCCTTCTCCCCATTCTAATATACTGATAATCATTTCTCCTTTTTATTTTGGTACCATGGATTGATCTCAGGGGCACTCGACCACTGAGCCATATCCCCAGCCCTTTTTTTTTTTGTTGTATTTTATTTAGAGATAGGGTCTCATTGAGTTGCTCAGAGCCTCACCATTGCTGAGTCTGGGTTTGAACTCATGATCCTCCTGCCTTAGCCTCCCAAGCCATGTGTGCCACCTTACCCAGCCTTAAGATAGACTCTTGCCATGATTTTATTCGCTCTTATACTTTGTATACAATCAGAGATATGTAAAAATGTGCTCTACAAGTATAATATGAAATGTAATACATTCTGCTGTCATTTCTAACAACTTAGAATAAAAAATAAATTTGAAAAAAAGATATACTCTTGCAATTTAGACTTTATGTGACATATAAAGAACAAATGTTACAATAAAATTTAACCTTCATTTTCTGACATACAATGTTGATATTCAGTTTTTTTTTTAAATTTTTCTTTCCCAGGATTGTGTTTTATTCCTTATCTCCCTTTGATCTTTATGTTTTTTTGTTACATTACCATTTTATATATTAAGCATGTCAGTTATCATAGATAATAGCTTTGAAAATGCAAAATTCCTGTCTTTCCTTGTTGGGACTTTCTGAACGCTGTCTGCCAAGGGGATGAGCTCTGGTTGCTTACCACGCCCTTTGGAGGACTGGGGCTAAGCAAGGGGGTGTGGCTATGACATATCATGAGAGCCGGAACCACCCTACTGGTCAAGGATTGGTTATTTCTAGGCCTATATAAGTGGAGTTCATTGTTCAATAAATTTGAGTTTTGCCTATTGCTTTCTACAAAACTCTCTGGGTGTGGCGTGGTGTCCGTCAATCAGGCGGGGGGGGGGGGGGGACACTCGGCGACTTTTGCCCGTTAAGCCTATCTTCGCCAGGTAAGCTACTTTAGTTCTTTCTGCTGGCAGAAAGAACCCCCTTTTAGGGCCCAAAAAGGGGGGTAGGTTTAGACCTCGGCCCCATTAATAAGTAACACAGCAGTCCCGGCAGTTGGCGCCCAACGTGGGGCACGGAAATTATCGGTAGGCTTAGCACGGTTAGAGATGCAGCATCTCTCTGGCAAAAGTATCCTCTAATATGGGGCAAGTGTTAATATTTAAGAAATCTCAGGAACCAGCCCTCGAGGCATGGCGATGTATTTTAAGAAAGCAAGGTCTCCAGATTTCTGATGCTCAAGCTGAAAAAATTTGGAGCTCATTAATATGGGAGGCTCCCTGGCTCCCAAAGGCTGACTATAATTCATGGAAAACATGGCACCATGCGGAACAGATTTTAAGAGAGAGAGAAAATGAATACGGGGAAGTCCCACCTCCGGGAGTTTATCCAGCTTTGTCCGCCCTAAAAGCCTGCTCTCTCATGCAAACAACAAAAAAATCTGCAGAGGCCACAGATCAGGCACCTCAAATTATAAGAATTGAGGTAACGGAGCAGGCCCTACGAGAAAATAAAATATCTGAACCTAATCTCTCCCGGTCCGGAGAATTAAACAGTCCCTCCCGGTCCGCGGATTTGGAGAAGCCTAACCGCTCCCTAGAAGTAGAGAAATCCCGCTCCGCAGAATTAAGAAAAACTAGCAATCAAGAGCCTACAGCCCCTCCCTTAGAGAGCTTAAAAAAATTCCCTGAGGACAAAGACCATTGGCCACATGGCTCACCACCCTGTGAGCGGGATCCGCCATTTTATGAACCCGCCCCTTTCGGGCCTTCTGCCCCACAGCTTTACCAGGAGGCGCTAGTTTCACAACAGCTGCTAGCGCCCCCTGGTGGGCTTTCACCTGTAATGGCATTTCCAGTTAATTTAAATCCGGGAGGAAACAGGCCGAGTATTTGGTACCCCTTGGAGACTCAAGAGTTAAAAGAGTTAAAAAAAGCGGCGTCGGAAGATGGTCCCAACTCGCCATGGGCAGAATGTATTTTATCAAGCCTGGCACATCATGCCTGCACGACTAAAGATTGGAATGATTTAGCCAAAGCCATGCTTCCGGGACCTTTATTTATTAAATGGTGTGCATATTTTACTGATGAATGCCATATGCAGGCTGAGAGGAACCGATCTATAAATCCTCCCATACCAATAACCTTTGGAATGCTGGCAGGAATTAGTGACCAATATGCCACAGGCATCCAACAGGCAGCAATACCAGCCCCTTACCGAGAGCAGGTGCGAGCTTTAGGGCTGGCAGCATGGAAAAAGCTAGAGGAAGGCCCTACAGAGCCTCCTATAGCTAGAATCACTCAAAAAGCTAATGAGGATCTGGCCACATTTATTGAGAGAGTGGAAAAAAGCCTTCAAAGGAAAATTTCCACCTGGTACGATGAGAGACCAATTTGCAAAAATGCTAGTTTGGGAAAGGATGACCACAGATCACAAGCTGGCCTGTGCCGGGTTAAAGGATAGATCTATGGGGAGATGGATTATTGCCACCAAAGATGTGGGTTCTACAACTCACCAATCTCAAGTATTAACCACCGCCCTTAATGCCCATACTGTATTAGCAACAGTTTTGAATGGAAAAGAGACCTGTTTTAAGTGTGGACGACAGGGCCATTTTAAAAAAGACTGCCCCAATAGCCCTGGTTGGCCTCCAGAATGCTCCCCTGGCCAGACTCAAAGTCCAGCTGCCACTAGAACACTTTGTCCTAGGTGTAAAAGAGGATATCATTGGAGAAAAGATTGCAGATCTAAATTTGATATTCAGGGGAAACCTTTAAACTCCTAAAGGGGCATCCTCCAGCCCCGTTACACCAAGGAGGTTCCCCTGCTCACAGTCCCCCTAAGGTCCATTGGACAGTTCCTATTGTTCCAGGGATTAGACCAAAGATGGATATTTATATATCAGGAAAGAAATTTCGTTGCCTAATTGATACTGGGGCAGATCGTACTATACTAAGGAAGGAAGAGATTCCACCCCAATGGGAACTAATTCCAGGGCCCCAGTTACTCGGGGTAGGTGGGAACACTCATTCAGAAGAAACCAGAGATTGGCTTAGATGGAGAGACATAGATGGAAATCAAGGGGAAGTTCGTCCCCTTGTGGCCCTTGGATTAACCTCTAATTTATTAGACCAAGACATCTTAGGAGAAGCTGAAGCTTACATTACTACAACCCATAGAGACCTTCAAAATGATATATTAACTAAAGATAAGGGGAGAGAAACTTCCAATCATCAAATAGGGTCTCACCCCCAATCCTAAGGGTCACTGTTCCCCACGTTCCTGCCATTCAATGGCGAGATGGCCCCCCAATTTGGGTCGAGCAGTGGCCCCTTCCTACTGAAAAACTAAACCATTTGAGGGCAATTGTCGAAGAACAGTTAGTCCTAGGACACATTAGACCTTCTCTTAGCCCATGGAACAGTCCTGTTTTTGTTATACAAAAGGCCACAGGGAAGTGGAGGATGTTACAAGACCTCCGAAAAATTAATGATAGGATGTTCATTGTTGGCACACCTCTGTGTGGCCTCCCCTGGATCCCTTCTATCTCAAGAGATTTAACCTTAATTGTTATTGATATTAAAGATTGTTATTTTTCAATACTTCTTCATCCAGATGATTATGAAAAGTTTGCATTCTCTATCCCCTCAGTTAACTTTCAAAAGCCAGATGAGTGATATGAATGGATAGTTCTCCCTCAAGGTATGGCTAACAGCCCAGCTTTTTGTCAATATTATGTTTCATGTCTTCTGTCACCATTAATGAAAAAATCACAGCTCACCCTATATGTTTATATGGATGACATCATCCTGGGAGCTGCTGATGTCCAGCAACTGGGCTCAGCTTACCTGACCCTTTGAGAGCTCTTAGAAAAAGGAGGATTACACATATCCAATGACAAGGTCCAAACTATTCCTCCCTTCAAAATATTGGGGATAAAACTTAGCCTAGAGCCGGTTTGTCCTCTCAAACCTCAACTAGTCATTCAGAAATCTAATTTCTTGGCAGAGTTACAGAAGCTATTAGGAGAACTAAACTGGTTAAGACCATGGCTTCATATCTCTACTGAGGATTTATTACCTCTCTTTGAGTTGCTACGGGGAAAATCCCCATCTGATGTGATTATACTAAAAGAAGGTCATCTGTCAATATTACAAAAAGTCCAAGGTGCCCTCAATTCAGCACAATTGGCTCGATACCAACCAAAGCAACCTCTATATCTGTGGATTTTCTCAGGTGCTAAGCTCCTTACAGCTGTTCTCACCCAGATGGGTAACCCCTTACAGTGGATACATTCCTCTGTGGGAGGAGCACCTCAAGTTTATTCCCAATTAGATCAATTAGCAGATCTTGTAATAAAAGGGAGAGATACATCATTGAGGCATTATGGAAAAGACCCAGATATTTTAACAATTCCTTACCGTTTGTCAGACTTTGAATGGATACAGAGAAACAACCCTAGAGTCTCCTATGCTTTAGAAGGATTTCTAGGAAAAGTTGACTGTCATTACGGGTCAACCAAATGGACCTCTTCTTTTCCAAAACTGGAGTGGACTCCCCCCATCCTTTTTTCCATCAAGCCACTCCCCAAGGCAGTAAATGTCTTCACAGATGGAGGAAAAGAAGGGTCAGCAGTTGTAGTATTTCACCCATCCTCAGGCCAAAGGACACAATACTTTGAAGCAGTTACTGGTTCTGCTCAATTTAAAAAATTATATGCTGTTGCATTAGCCTTGACCTATGTCCAAGAGCCTATGAATCTTTTCTCAGATAGTTTATATGTAATTAACCTATTACCTACTCTAAATGCCTCATATATAAAGATAGATAATAATCCTATAACCCCTCTGATGATTCAGGTTCGATCCCTGTTAAAGGGGCGTAATGAACCTGTTTTCCTCCAACATCTTAGGGGACATCAAGGCTTATCTGGTCCCCTCTCTGAGGGAAATCAGGCCGCTGACCATTTGGCCACCACAGGTGTATTAACAGTTACAGTCCCATATCAACAAGACCTTCAGTTAGCCCAAGGTCTTCACGATCTTACTCATTTAAATTGGAGAGGACTACATCATAAATTTCCTTTAGTTCCTATAAAAGATTTTAAAAAGATTGTAAGGACATGTAAGTCCTGTTTGCCCTTCTTACAGGTCCCACCTCTCCAGTCCCCTGGGGTAAATCCCAGAGGCCTAGGGCCCAACGCTGTCTGGCAGACTGATGTAACCCATTATGCGCCATTTGGAAAATTAAAATATATATTTATGTCCATAGATACTTATTCACATGCTTGTTGGGCCACGGCACACTCTGGAGAAAGGGCTAAACATGCTGAAAGTCACTTTTTACAATGCTTTGCTATTCTTAGATTGCCAAAACAGATTAAAACCGATAATGGACCCTGTTTTGTGAGCAAATCATTACAAAAGTTCTTCCAAACTTGGCATATTAAGCATACCACAGGGATCCCATATAACCCAAAAGGACAAGCCATCATAGAGAGACATAATAAAACCCTAAAGGACCAATTAATAAAACAAAATGGGGGAAGCAACCCCCATGACCAGTTAAAAACAGCTATGCTTACTTTAAATATTTTAAATTTTTCCAAACAGCAGCCTCTGTCTGCATTTCAAAGACACTGGTCTAACCAAACGCCTTATGTAAAAGTTGAGGTTCGATGGAAAGACCCATTAACTGGATTCTGGAGAGGTCCTGATCCGTTAATAAGTGCTGGCAGAGGTTTTGGATGTGTCTTCCCAATGGGAGAATAAAACCCTATATGGGTGCCTGCCAGAGATCTCAAATACTACCAATCCGACCAAAATGACTACCCAGGAGCACAAGCTCTCGAGGGGTGATCCTTTCTTTTTCCACAGAAATGAAAACACCGTGACAAATCTCCTGTCCTGTTGTGATTAAACTTCTCATCACATCCATTCCAAAATTCATCAAAAACACTATCTTGGACTCCTTCTTTGTCAGTATCTCAACCCTCTGCAATGAGAGAAGAGGGACTGTGCCATTCCTGTGACAATTATCTGGACTTTGTGCTAGACGGCTTCCTTTGGACTCTGAGAGAAAAGCGCTATATCTGTGACAATTGTCTGGACTTTATGCTAGAGAGAAGAATGCCATTCCTGTGACAATTGTCCGGACTTTATGCCAGAAGGCTTCCTTTAGACTAAGCTGAATGGGTGGACTTTCTCCCTTTGGTGAAATCCCTGCTAAATGGGTGGACTTTTCTCCCTTTGGTGAAATCCCTGTGAATGGGTGGACTTTCTCCCTTTGGTGAAATCCCTGATTGTCATTGTCTTTGTGTTCACTTTTGGGCCCTATATAACTAACCAGATTGATACAGCTGGGTGGTCTGCTGTCATGCTGAGCTAAAGCCCTACAGGCTTTGCCACGGTCCTTATCAGGATGCAGAGGTTTGCCATCCAGTCAAGCCTTCCCAAAGGTGACTGTCCTGTCCCGTGTCCTTCCCCTGGCCACTTGCTGGCCCTGGGTATGTCCACCTAAAGTGCTAGGGTGGTGGCCAATGACGGGTAAGATTTTTCCCAGAGAGGAAAAATCAACCTAGACAGGCACACTCTCGAATGAGTTGGACACCCTAATTTTCGAAATACAGGATGGGACATCCCATTTTTGAAATATAAAATGGAGAGGCCCCATTTTGAAAAAAATGAAAAAGGGGAATTGTTGGAACTTTCTGGACGCTGTCTGCCAAGGGGATGAGCTCTGGTTGCTTACCACGCCCTTTGGAGGACTGGGGCTAAGCAAGGGGGTGTGGCTATGACGTATCGTGAGAGCCGGAACCACCCTACTGGTCAAGGATTGGTTATTTCTAGGCCTATATAAGTGGAGTTCATTGTTCAATAAATTTGAGTTTTGCCTTTTGCTTTTTACAAAACTCCCCAGGTGTGGCGTGGTTGCAGGAGCCCTGTTTGAGGAGATGGCTTGAATTGCGGTTGACTATGAGCCGTGGAGATTTGGGCATTGTCGCCTTCCGTAGTCTCACGGGACTTGTCCCAGGATCTCCAGTGACTTGGCCGAAATTGCTGATCGAGTCAGCGCCATTTTTGGTGGTGTGTGTGGCGTGTGTTAGTCGTTGTTAGAACCAGAGAGAAAAGTTATCAAAATAAAAAGCTGTTCGTCTCCAGTTTGCCTCTGAACTTCTTCCCGCGGCTCCGTTGCTCCAAGCGCTTCAGGCGGCAACAGGTGGAGGCCCGTACGGGGAACTTCGGAGCGGACAGGTAAGAACTGAAAGGTCTCTAAAGATGGGTTCGAATATAACTGAATCCCAAGTGATAGAGGCTATGCAAAGACTCCTTGATATACCTGACTCTGTTCTCAGTGAGGAATATATAGAAAAAAGTGAAAGTGATCAAAAAAGCGTAGCTTCCACTGGGCCAACTAAGACCAGTAAAGAGAGTATTAGAAGAGTCCCCAAAATGACAAAAATCCAAGCTGTTAAAGCTATTCGCGAGTTATTGGTGATAGCTGAAGGATACTTGCTCTTAATGGAACCTGGGCCTCAGGATATTGCTGTCAGTGAAATTAGCAGTGGTGAGGAATCTAGTAAAAGTGATCCTGAAAAAATGAGGAAAAAGAAACTAAAAAAGACCGAGAAAAAGGACCGTCAGGTAGAGGAACCACTTGTGTCCTCTACTCCCCCATGGGTGGAATCCATTACAGAAAATATGAAGGGTATTACTAGGCATTTGCATACCCTAGAAACAGAAATAAAAAGTCTTTCTGATCGCTTATGCGCTCTCGAGGACAACTCACAGATACATTGGGAACCGCCAGCATTTGAAAAGAAAAATGGACAGAGTGTCCATCAGTCAGTAGATTTCAAAACAATAAAAAATCTCAAAGAGGCAGTAATAACTTATGGGCCCCAAGCTCCTTTCACATTGAGTATGCTGGAGTCCCTTAACTCCTTTAGCTTAACCCCCTCAGACTGGAAAAGTCTATGTAAAGCAACATTAAGCGGGGGGCAATTCTTGGTTTGGCGATCGCAATTCCAAGAACTTTGTATAGAAACGGCTAAAAGAAACACGGCTGCAGGGTTTGAAAACTATGATATAGACATGCTCACAGGAGAAGGGCAATTTGCAGACTTACAGGCTCAAACAGATTATGACCCAGATGTATATGCTCAGATAAACACAGCTGCCTTAGAGGCATGGAAAACTGTACAAGGACCTGGGGATCCACAAGGTAGCTTGTCAAAAGTGAAGGACCTAATGAGCCGTATGCTGACTTTGCTGATCGACTTTTGAGAACTGCAGGTAGTGTGTTTGCAGATGTGACCAAGCTATGCCATTAATTGTTCAATTAGCTTATGAAAATGCTAATAAATGGTGCCAAGCAGCCATCAGGCCATGGAGAACTAAAAAGGATCTTTCCGTATATATACAACTATGTAAAGATATAAATGACGCCTTTGTCACAGGAAATGTGATTGCAGCCTCAATGAGAGGTACTTCTCCTCGAAATTTCACAAAGGCTAAACGTAGACATTATAATCAATCAGGATATTCCAGGCAAAATTATCATAATCAATCAGGCTATTCTAGGCAAAATCCCAAAAGAGAAATAAGACCAAGCTCATACCGTGCCCCAGGCCGCTGCCCCAGGTGTAAAAAGGGAAATTATTGGGCCAATAAATGCCATTCAAAATTTGACATCCATGGAAATCCTCTGTTCAGGAATTCAAAAAACAGGGCACGGGACCCAATACCCCGGGGCCCACAAATATACGGGGCATTGCAGGAGGAGTGTCCTCAAGCATCCACTCAGATGCTTCCCCGACACAATCCCTACTACCCATCCACTCCCTCGCCAGAGGAACAAGAGGAAATGCAGGATTAGACCTCTGTTCCACCGCCCGAATAGTGTTAACACCTGAAATGGGGGTTCAACTGATTCCCACAGGAGTCAGGGACCTCTTCCCTCAGGGACTGTAGGACTTATTATCGGGCGTAGTCCTAAAAGCTTATTAGGTTTGCAAGTGACCCCAGGTATAATAAACTCAGACTACAAAGGGGAAATAAAAATAATGCTTAGCTCACCCCAAAGTATAAGTTCTGTTAATCAAGGAGATAGAATTGCTCAGTTGCTTCTCCTTCCCAATTTACATAATTCATTTAAAATGGGTATGCCTCAAGAAGGGAACAATAGAGGATTTTGTTCCACTGACTCAAGACCCATGGCTTGCTGGGTTCGAGACTGTTCAAGGAGGCCTATGTGTAAAATAAAAATCCAAGGAATAGAAATGGAGGGATTAATAGATACTGGAGCTGACTCTTCCATTATTAATTTACGCCAATGGCCCAAGCACTGGCCTCTGCAAAAAGCTTCAACCAGTTTAAGAGGCTTGGGATATAATAACCTCCCAGATAAAAGTGCGGTAATTTTAAAATGGGAGGATGATGAAGGCCATAAAGGAACATTTCAGCCTTATGTTTTACCTAATCTACCAGTTACTTTATGGGGAAGAGATATTTTGCAACAAATGGGAGTATACCTTGCAATCAAGCCTGCAGATGTTAAATGTGAAAACCTACAGGGTAATCTTAATCATAAAAGAACTCATTATCAAAAAGTACAGAGTAATCTTAACCCTAAAAGTAATCATTATCATAAAGGAAAAAGATATTTTTTTTCGGGGCCACTGAGAAAATAATTTTGAAAATACCATGGCTTTCTGATAAGCCAGTGTGGGTCCCTCAGTGGCCCCTATCTAAAGAGAAATTACAAGCGGCCCACCTACTAGTTTAGGAACAATTAGAAGCAGGTCATATAGAACCTTCCACCTCTCCCTGGAATTCCCCCATATTTGTGATCAAGAAAAAGTCAGGAAAATGGTGATTGTTACATGATCTTAGACAAATTAATAAAACCATGCAAGTTATGGGCCCTACTCAACCTGGACTTCCTAGTCCTGTAGCTATTCCAAAAAATTTCCATCTTATTACTCTTCATATAAAGGATTGCTTCTTTTCTATTCCCCTACATCTTCTGGATGCCCCCAGGTTTGCTTTTTCAGTTCCTTCTATTAACAATAATGGCCCTGATCAGAGATATCAATGGAAGGTTTTACCACAGGGAATGGCTAATAGCTCCACCATATGCCAAATATATGTGGACAAGGCTATCCAACCCATTAAAAATAAATATCCAAACCTCATGTGTCTACATTACATGGATGATATTTTATTGGCGCACCCTAATCAAAAAATCTTATTTAATATATTCAGTGACGTGGTAGAAAATTTAAAAAAATATGGATTATATATAGCAGAAGAAAAAGTTCAAACCAGATCTCCCATATTATGTTTAGGATTTAAAATCATGGATACTTTTGTTAGACCCCCAAAAATTCTAATAAATAAAGAACATTTGACCACCCTCAATGATTTCCAACAACTACTGGGAGACATTAATTGGCTTCGCCCTACACTAAATCTCACTACTGGCCAACTAAAACCTTTATTTGACATCCTTCGCGGAGACCCTGATCCATCTTCAACACAAACATTGACTCCTGATGCTAGGAAAGCTTTAAAGTTAGTAGAAAAAGCCATCGAAGGAGCTCATTGTGATAGATTTGATTTAACTCAACCGCTGATGTTGATTATTATTTCTTCACAATATACACCCACAGGAGTATTTTGGCAACAAGGGCCTTTATTATGGATACATTTGCCCGTCTCTCCTAAAAGTACAATTGAATCTTATACCTCCATGGTGGCTAAACTTATTCTTCAAGGACTTAAGACTTCTACTAAAATATTTGGCATTCACCCTGCTACTATTATTACTCCCTATTCATCATCACAGATTGAATATTTATGCTTCAATGATAATGATTGGGCTATAGCTAAATGCTCTACTTCTGCAAATTTTGATAATCATCTTCCTAAGTCCCCTATATTATCTTTTTGTATTAATCATCCTATTATATTTCCACAGGTAATAAAAAATCAACCTATTCCTAAGGCATTTAATGTATTTACAGATGGGTCCTCAAATGGTACTGCTACAGTAGTCACTAAAAAAGAAAATATGACTTACATAACTGCACACAAATCAGCTCAACTAGTGGAACTGGAAGCTGTGGTAAGAGCTCTGGAAAATTTTAGGGACCAGCCCGTAAACATTTTTTCAGATAGCCACTATATTGTACAAGCCGTCCCAAAATTAGAGTTAGCAGGACCAATAGCACCTCATACTCCAGCCTTTAAATTGTTTTATCAAATACAAAAACTTTTGTGGGCAAGAAAAGAACCTCTATTCGTAGGCCATATTAGAGCACATACTAATTTGCCTGGTCCCCTCCATGAAGGTAATCAAAAGGCTGATGAACTTACAAAAATAATATTTATACTTTCAGTGCTACAACAAGCTACTTTATTTCACTCCCAGTTTCATGTCAACAGCACCACCTTGCAACGTAGGTTTAAAATCACAAAGGAGCAAGCCAGAACAACTGTAAGATTGTAAATCTTGTATGACACATTTGCCCAATCCTCATTTCGGCGTTAACCCTAGAGGATTAATGCCCAATCATTTGTGGCAGATGGATGTTACTCATGAGCCAAGTTTTGGAAAATTGCAATTTATTTATGTTACCTTAGATACATGCTCAGGCATGATTTTTGCTTCCTTACATTCTGGAGAAAAAGTTAAAGATGTTACATCTCATTGTTTGCAAGCTTTTGCTGCATTAGGCATCCCCAAAATGCTTAAAACAGATAATGGCCCCGCATATACGTCCTTATCTTTCAAACAGTTTTGCGCAAAATTCAATATATCCCATAAAACAGGCATCCCATACAATCCTCAGGGTCAGGGCATTATTGAAAGAGCAAACCGAACACTGAAAATTATGTTATTAAAACAAAAAGAAGGAAATTGGAAAAGTCCTAAGGACAGATTGGCAGTTGCCCTGTTTACCTTAAATTTTTTAACTTTAGACTCTAATGGTTATTCTGCTGGAGACAGACATTGGAATCCACACCAACAACATAAACCTTTGGTTTACTGGAAGGATGTTCTTTCAGGTACATGGAAGGGTCCAGATCCAGTATTAACTTGGGGAAGAGGATCTGTTTGTGTTTTTCCAAAACACGAATCCTCTCCAATATGGATACCATCTAGATTAATAAAACAGGTACCACATCAAAATGATCAAGATGAAGTTATTGAAGAATCAAGATTAATAAAAAAGGTAAAAAATCAAGAGGACCAAGACAAAGGTATAGAATGATTCCCTCAAAAGAGTCCTTCAAAATATTTCACAACTTAAGTGTCATTCCTCCCGGCTGGGACGAGGAGATCTCTCTTTAGTGTGCACACAATTGTATTTTTTTTCTTTTTATACATGTCTTTATGTCTGTATATTTGTCTACATTTCATGTTAATGTGACGTCACAAATATATGTTTGTATGTTTGTGCATCTGTCCAGTGTGACGTCACAAATAACAAGCGCTCATGAAAAAATAAAAATATATATATATATATATACACATATGGATCCAAATAACTTTAATTCATTCTAGGTTAAGAGTATTCAATTAAGAGTAAATAATTTTATAAATGAAGGTATTTTCAATTTTGATTTATAGGTGTCCCTGGGACTTCTCTTTAGCAAACAATATGACTAGTGCTATATAACCTGATATTTTGGTGTTTTGACATAAGATTGTTTATTTGTTATTAACTTCATTTGTTTAATAGCTCATCAATTTCAATTATCTCAACAGGTAAAAGATTGCTCTGTATACAGAGACTCAAGGGTTCCAGCTAACAAATTATTTCTCTAAAGTGCCTTTACCTTTTCTTTAATCTATCTTTAATGCAGTAATTACCCTCAGTCTTTCTTTGTTTTGTTCTAAATATGATATTTTTCCAACTTATGTTTGTAGAAGCTCAACCAGCGATGTGTGTGAACAAAAATCAACTTTAATTTTCTAATCTAATTATTCTATTTTGTAGTTTGACAACTCGCCTCTTGACTCAGTGCTGCAATAGCACTGCCTTTCCTTTAATAATTGATGCTTGAGTTTCTAGGTAGTGGGCCCTGAAGATTTGCCGGTGGCATTGTCTAGACATAAAAAAGAAGTCTGCTGCTACAGCTGCAGGGATCACGGCTGCCGCAAGCATCCCTGCTGCTCAAGCATCAAACAACCTCACCAACAGTGTGGCCTCTGCTCTACATGCATGGGGCCTCCTACATCAACATGTTATAACAAATGGACATTTTGATCTTTCATTGTTTGGGACTTTACGGGACAATGCCTTGCGGGTATTTGTCTAGAGAATTCAGTGTGTTACTTGATGGAACTTAGGGCAGCTGATTTGTTTAAACAATTTGATATGCTATGCAATTTGGCTCATCACCAAAAGGCTTGTCGCCTTAAAGCCGCAACATCTCCTCACAATTGGACGGCTGTTAGTCATCATACACAGTCGATCCTAAAGGGCTCCATTGGATGGCTGGTTAGCCAATGACGGGTAAGATCCCCAGAGGGGGACAACCTAAGACAGGCACAGTTGCACGGGACAGTCTCATGTGGCCGACATATCAACCTAAGACAGGAGTCAAGGGCACAGCCTTGATTATCCAATGACGGGTAAGAATGTTGGTTGCACATAGACGTCCTAGAGCATTACCTCTTTTAAAACAAAAAGGGGGAAATGCAGGAGCCCTGTTTGGGGAGATGGCTTGAATTGCGGTTGACTATGAGCCGTGGAGATTTGGGCATTGTCGCCTTCCGTAGTCTCACGGGACTTGTCCCAGTATCTCGAGTGACTTGGCCGAAATTGCTGATCCGGTCAGCGCCATTTTTGGTGGTGTGTGTGTGGCGTGTGTTAGTCGTCGTCAGAACCAGAGAGAAAAATTATCAGAATAAAAAGCTGTTCGTCTCCAGTTTGCCTCTGAACTTCTTCCCGCGGCTCCGTTGCTCCAAGCGCTTCAGGCGGCAACACGTGGTGTCCGTCAATCAGGTGGGGGGGGGGGGGACACTCGGCGACTTTTGCCCGTTAAGCCGATCTTCGCCATTTAAGCTACTTTAGTTCTTTCTGCTGGCAGAAAGAACCCCCTTTTAGGGCCCAAAAATGGGGGTAGCTTTAGACCTCGGCCCCATTAATAAGTAACACAGCAGTCCCGGCATTTCCTGATTCCTAAGACTGAAGTTTATTTCAATTATTATTAAAGCTAATAATAATAATAATAATTTCTGCTTTTAGCTCTCTTATTCCTAAACTCAGAAGAAATTATTCTAAAGTTCATTTTCAAACTTAGCTTGAGCTGCCATAACAAAATGCAAAAACACATTGAGTGGTTGAAATAATAGAAATTTATTCATTATAGTTCCAGAGAGTGGACAGCTTAAGATCAAGGTGCTTGTAGGTGGTTGTCATTTCATTGTGTGCTCACATGACCTATTCCTCTGTGCTTTTACACAGAAAGCTCTCTTTCTTCTTATTCTTATGAGAGCACTACTCCCATTATGAATACTTCATTCTCCTAACCCTAATTACCTCCCAGTATACCATTTCCAAATACGAACACATTGGTGGTTAGGGCTTCAATGTAAAATTTTGAAGAGACACAAACATTCAGTACATAGAAAACCTGAAGGTGCAAATGAAATAATGAATAGAAATGTTTATGACTTTTGCAGTTATCTGATGTCCTAAAATTTGGGTTTTCAAAATTACCATTTTTTAATAGAACTGTTTTTTTTTTTTTCCCTTGCCAAATATAAAGTAGGGTTTCCCATGTAATTAACCCAGGATTGTCATTTCCGGGAAATGGTTATTAGATGGGTATCAACATTATGGTCAGTGACAACATCTCTAGTAAGTTTCTAGGGTTACTTGCATAATGTTTGACTATTCAGATATTTAATTGCTCTTCCTTGTTTCAATTTCTTCCCCTATCCTGAGTTTCCCAGAGCTCAAACAATTATGCAGCAAAGAATTGTATGAACAACCAGAAATATACTCTCCACTTTGAAATTACGACCCTGCTGAGGAGTGAAGAAGGCCACTCAGTTTTTTTCTTTTGTATGGTACTGCTGTGGCCTCCATTTCTGTTGTAAATACATGACTGATTTTATCACTAGGATGCAAAATTATACACCTTACATACTGACAAAGATTGGTTGCAATACAATTTCACTGTTATTTGAAATCTTATTAATAATTTTCTCTGAAAACATTTTAACATATCTAATGAAACTGAGGACCCCTAAAAATACAAGGAATAGGTCAAATTGGCACTGTGTTTTAAACCCAAACAAGCTACCCAATTTAATAGGTGTAATCAGTTAAACTCAGAAAAACTGGTACTCTGCAGGCACTGAAATCTACACATCTGTTTTGTGAAGTACCTTGATAAGATAAAACCTGCTTTCTAACTTCAAAGGGGGCATAGATTGCTGCTGTTTTTTTTTTTTTTTGTGTGTGTGTGTGGCAGGAAGCGAGGGCTATATCTTGCTTTGGTTTTTCAGTCCTAAGCTTATACAGTTGATGTGGAAAAAAGAAATGATTTTTTTTAATGTTTTCAGCATTTCTTGTACGTGTGTTGTTTGTAGAATTAGAGCTTTTCTTCTGCTTTTTCAACTTTAACTTTACCTTTAACTACTGGTTTTGCTTTGATATGAGAGGTTAATGAAATATTTGGTTCTTTCCTTGCTCTTCCATTGGTCTTTGACAATCATTGTATATACAGTATTCTTGCCATCAATTTTGGAGGACTTTTCATGCTCTGCAATAATGAACTCCTGGGTTGAAACTACATACTCCTTAAGACAGCGAATACATTTTCTATCACTCTTGAAATCCGTGAAACTTCCAACTCTGGTAGTTTTTATGGGAAATTTCGGTCTTTCTCTGCATACATTAACCAAAGCTTTGGCACTTGGCAAGAGTAGTTGCATATATGTGCTTATTTGGAGGAAACAAATTGGCTTTTCTCACCTAAGCAAATGACCTTCTTATTTATAGCTGCTGTCAGGATTCAATTCTTTTAGTAAAAGTAAAAAAGAAAAAGTGTCCTTCACAGTTAAATCTATTTGAGTTGTCATCTTCCCAGTGCTCTCTACCTCCTCATGGGAATAAATTGCTTTGTTTGCTAATGTCAAACTTCTGGACCCATTTTTTGAGCAATCCTTGTAGAATTCTAAATATCTCCTGATTCTCAAATATGTGCATAATTCCCCAGACCATATCCAAAATATGAAGCAAAATGCCATTGGAATAGTTCTCACAATAAATAAAACATGCACATATTTGTTGGGAGAGAAAGAGGTAATGAATTTTAAAAATACCATCAAGTCTTGAAGGAGTCAAGTTTTACAAATACAATAACCAAATATAATTTATCATTTTGTTGTTTTGATTTCTTTGTTTTCAGGGCTTTGAAGTTTAGAGCAGCCTAAAAAGTTATAGTAAGTCTTGAAAACTGTTTCCAAAATCACCCCAGGGAAGGCGTTAAGTCACAGAGAACGCACCTTTTCACCTTTTCATGAATCAGGATAAGTCAGTTTGACTGATTCACTGTCTGACCACTGGGCAAAGTATAAATCATGTAGGAAAATGTCAGTAGAAATGTTAGTGCACTTTAAGGTCGTCTGTTGAATTTTTAGTGTGTATCTGTATCATCTTCAAAAATCCCCAGCACTAAAACATAGTTGTAAAGCAGTGAATATTTACTCCTCATCATCTTTCTGTAGAAATGTATACACTGCAACATATTCAGATCCACATAGGAACCAATATGGTAAAAATTAATGCATAGAATAAAATAATGTAATTTAGTGCTATCATCATCAGATAGAAATCAATTTAGCAAAGATAAAACTCCTAAAGCATTCTCCAAAATATACAAACAGAAATAAAAAATTAAAACTAACATAGGAATACTGCAAGGATTTTTGATGCAATGGCCAATAAAGTGATGTTATAGCTAAGATATAAAAATAACATCAGCTACTTAGGAGGTCATGTTTTCCCTATAAGAATAGCCAAAACATATTATTAATATATGAGATTTATCATGCTTTGAGAAAAAATTCAGAAGTTAGTTTTCTAAACATTGTTATTTCATCAGTAAATATCCTTTTCAAAAATATGCTATCAGACTATATTTAGCAAATGGTGGTTATAATGTATGGAAGGAAGGCTAATAAGAAATCTGAAATGATTTTCAAATAATGTTCCAAAAGCAACTCTACATTCTTCTATCTTATAAAAGTAAATATTAAAATACAAGTCAGAAATTATATGGATGGTAATTAATATCCAAATAAAGCAGCAACTCAACATGGTAAAGGAAAATAGTGGCAATTATTATAACTAACATTGTGGAAAATTGAGTATGTGGAACTACCTAACACTTTCTACCACAGCAAATTTAAGGAGCAATTATAACAATTTATCAAGCATTTGCTGAACTGCTATATACAATATGCTATGTACTGTTAAATGTCACTAAAATGTAGCAGTTCAAAATATTTGGGCCTTTGCAAAACTCCCAACATTAAAAATACATTAAAGTAACAATAGAAACCAATTATAAAATAGTTGACTATTATCTTGAAGCTATTAAGGTAGAAAATCTACTCTTGTAAAAATAAGAAATGAACCACTGCTATCTGCTGACTATCACCACCACTCAGATGCAGCCTCCATGAATAAGGGTACTTTTTGGTACTCCCCACTCTATCTTCAACACTTTGATGAGTGCCTGGCATACAATAGGCACACAACCAACATGTTTTGAATAAATACATATATCTAAAATTGACAATTAAATGAATAATGGCACCTTATGACCCAACTCTGAAGCGGGTCAATGTGAAAGGAAATACTCTGAATGACACTAAAATGACACTGAATGAAAAACATCACAGTTTACAGACACTTCAGGAATAATTATTTTCTAATCCCACATTTATCGGGTACTTATGCTTTCTAAACAAGCCACTAAAAAGATGATTATCTGTGTAAATTAATTTGCCAGGCCTTCTAACAAAATCCCACATACTGGGTGGTTTAAACAATGGAATTTTATTTTCTTTCAGTTTTGGAAGCTTGGAAGTCCAAGATCAAGACATCAGCAGGATTGCTCTCTTCTAAATCCTCTCTTCTTGGTTTATAGATGGCCATCTTCTTGTGTTTTCACATGACCTCCTTTCCGCATTTCTGTGTCCCAGTATCCTCTTCTTTTAAAGAGACCAGTTATTTTCATTGAAACCTCCCTAATGGCCTCATTTTAACTTGTTTTTTCAAAGATATTATCTCCAAATACAGTCATATTTATAGACTCTGCAGATTAGGACATCAACATAAGCACATATATAACACACAAGATGAAATACTTTAGGTAAGGTGTTAAGTAACAGACACACTTTCCATCTTTTACATGAATCAAGACAAGACATATTACCTATTTCATTGTCTAACACACAAGATGAAATACTGTTATATGACAAATGAACAATATATACGAAGTCTTAAAATACAAGTTTTTTTGTGTGAACATTTACTGTTTTTTTTTTTTTAATGACCACAAAGTTTAATGGAAAGATAAGAAGACAATGAATGAGTACAAGGTAGCAGTATAAATTATGTTCATGAGTGTTGACAAACAGACATATTCAATATAGGCATCAGGGAACATTTTCTACAGTGTCTTTTGTAACTTGTTCTTTGTTATTCTTGGGTCTATAGTTACTTAATAAGGACTCCAAAGTTTGGAAGAGTTAATTTTTCTACAAGAAATGATTAATTTATTTCTTCTCAACCAAAACATGTTTATTAAGTTGTTTATTCCCATGGAGTCATATCTGCAATAATTAATCTAGCAGATGGCTAATATACTGGAAACTCACTCTAGTATATTCTAATTTTAAGGAATTAGGTGGATCTATTTTGGATCTCCAGGGTTTTTGTTACTGAATTACAAAAACAACAACAACAAAAACTCATTATAAAGTTGTGTAATTGTGCTACTCTAGTATATATGGTAAGTAGATAATAAATGTAAGGGCAGAGGTTAAAAGCTCATATATATTGAAAGAAAAATTCAAACTTTCCTGATTTTATACATATAGTTGAAGCTAAGAAACTTCATTTTCATTTTTTAATTTTTGCCAAATTAGTTGAGGATGAAGTTGGGGCCTTTGGGTACTACGATCAAAAATGTCAATTATGGAAAAATATAACCCAATTTTGTACTAACTTAACTATCCTATAATTTTGCATCATAAAGAAACACTTATTTGTTAGATTTCATTGTGTTTTAAGTTTGTTTTTATAGAAATTATGAAAACTTACCAAATATGTTATGTTGAGCAAATATGAAAGTCATGAGGAGTATTCTGGACAAAGAATAAATGAATTCTTGAAGGTAAAGAGTAGTAGTTAGACAATGAAATAGGTAATATGTCTTGTCTTGATTCATGTAAAAGATGGAAAGTGTGTCTGTTACCCAACACCTTCCCAAAAGCGATTTTAGAAACAATTTTCAAATCCTTCTATAGTCTTTTTAAGCTTCTCTGAAATTGAAAATACTAAAACAGGAAATCACAAAACACTGCTGAACCCTTTTGAATTATTTACCCCTTTAATATCTATAAAAAATATTGGAAGTGATCAATGGCTCAATTCTTTCTGTAGTCCTAGGATATTCTCCATCAAGGAGCTAAAGAAAATTCAGATCTTTCTTTTATGAAGTCATGATATGAAGCTTTAAATGAAGTCATACTATGAAGCTTTAAAAGAAAATTCTCTGTTAACTCAAGTGGTGAAGACATTATGATGATTGATTTTGACCCTACTCTTCTATGCATTTCTTTAACTAATGACATTGGGGACAATCCATAGCTAAACTTCTAGGACTGATCCAATAAGTAATAATTTGCTCTCATGTTTGATGTGTAAAGCATTTTGTTTTCTTCACTGGAGGACTTAAATGGCTTTGGAACTTCCAGCATAAGCCCCTTGGACAGAGGGTTGGGAAAGGGATTAGGGAATTTTTGTTTTAAGAGCCAGGTTTAAATTGTTTAATTTGAATAACCAATAGCATGGGTTAAGGCAATTGAGTATAAACTCTTCTTATGGCTGGTAAAAATTGGGTCTTCCTGGTGCGCTCTTTAAAAACCTAGACTTAATCCCTAATCATATACCAAAGAGCATTCAAAGCCAAAATAATTCTGAGTCCAAACAAAAGCAAGTTTCCATGGAAGGGCGTGGAACCAATCTTGTGCTTAGGTTTATAACATAAAGAATGATTTCCTGGGAAGTGATATAATAGGCCCTAATCCATAATCCATAACTAAACCTCAGTCCAGTAAAATGAGCTTTTCTTCACCCTTTCCCTGATTTAGGTTTAATCTAGAGCAATAACAGAATACCCAAACTATACAAAATTAACATTGCTTTATTAATCATCTTGTTATTTGGGAATGTTGAGACTTTGATGGAATAGAACTCAAAATCAATAGACTTTAATGGGGAAATGTGAGAGGAATGTAGTAAAGATAATGTCTGAAGACTTTAGAGACATCTTTAATTCTGGTTTTTCTTTCATGTTCTTTGTCTAATTCATCAGGAAATATTATTGCTTCACATTAAAAATATATCTGGAAACCACAAGAATGGGAAGTTATATTCCATGTATGTATGAAATGTCAAGATACATTCTTCTGACATGTATAACTAAAATTAAAAAAAAAAAATAAATATATCTGGGATCTGAGCACCATTCCCTATATCCACAGCAACCATCCTGGTCCTTGCCACAACCATCTGCAATGACTTCCCAACCGGAAGTATCCCTGCTTTTTTCTTTCTTTCCCTGTAGTATATTTTCAACTAAGCAACCCAAATTATCTTTTAAAAATGAAAACCAAACCACATCAGACAAACCCTTTTATTTTTTTTAATTTTTATTATTCTAATTTTGTTATACATGTTTGCAGGGTACATTTCATTTCATAGTACATATAAAGAGCACAATTTTTCAAGTTGCTGGTTTTATATAAATTATTTTTACAACAATTGTGTCTTCATATATGTATTTAGGGTAATGATGGATAACTTAACCCTTTTAAACATGTCCATTTCAACCAGAGTTAAAGCTCACCATGCTTACACTAGCCAATTAAGTCCAATGTGATATAGCCCCCATGCTTTCTCTAATCTTTTCTTATACTATTCTGGCATTCATTCTTTCAGCTTCTGTCACACTGGCTTCCTTGTGATCCCACACATACAACAAACATGCTATTATCTTAGGGGACTATTCATTCTGCTTTGATTTTTCCCCCAGATATCTATTTGACTAATTCATTCACCTTATTCAAGTCTTTCTTAGCTCAATTATTTTTTCTTATTTAAGCCTACCTCGATTACTACACTATACCCAGCCTGTATATGTTCTTTTTTTTTTTTTTAACAAATTTCATTTTTTTAATTTACTGTCTATCTGAATCTTTTTAAAGTTTATTTTAATTAGGTATATAGGACAGCAGAATGCATTTTGATTAATTGTACACAATTGCTGCACAACTTAACATTTCTATGGTTGTACACAATGTAGCATCGCAACATATGTGCAGTCATACATGTACCTACAGTAATGATGTCCATCTCATTCCACCATCTTTGCTATCTCAACTCCTTCTCCCTTCCCATGCCTCCCCTTTGCCCCATCAAAGTTCCTCCATTTTTTCCCATGGCCCCCCACCCATTATGGATCAGCATCCATTCACTTATCAGGAGAACATTTGTCCTTTGGTTTTTTGGGATTAGTTTGGTTAGCATGATATTCTCCAACTCTATCCATTTACCTGCAAATGCCATGACTTTATTCTCTTTTAATGCTGAGTAATATTCCATTGTGTATATATACCACAGTTTCTTTATCCATTCATCTGTTGAAGGGCATCTAGTTTCCTTCCACAGTTTAGCTATTGTGAATTGTGCTGCTATAAACATTGATGTGGCTGCTTTATTATAGTGTGCTGATTTTAAGTCCTCTGGATATAGACCAAGGAGTGGGCTAGCTGGGTCAAATGGTGGTTCCATTCCAAGGTTTCTAAGGAATCTCCATAGTGCTTTCCAGATTGGTTGCACCAATTTGCAGTCCCACCAGCAATGTATAAGTGTGCCTTTTCCCCCACATTCTAACCAACATTTATTGTTGTCTGTATTCTTGATAACTGCCATTCTGACTGGTGTGAGATGAAATCTTAAAGTAGTTTTGATTTGCATTTCTCTAATTACTAGAGAGGTGTTGAACATTTTTTCATATATTTGTTGATTGAATGCATATCTTCTTCTGAGAAGTGTCTGTTCAGCTCCTTAGCCCATTTATTGATTGTTTGTTTGTTGGTGTTAATTTTTTTGAGTTCTTTATATATCCTGGAGATTAGTGCTCTATCTGATGTGCATGTGGCAAAATTTTGCTACCAAAATCTAGGCTCTCTCTTCACCTCATAATAGTGACCATATTATAATATACTGCATAATTTATTTATATATTTTGTTTATTGTTTATTCCCCCATTCTAGAAAGTAAATTCCTTGAGGACAGCAGTCCTTGTTTGCTTTATCATGAACATTGTCTAGCACAGAGTAGGCATTCAACAAATATTGTTGGTTATTGGATGAATGAATTTAAAAAATGGTGTTTGTGATGGAGATGGTAAATTTGTGTGATATGTCCACAGGGATGGTTCTGGGAAAGTGTGAAGTCATTAGAGCACAACAAACCTGAAAGGTGGGTGGTATATATAGTTTATAGAGTAACCAGAGAGGTTAAATGACTTGCTTAAAGACAAACTGCTGATAATGTCAAAACAAACTTCCAGTTTCATGCATGTAAGACAGTAAGTCATATTGCATGTCATATGGTCTTAGAAGAAAATTATATGAGACAGTTTATCTGTAAGGAAAGTCCTGAGGAGGTGATATGACCTGGTACCTAATTAGAAGTAGGATACCCTAAAAGAGGAATAGCTGTCAACACAGAGGAAAGAGACTCTGAAAGATATATTTTTAAGGTGGTGACTGATTCTCCAAGTAATTTAGGTTCACTGGCCACTGGTCAAAAACCCTGAGAGTCCAGGATGAGGCAATGCTTTAGGAATTCTTGCATAGGAACTTCATCTCCATTGCTGATCATAATCCTGAAAGACACAATCCTGAATGCCATAATAATGAACATTCAAATTTTGAAAGATCAAAATTCCTAAAGTCTAAAATTCCCCAACTCACAGTCCGGCAATATTAAAATCATAGATGTTAAAATTCTGAAAGCCCAATCCTGAAAACATCAACTCCCATTGGGTGTGTGTGTGTGTGCAGGGGAGGCTATACAAAAGAGAAATTTAAATTCTGGGGATAGAATTAAGGTGATTTCTGTTGTATACAGGATGGTTGCATCACATTAGGAAGAAATAGTACCTAGATATTTGGTAAACCATTTTATTGGGTGTGTCTGTGAAATTGTTTCCAGAGGAGATTAGTGTGTGAGCCTGAGTGGAGTAGGTGGGAAAGATTCAACATGCAAAAATTGTGAACATATTCTCCCAGAGGAGCTGTGCCGTAAATGGAAAGAAAAGAAAAGAAAAAAGCAGATATTCATCATGATACAAGATTTTGGAATATAGTTAATGATCATGGAAGTTGACTATCTCTTAGGAATTACCTCAGTGCAAGTGTCCATAATCTATCCTTATAATACACTTTTTCATTTGTTACATTTTCTTTTTATAGCCTTTTTTTTTTTTGCCTGTATTTTTACTTTCCTTTCACACTACTTTAAATTTTCAGTATTACTTTTTACAGTTCACTATGTTGTGTCATCTTAGCATCATTTCCAATACTGGAGAAAAAAAATTGCGTAGACTTTTAGAGAATCCTAACTAGCTTTATGAATTTTTCTAATTTTACTGGGGAAAAGTACATTATTGCAATGTTGACTGTGTTTACATGTTGTGCATGTACTTAAAGATATTGAAACTTCCTCAAGAAATGAAAAGACAGCTTTTTTGTAATCTTCATTTGTGAAAGATAAAATTTCATGAGGTGTCATCTCTTTGGGCAACTGCACCTGGTTTTTGGTTAATTTCATTGAAAGAGTTAGGTTGTCCATTATGGTATTTCAGATGACTACAGTTATAAAACTTGGTGCATACAATCACAACCATATTGATGTGTCTATACATTTCACCTATTTCTTTTTTTAAATTTTTTTATTTGTTTGTTTTAGTTGTACACAATGCCTTTGTTTTTACATGGTGCTGAGGATCGAACCCGGGCCATGCACATCCTAGGCGAGCATTCTACCACTGAGCTACAACCCCAGACCCTCACCTATTTCTTTATGAATAAAGTTCATCTTCTCTGTTTGTATACCTGTTTATGCTTGCAAAAATATGTATGTTATCATTGCCTATTGTGAAGTGTACTTCATGTTGTTTTTTTAAAATAAACTCACTTTGAAAATATAATTGTCTTTTAAAGAATTGAAAAAATGTTTTCTTGTAGAATTGTATTTTCTGTATTTTGGTCTTTCAGAATTTTAGACAACAGAGACTTCAGACTTTAGGGATTTTGATCTTTTGGGATTTCAACATTCAGAATTTTCTTTCAAGATTATATCCCAAACTTCTTTACTTCCTCCTGTTCTGTCTTGACCAAATCCTTTAGAGAGAGCCAAAAAGTTGAGAACCTTCTCAGAGAAATTCCCTGAGTCCCAACTAGAATTCAGACCAAGAACAGCATGTCAAGATTTATCCTTCACTTGGGAAAGTTTCCTTATGTAATTCAAAGTTCTTTAAGGCTTGAGAAGCTAGGGATAGTACAGGTTACATCATGTCTGTGTCCACAATTACTTTTGGATTTAGTGTTAAATGGGACCTTATGGGACTGAACTCACTCATAGTTTCATTATAGGTATAGGAGCCAACACTGCTCTGTCTCTACTTGGTGGACCTTCCCAACTAAGGATTTTCATGAATAAAGCTGCACTGCCCAGATATACTGTCTTAGGGCATTCCTCTCCACTCCTCTCACAAGTACCTGACTATCATTCCCACAAATGTCCCCAAGAAAAAAGAGTGTGTAAGCTATGATAAATGTGATGGAACTCTCCAAAATACATGAACTGTTACAGAGATGTGTAATTTGTGAAACATAAGTCTTGACTCTCTTTGTTTTGTAATGGGATAACAATAATATTTTTCATCAAAACAAAAAACAATGAAAATACAATATTACTCTTTGCTATATATCTACCTATCCTGAAACTTAGTGGCTTAGACAGTGATTATTTATTGACTACTCTCCTACTTCTATGAGAAAGAAATTTAGGTTAGACTTAGCAGGACTGGCTCATCAATATGGCTTCTCTTTTGTTGCCATTCATTCTCAAGAAGGCTAGCCCAAGTTTTTTCACATAGCAGTGGTAAATTTCCCAGGGAGAAAGAGAAGCTGCAAGGCCTCTTGTAGTCTAGGCTGAGAACTCACAAACTACTACTTCCATGATTCTATTGATCAAACAAAGTTCCAAGGCCAGCTCATATTTAAGAGGTGAGAAAATTGGGTCCATTTCTTAATGGAAGGATCTAAAAACCTGGACATTTCAGTCTAACACAGATACCTGCCTCAATCATTACCTAAAACTCAGTAGATAAGAAGTTAAAGCTAGATCAGACAGGCAGGAACTGGTACGAAAATTGAAATTTGCCTTGAGGCGAAGGGAAAATATTGGAATAATTTAAGCAAAGAATTGACATGATAAAATGTATTGTTAGAAATATTGCATTGAATGAAAATGGAGAATAAATTGTAATGGATTAGAGAAAAGCAAGTACAAAGGCAACAATATTGTTCAGAAACTTATTATGATCATCTAAGCCAAAGGTGACTTGATGTAGTATAGTAAGTATGAGAATATAGAGAAGTACAGAGAGGAGATAGGAATCATTAGAATCCTCATGAAGATGGTAGTGAACATAAGTAAGTAAAGAAATCAAATAATAATGATGGGACTTAAAATATCATTTTTTGGTTATAACTTTGGCTTTTTTTTTTTTCTGATTTCTTTCAAGCCCTGTACTCATATTTAAACTGTATGGCTGGTTTCCTATTACTAAGCAACATTGCCTTTGAAATTGTTTGATTATAACATTTGTATCATTACACAGTTAATGGGTCACTAAAATAGCAGGGTGCATAAATAAAAACTTCTTCCGTATCACCAATAATATATCACTTCCTGCTTGTTTAGAATATGAAAATAGGTATATATTTTGCTTGCTAGTATTCTGAATTAAACAGAATATCCTGGTTTTCATAATGAACCAACAAGAACAACTGGAATTCTTCTAGAGTTTCAATTTCTTAGTAAGTTAATAATATCCATAGATAAAAATAAATGTTGTGGTCCATCTGTTTTTCATGGTTGCTATAACTTACATTCTATACTCTGTTAATCTCCTGACAAAGAAGATTTCATTTTCATAACTAGTACAATACTGCTCCATTCAGGATCACTAGCTTCATCCCTTTTAGTAGTTGTAGCATAGAGTTCTCCTGCATAATTTCTTTGTGTTGATTATTTCCTTCAAGGTTTTTACCATGGTGTAGCTTCAGGAGATAGTATCATTTTATTCTGAAACTATCATAGGATGACATTTTATTCCCTCCCGACCAAGGTCTTTTTCCCCTCCTCTGTACTTCATTTTTGCCCAAGGGGAAACTTGCACAAATGAAAACTACTTCCACTATGCATTCGGTATCTATTGAACAGTCCTACCTTCTGTTAGAGCATTTAGCTAAGTCATAAATCTTAGCTGTATACTGTATTTTGTTATGCAATTACCATCTAATTTTCACATAGACTTTTTCAAGTTAAAGTGATATTCATATCACCTTTGCTTTTATTCACATTTATTATTATAAAAGGAAAGTAGAGGTTTTAAGATGTTTGTTTCAGGGAGTGAGGAGGTATTGTGAAGCCTATTATCCTCATATGAGCTAATATATCAAGCACTTTCCTCCATTTGACATTAAGAAAATACAAAAGCAATGTCTGTTAAAGTTGAGTGGAGATTAAAGTTTCACCTTCAAACAATAATTTTATCTCATCCCAAACTTGAAATAAATCTTAGTAATGCCCTCAGTCCCTACAACAAATTAGCTCACATTAGAAAGCCAACTAAATACAAAACAGCTGTGTGCACATCATTCTGCTTGATTGTACATTTCAGTCCATAATATGAGTAGCCTTGTATGCATACTGAATAATCCTTACCCAGGGGGTTGTTTGTATGGTAGCTGATAGATTTATATTGTATTGATTGAGAAAGTTTGAGAAAAGTAGCTCCCCAAACTACAGTAATGAGAAACAACCATAATGTTGTACATCAATGATTATTTAACTACAAAAAAAGATTACTTCCCAGACCTGATTTACCATGGTACTAAAATGCAATGTTTTCTTCAAATGGACAAATTAAGGATTACTGGTTTCAGAAGAAATCTGTAAATTTCTTCGAGGATCAGAGAGAAATATTTCCAAATACAACTTTATTTAAAAAATAATCTGGTCATTTCTGGGCTTCCATTTAGATCTCATTTGGCTGGAAAGTTTGCAAGCTTATCCTATGTGAGAAGTCCTTCATTTTAACAGTGACATCACACCCATAAAAGCAGGTTGAAAGGCTTACATTAGAGTAAAACCAAGGGATTTTTGCCTTTTGAGTATCATTTCAGAATTTCTGGTTTATCAGAAAATCATATTTTTTAAGAAGTTCTGTTTTCTCACAAATTTCAGGAAATAGTCATCATGCTTTTTTCAACTATCACTCCTATTATCATGTTTAGTATACAGTAGATTGTTAGGAAATGTTTATTTATGTCAACCAAGCAATAAATTAGTATACAAAGTTGGTGGAATTTTTAAAGTGCATGATAAATTTTAGAAACTGCATACCTGACAGAAAAGTTCTGTAGGCAAACCACTTGTTTTTTTTAAAACCATATTGAAAATCAGAGCAAGTCAAGAGTTTCATGACCTTGGATGAGTAAATTCTCAGTGCTTCAGTTTGCTTATATGTAAAATAGGGCTATTAATGTATGAGAATCACTTAGATTACACCTGATACAGGTAAGGATTAAATCAAAACCAGTTATTAAATATGATGATGAGGATTCACGAGTATCTCATTCTAAACTTCTATATTAATCAGATTCTAACCATGAATATATAAGCAACTCTGAGTGCCTAAGACAAAGTGAATTTGATGCAGAAAATTGTTACCTAGGATATGAAAGATCTAAGAGGGTAACATGGAATGGTGAGGCAATTGAGAGATTTAAAAGAAGGATTTTGCTGCAGTACTGGACTATAAAGCCAAAGGAAGAAGTGCATGGAACTGAAATGAGTACTTAGAGGTCAGGGTTACCTAGAGGAACCTGAAACCATGGCCAACTTCTATTCAAAGAGCTAAAGGCATGGAGACTAAGACAGTGGGAAAGGAATACTGTGAATTCACCTTCTTGTCCTCCAATATTTTGCCTGTGGCTTCCATTGCTCAAGCCTTTGTAGGAAAGTGCTGACAAATAAACCTTCGAACTTCTACCTGTCTGGATGGAGAACAGAGAAGGGAAAGTGTGAGGATGGATGGGAAAGCCAATAGACCAAGGACTTGTACAACCCCACATTGTTTATTCACTTGAATTATTGCTTACAAGTCTCTTTCCCAGGCTGTATGTTTCTTTGGAAACTGAGCCTGGATATCATTTGTTTTGTATTTCTGATCCCTTTTTGTCAATATTGTGCTTTGCACATAAGAAGTGTTCAGTTGGAAGTATTGGTGAATATTTTACACATAGTTTGAATCTCTTAACTTCTAGGATGTATTTTTCTGTATGTGAACAGGGGATATTAATTAAGTATGTCTGCTGTTCTTTTGAAAGCTGTGCCTCTTTTCTAAGATGTAAAGATAACTGCATACCAATATAACTGCTAAGAATGAGCAATATATGCAAAGTGGTTGCTTACAGCCTTTTATTTAGAAGTCCTACTCATCTGTAGAATGTCCTAATTTATCCAAGAAAAAATAAGCCCTTCTTAAATAAAGAAAAAGTATGCCACAATTGCTATGTCAAGGACAGAAGTAAAATACAGCAGATTTCATATTTGTTAATTTATAACCAACAATAAGAAATACATTTTTATCATGATCCAACGCACCCACGCCCACACCCATACAACCAAATAGAAGTTAGAAAGGTGTGAATATTATTGCAATTTTTACAAAAGGCTGATCAAACCCATTAAACTGATTTCCCAACTCACCAATGGGGTGTGACCCATAGTTTACAAAACACTAGTTTGATAGGATTAAACCCTTGGCAGAGATTAGAAATGCATGTCATTATAGATTACCATCATATTCATTGATAGAGGTAATAAAAGAATTAAAACATCTCTTCCATTTTAGGGGCTGAAGAGTCAGAGCTACAATGCCAAGAGTAGGGGTAACACCCTTTCTCCTGCTACCCATTATCCACTTCCAGTTGTCAGCTCTAAGTAATTTGGGTTAGTGAAGATTCTGTCCTTTCAATCTGTAAAAACAATGAAAATAGCCTTTAATTCTGTTTTAAACTTTGCATTTCTTAGGATATAAAACCTTTGGCCAGTTTCTGTGAGTCATAAAATTTTCTTCTTGTGATTAGCACAAGCAAAAAACAGTGTAGCCCAGATAAGAGAAACATCCTTTACACTGTCAGATCCTCAAACAAAAATTAAAGGGACTAGCTAGAAGTCATTGTGGAAAGTAAACTGAATATAATTTGGCAACATATCATTATTAATAAATACTAGAAGGCCTTTATTATAGTAAAAACAAGGGCTTTTTGCCTTTTGAGTATCATTTCAAGGTTTCTGGTGGTTGAAAAAAATCACATTTTTAAGAAGTTCTGTTTTCTCACAAACTTCAGAATTTCTATCAAGCTGTCTGAAAACAAAATATTTTTGTTCCTTAAACACAGCTGGCAGATTTCAGAGTGTTACAAACAATTGGCCGTAAGTCAAAAGATCCACAGAGCATAATGCATTGTGTATGGTCTTAAAATAAGATACTTAATTAAATGAAGAATACAGCAACATTCAAGAATATGTGTATTATTTTGGAAACTTCTTCATGAATTTTCAGGCAAATTTTATAATGGATTTTTAGTGCTGGAGTGAAATTACCCATTCCTCATTGCCATCCCAGTCCACATAATAAATATAGTCATTCTAACCACAGTGTTGAGATGATATGCAATTCACAGTAGACAAATTCATCCCACAGGCACATGCTCACTACTTCAGCGACCTTTATTTGAGTATAAAATTTGACATACTGTCTTCAAGACAAAGTCAACTCCTGAAATAGTTATACTTATGGAAAAAAAATGGATAAAGGGCACACAGATAATCTAAAAAAAATAATTTCTTTCTTTCTTTGGAATGCAATAAAAAGATACCTGAGAAATAAAATGCAGTATTTCCATGGGTAGCAGCACTGCAGGGCTTAGAATCTGGAGCCTGGTTCTAATTCTGGCTCTGTCATTTAATTGTGTACCTTGGGAAAGTTACTTAACTTCTCTGACCCTTGTCTTCCTCATCAGGAAAGTGAGATAAATAATATATGTCACATAGAGCTGTTACAAAGACTAAATGATATTATATTTGGAACAGGGTTTAGTTCAGTGCTTAAAATGTAGAAAGATAGCCGGGCGCGGTGGCGCACGCCTGTAGTCCCAGCACTTTGGGAGGCTGAGTCAGGAGAATCGCGAGTTCAAAGCCAGCCTCAGCAATGGCGAGGCACTTAGCAACTCAGTGAGACCCTGTTTCTAATAAAATACAAAAAAAAAAGGGCTGGGGATGTGGCCCAGTGGTCTAGTGCCGCTGAGTTCAATCCCCAGTACCAAAAAAAAAAAAAAAAAAAAAAAAAAATGTAGAAATATATCAATTTTTTTTCCAGCAATAATAAATATGCATGCTATAATTAGAATGATGATGATGATGATTTTTTTGTATTTTACTTCTTTAAGCTCTGCCTTGAGCTTTTTATCCTATCACATGATTGCTGCTAGCCTGAGACTCTGTTGGGTGTCTACAGATAAGTCAGAGGCATATTACGAGGAATTGAGTGCATACCCATATTGATATAAGATCAAGATGCATTTGATTCTTTCATAGGGATTTATCCTGAAATTTCATCTTCACCAAATGACTTTTCACATTTTTGAGAGTAGCTTCATGGTGTGGCTGAATGACAAAGAAATGATATATCCACTTTAATCTTTATCCATCCTTACTTGACAGACTCAGCTATCCAATGCCACTCTCCATGTACCCTGTCACATCAGGAGCTGTAGAACATGAGTACACAGCTCCTATGGGGAAAGCCCAGTGGTGATAATGCTGAAGTGCCATGTGAAGGTGATAAAAAAATTAAATTTAGGCAGAACAAAACAAACTGTGCTTGTTACCTCACGCAGTGTGTTAAATGAAAAGACCATTAAAATCTATGAATTAGTCCCTAAACTCTTACGCTATGCAGATGAGGTGAATTTCCTTATTGAGAGAGCAAGATCCGGGTCTGTTGACCCAAACACAAAAGTGTGCTTCTAGATCCTTGCAGCAGTTCAATGTTGAAGGGAATGATGTTCAAGTAACAATTCTTCAGAGGCTGATTGCTAAACAATATCTGCTAGTCTGTGGGTTTCTGTGTGTGAAAAAATTGAAATAACCTGGAAGTAGCAACAAACCATCTTATCTACAAATCACTTTATGGTAGTTTTGAGAACAGAGCACATTATTGTATCTTGACAAGGGACAGTCTCCAGCATACACTTAGCTGTCATAGGACATTCTATCTCTGTGTTGTGAACACAGTTATCTGAGGAAAATGTAAAAGCCATATGATTTCCTCATATAAAGCTGGCATTGGATTGCTTTTTGGTGTAGAATAAATCTTGCTTTTACTTATTGCTTCAAGTTAAGTGGAATGTAATTTGAAGGAATTAAACATTATATTTTAAGTCACTTTCAAAATGGTTTAGATTTGGGCATGATGTAAAACTTTCCATGAATGAAAGTCATTTATATATTCTACACTAGTTCCTAAATCAATTAGCATTCTTTATATGTTTAACAGGTGAAAAATAAATAGGAGTTAAAAACCTTAGCAAATAGATTCATGGTGAACATGATGAACTATTACTAAAACAACAATAAATTACTCAGTATCATTCCTGAAATAGACACCATAAGTATGCTGATCATATAGCACTTTTGAAAAAAATATTTTTGAGATAATTAACAAAGCAGTTTGGCAATTTATTAAGTGATAAATCTAGCATATTAACATAAGGTATAAGTCAATTTCTGCTTATTAAATATTTGTATAATTTTATATGTATTTTCTCATAATAAACAAGGTATTATTTTTCCTTATACAAGATATAGGTGGACCAGATGTGATATTTTTAGAGTATTAGGATAATTATCTTACCCCAGATCACATTGATTTGCAAAGTAATTTTATTCAGTTTATTCTGAAAAACACTCACGACCCTTTCTTTATTCTGCCAATCTTATTTCAAAACTAGAACTTCTCTTGTTTGGTACATATGCTCTTACCATGCCCTAGTACATTTTACCCCCATGCTAATTTCTGCTTTAATATGAGAATTGTATTTACCATTGGTAGTATCATTTAGTGTCTGTGACAATACCATCTGTTAGAAATTGAATCAAAACTATAATTTACTTCTATTATACTGAAATGAACACCTGCCTGTTAGGTTCTAGACTTAAGACCAGGGATTCATTCTGAATCATCACTATAAAGCTATCCAATGATGGCAAACAGACCATGTTCTTTGGAATAAACTAATGGCAAAATCCCATTACCAATTCCCCCAAGTTATCAATTTTCCTTTAAAAATGTATTGCTAATTTCTTCATATTGTAATGTACCTAGATGAAATGAGTATTTTTCTATAGTTTGGATGACACTGAAATGATTGAGTTTGGTAAGCTGTCATGCAAACTGAGGCCAAATTGATTTGAAGGCACAGATTGGGGAAAAGTGAAATAATATTTTGTCACTTTTAGTTCCTGAGCATGCACCTGCCTGGTCTCCTCTTAAAATGCAGATCAAAGAATTGAATATTAATTACCTGTTCAGCCTTTTATGTCAAGCATCATCATCCACTGCAGCTATACTATCCCACTGGGCCCTAGGTTATTATTAAGGACTGTGATTTCCCACCTGCTATGGTCTGAATGTTTATATCCTCCCCAAATTCATATGTTGAAATCCTAACCCCAAAATTGCTGGTATTAGAAGATGGAACCTTTAAGACTGATTAGGTCATGGGGGCAGAGCCTTTATGAATAAAATTACACTAGTCTCCCCTTATCTGCATGGGATATAGCCCAATATCCTCAGTGGAATCCTTAAACCACTGATAATACTCAACCTATATATGCTACATTTATTTTCATATGCATATCTATACTAATACCTTTTTCATCTTAACTAAGTATTGATTATACACTGTTGCTATAATTTTATAGTTTGAGATACAACAGCAAAATTAGCATGAATATCTTTTTACCTCACAATTTCATGGATAGAAGTTGTTTTTATGCAAATCTTAGCAATTTCAGTATATTATTATTTTATTTATTGCTGAGAATGTTCATGTTGTTATTTAAAAAATCACCTTAAAGATTCTCCTTGGCATATCTGAGTTGCCAATCACCACTCTCATGTTTTGGAAACATTATTAAGTAAAATAAGGGTCACTTGAACATAGGTAGTGCAATACTGGTGCAGTAAATTTGAGAAACAAGAAGGCTACTAAAATAACTAAAAGAAGGGTAGCATATAAAATATTGATAGGTTGGACAAAAGAATGATAGTAACAAAAACAGCATGGTATTGGCACCAAAACAGACTGGTGGACCAATGGTACAGAATTGAGGACACAGAAACTAATACATATAATTTCAGCTATCTTATATTAGACAAAGGTGCCAAAAATGTACAGTGGAGAAAGGATAGCCTCTTCAACAAATGGTGCTGGGAAAACTGGAAATCCATATGCACCAAATTGAAATTAAATCCTTATCTCTCACCATGCACAAAACTCAATTCAAAGTGGATCAAGGACCTAGGAATTAGACCAGAGACAATACGCCTAATAGAAGAAAAAGTAAGCTCCAATTTCCAACATGTAGGATTAGGCCCCAAGTTTCTTAATAAGAATTCTGTAGCGCAAGAATTACTACCAAGAATTAATGAATGGGATAGATTTAAACTAAAAAGCTTCTTCTCAGCAAAAGAAACAATCAGTGAGGTGAATAGAGAGCCAACTAACTGGGAACAAATATTTAATACATGCACATCAGAGAGAGCACTAATTTCTAGAATATATAAAGAACTCAAAAAACTTTACACCAAAAAAACAAATAACCCAATCAATAAATGGGATAAGGAATTGAGAAGACACCTCTCAGAAGAAGATACACGATTAATCAACAAATACATGAAAAAATGTTCAACATCGCTGGCAATTAGAGAAATGCAAATCAAAACTACTCTAAGATTTCACTTCACTCCAGTCAGAATGGCAGCTATCAAGAACACAAGCAACAATAAATGTTGGAGAGGATGTGGGGAAAAAGGCACACTCATACATTGCTGGTGGGACTGCAAAATGGTGCAACCATTATGGAAAGCAGTATGGAGATTTCTTGGAAAACTGGGAATGGAGCCACCCTATGACCCAGCCATCCCACTCCTGGGTCTATTCCCAAAGGACTTAAAAACAGCATATTACAGTGACACAGCTATATCAATGTTTGTAGCTGCGCAATTCACAATAGCTAGGTTGTGGAACCAACCTAGATGTCCCTCAGTAAATGAGTGGATTAAGAAAATGTGGTATATACGCACAATGGAATTTTACTCAGCAATAAAAGAAAATAAATTAATGGCATTTGCAGGTAAATGGATGAAATTGGAAGACATAATGCTAAGTGAAGTTAGTCAGTCTCAAAAATCCAAGTACCAAATGTTTTCTCTGATATAAGGAGGATAGTTCATAGTATTGTTGCATGGGGGGGGGGTACATAGGAGGACTAGAGGAACACTAGAATGGTCAAAGTGAAGGGAGGGTAAGGGGGGGAGCAAGGGGGGAGGGAGGGGGAGAAAAGAAAGAAAAAAAAAAAGAAAAGGTGGTTGAATGAGACGGATTTCATTTTCCTAAATGCATAATTGAAGACATGAATTGTACGAATATACTTTGTATACAAACAGTTGTATGTAAAAAGATGCTAAATTCATGCACTATGAGTTGTACACATTCAAAAAAATTAGGGGGGGAGCAAGGGGGGAGGGAGGGGGAGAAAAAAAAAAAAAGAATGACTCATGCCCTGGACTGGATGAAGCAGGTCACCATGAGAGTTCATTATATGCTACTCAGAAAGGTGCACAATTTAATACTTACAAATTGTTCATTTCTGGAATTTTCCATTTAATATTTTCAGAATGCAGTTAACCATGGGTAACTAAGTCCACAGAAATTTTAAGCATGAATAAGAGACAAAGGGAAACCAGGTTTGGTGGCATACATCTGTAATCCCAGTGACCCAGGAGGCGGAGGCAGGAGGACCATAAGTTTGAGGCCAGCCTCATCAAATATGGACATCCTGTCTCAAAAACTAAAAAGGGGGATGTAGCTTGATGATAAAGCAACCTTGGGTTCAATCCCTGGAGCAGGTGGAGGAAGGGGGGGAAAGGGGGGGAAAGCAAGACACTAGATCCAAGAGAGACCCTTCACCCCTTATGCCATGTAAAGGCACAACCAGAAGGTATCATATATGAACCAGAAAACAGGTCCTTGCCAGACACAGAATCTGCTGGTTCATTGATCTTGGACTTTCCAGCCACCAGAACTTTAAGAAAGAAGTTTCTGTTTTGTAAGCCAGACAATCTATGATATTTTGTTATACCAGCCTGAATAGGATAAGACACTATTCCACCTTCTCTATACCTTATATTGACAAATATTTTTGTATTGACAACATAATATGTTCCATTCATTCACCTAGTGGTTAGGCTATTATTTATTCAAGAAGGAGGGAGAATCTCCCACTCTAGCAGCCTTCATTTCATTTCCTCTAACCTATAAATTACTGCTGGTTTCTTCACACTTTCAGGTGATTACTCTGACACAGAATGGTATAAACACTACAGTTAAACATTAACTTGTATTCTGTACCCCATATTCCATGTAATTCTAGCCATAGACTTTTCCAAGGTAATTTGGGAAATATGACTTCCTTCAAATAATATGGTAGCTCAATGTCAGTGATCATAAATTATTTCAAAAGAAAATAATGCAAGCAAACTCTGCTTGAGATTAGAAAGATTTGTGAAAAATCAAGATGTGATATCAGTTCCCAAAAGCAGATTTTTAGTTTTGAAGATGGTGGTACTTTAAAGCTTAACCTTCAAAATTCTTCCATCTGCTAGATAAAAAAAATAATTAAGATTAAAGAAAAATAACCTGAAAGAAATAGCACTTTCTTGCCAAGATCATTTGAATATTTTTTGTTCAAAATAATTGGAATGTTTTCTTCTGTTCCACAGGCTGCTTATTTTGACATAATAATGTTTTCATGTTTTAGAATCATTTACTTAAAGACAGACATAAAGCCACTTTAAAAATACTAGCTTTTTCTGTCTGAATTAATTTCCAATTCAGTTAGGTATTCTGCAAGTCCACTGACTGAAAGCAAATAAAATAGGGAAGTACCAGAACGACTGCTTTTCATCACATGTAACTGACTCTCAAACAGAAGCTGCAGGTGAGTTGGGTAGAGCTTGACATTTTGAACTCCAAATAAAACTTGTCTTTGTTTTTGTTTTTGTTTTTTTTCTTTCCCTGCATCCTAACTTGAATTTTTCTTTCTCTACTTATCTTCTACTAAAAAAAAAAAAAAAAAAAAAAGATTGTATAGTGGTGGAATACACCTATAATCCCAGCGACTCCAAGAAGCTGAGGCAGAAGGATTGCAAGTTCAAAGCCAGTCTCAGTAACTTAGCTATTCTCTAAACAACTTAGTGAGACCCTGTCACAAAATAAAAAAAAAAATATGTGGCTTAGTGGTTAAACACCCCTGGGTTCAATCTCCAGTACCAAACCAAACAACAACAAAACAAAAATACACACAAAAAACAAAACAAAACAAAATATACTACCAAGTACTTTTGCCTAGAAAACATTGAATAATGTTCTTCCCCCTTTCATTGAATTTACTAAAATTATCTACTTAAAAGGAATATTTTATTTTTCATAAAAATAAATAATATTTATGGAAATGACTATTATTTTCATGATCTACTGTTTAACTCTGCAGAACAAGTTTTTTTTTTTAATCATGTCCATCTATTCTCCACATTGTTTTTTGTCATTGCTACTTCATGTATTCTTTCTATCTTCTCCCTTTCATCATACAGGCTGGCTAATTCAGCAAGCAAGCTTATGAAAGTGCATTTTTCATAGTCACATAGAAACAAATGCATAGCAAATGGGTAGATACTTGGTGTTTAACTCTATAGTTAATTCATGAATAAAATATAGATATGAATGGGGAAGGGCAGGGAGAAAGACTCAGCATCCATTATTATTTCTGAAAGAGTTTACCTTTTAACTAGGTGCTTAAAGCTATGACCAAGTCAGTAGATGTGGTACTGCATAAAGCCTTTAGATGGAATCTGGGCACAGCAGGAGAAGAGATTGAAGTATAAGAAAACCTAATTATTAATATACTACACAGCAGGTTATGACACATACAGGGATGGTCTCAGAACCTTCTGCTTTTTTTCTGGCATCCTGTTATTAGGTTTCACAAGACACCAAAAATGGACAAAATTTAGGCTTAGTTTAATTGCTATGATCTGTACCATTTTAGAGATCGTGGCCTTATATTTCCTCACTGGGCCACACATTGTAGGTAACATAAGTTACTTTGAGAGCACAGCATACCCATTTATATTCTGTACTGGCCATGCCTGCTTTAGGGACTTAGGAGTTGATCCAGAGAAAGTCTTTTGGACTTACTGTTGCCCATACAGATTCAGGGAACTTTAAAATGCATACAAAAGTAGAAACTTGTTTGTAATCTCCACTACTTCACCTGTAAGGCTAACAATTCTCTCTGATGCTCCCTGATCATACTGAAAGAGGGTTCAGCATCATCTTCTCCCACAGTGCCTACCTTACATTGGCCTGATCATTCTGGAGCTATCAGGGACCTGACCTTATATACTCTTGTGCTCTTATCATTATCCCCCAAACTGTTACTCCTCATGATTTTTGCACATAGCCTTATGAAACAGCAAAGAAGTGAGCAGGGCACAATATTTGAAAGTTAAGCTGGCAGAAAAAAAAAAAAGAAGGAGCAATGAGGGGTATAGTTTGTACTCTCCAAAGGCTGATCATCACCAACATCTCAGCATTTTTCCCGCAAATGTTGTGGATCAAAAGACTAAAGGACTTTACCATTTCTGTGATGAAAAGTCAAAGGTACAAATGTCATGGTTTCACATTCAAAACACTCTGTGTTTGACAGGCACTAAGAAAACATGGTAAAGGACTAAAGGCTTAGCAATACATCTCCAGTTTACTATGTGAACCTGCATTCCATGTGAACCTACACATCCATCGTGTGCTAGCACAAGGGACTATAGATCAATGACTCTTCACTCTAAATTCACAGAGGAATGACTGAAGATATAAAGAGTAAACTCAGAATGGCTTGATTTTCTGTCCTCAGTAGAGTATTAGCAAAAAGCATTACCTACAACCTTGATCCAACCAAAATTTCCCAAGAGTCTTTCTAAATCTAACAACTCTGCCCACTAGTCATGGTCATCCAGAGGCTCTCATTGCAAATCATCCAGGTTTAAGTAGGTCCCAATGATAACATCTTCTAAATCTTTCCAATAATTCATAACTTCGTCTTAGTTTGGCTAAGTCACACTTCTTCCATATGCATTGCTTTTGTTGCATATGGGACCTCTAAGTTCATTGGCCACTTAATGTACAAGAGGCCTTGCTTACTGCTCACCCTCAGGTGACTTAATTATCCAGTTACTCTGTGAGAAGCTGGAACTCCTTAGTTCTTTTAATTACTCTCTTTCTAATTGCACAGATCTGGATTTTATACAATAAAGTAAAACTGGTTCATTGGAATTTTCTTGGCAGAAGGATACAGCCAGACTGGTACCCTGTTTATTTTAAGGAAGCATCAGTTTTACAGTTTTAGTAATGGAATTCACCACAGATTACTCAGGTGCCAACTATGAATTTATACAACTTGTATTTATATTGGCCAGAAATCCTAGGGTTAACAGTTAAAGTTAATATGAATCAGTATATCTAGTACCTGTAATACACTATTTCAAGTAGATTTCTAAAACAAGTTTTAAATAGCATATCTATGACCATATTTTTACTGGTAATACCAATAAAAATATAACTTACACTTTGATAATATGTTGGTTTTATATATTTTAGCAATTACAATACTAAATTACATTTTATTATTGCTACTGATTTCTGTCATGCTGTAATAAATGAATATAAGGTAATGAAATTTATAATGAATTTACTCATTAGTTGAACAAGCACTTATTGATCTACTATGGGTCAGGAATTCTGTGAGTAAAGTGCTGGGAATATAGTAATCCTGCTTTTATTACATTTTAAGGCATGGAGAGATACAGACTTTTTAGACATAAAGTGATAAAGGCAATGAACAGGAGTAAAGGCACTCTAAAAATGCACAGGACGGGTTTTCCACCACCCTATGGAATGGACAGAGATAAATTGACTTGAATGCTACGAATAAACTTTGTATACAAACTGTTTTGTGTAAAAAGATGCTCTATATGTGTAGTATGAACCGTAATACATACTACTACTATAAATAAAAATTTAAAAAATATAAAAAAATTCTTGCATCAATCTAAATTATACCAAATTAAGACATTAAGAATGATAGAAAGATATTGGGAGACAGGAACAGTAGTGCTCTCCTATAAATCCAGCTATCCAGGAGGCTGAACTGGGAGGATCACATGTTTGAGGCCAGCCTGGATAATTTGGTAAAACCCTGTCTCAAAATAAAATTTTAAAAAGGAGTGGGGGTTGTAACTCAGTGGGTAGAATACTTGTCTAGCATGAGCAATTCCCTGAGTTTAATTCCTGGTAGTGAAAAACAAAGATATTAGCCTGGGAGGAATATTCTAAGTGGAGATAGAATAGTGTGCTGGAGGAATTTTGCAAGCAAGTTATTAAACCATTTGTAGCTTGAAACAGAGCATAGTGGGAGTAGTTATACTGCAGAAATCAGCAAACGATTCAAATCAGGGCTTTTCCTTTGTGGGAGACCAGAATATGCTTCCTCAAAATATGAGGGATTGTTGAACTGAAGGCAATTAAGAAGAAAAATATACAGGAGATCTCTCTGCCCTTCTTCTATTTGAGTAAAAGCAGGAATAGATTTACAAAGACAAAAGGTATCCTGTTCCCCTCTTTTCCAGGGAGAACAAAGGCAAATCACTAAAGACAACATTAGAACCTCAACAAGCTAGAGCTGATACCACAGGAATTTATATTAGCAAGGTTTATTAATCAGATTTTATCTGCTGTTTATTTGCTTTCCCCAAGTTGCTGTGATTTCTTTTGGTTTGTTACTTCTTCAAAATTTACTGTTCTTTGTGGAAGATGGTATGTAAGCCAGAGTTCACAGCCACCTCTTTGAGAACTTCTCATTATTTTGGTGCTTACATACACACACATACATATATATTTATCAGCTATACACATTAATAAGCTTCTGGTTTTTTCTTGTTAATCTGTTTTTATGTAAGAGTCCCTCCCAACTATGAATTTATAAGGGTTATTTTTTTCTGCATTGCACAGTAATAAAATTTGAGACTGCAAAAATAAGTAGAACCCAGATCTTTAAGGACCTTGCTAGTAAAGAATTTGGAATTTTCACGCTAGCCAAGTTATTGAACCTCCCTAGGTGTATGTCAACAGATGAATGGATAAAGAAAATGTGATATATGTATATAACTACAATGGAATTTATACTACAATGTAGTATGCTATAGTGTAGAATAAACTACAATGGAGTTTTATTCATTCATAATGAAGAATAAAATTATGTCATTAGCTGCTGGTAAATGGATGGAGCTGAAGAACATCATGCTACGTGAAATAAGCCAGACTCAGAAAGTCAAGGGTTGAATGTTTCCTCTCATATATTGAAGCTTAGAGAAAGAGACAAGAGAGAGAGAAAAAGGAATAAAAAGGGAACTTATAAATTAGAAGGGAGACCACTATTATGCATAATTATAATGTACCAAAAAAAGAATAAAAATTTGGACTTTGTCAGGAGGATGAAGGGGAAGAAATGAAGAAATTTTAAAGAAGCAAAGTCTTGATTCTGTTTTCATACTTAAATCCAAAATGTGACAATAGTATGGATAATATTCTGTATGAATACCATATGTACTTTTTCAGGAACAAGTTGAAGGACATCATGTAATTTCGAAAATACAGGAAAGCACTCTCAATATGACAAGAGTACATTTGAGGCAGATTTACTCCCAGGGCATATTGTGATAGTGTATTCTCTAACAGATGGGAAAGGAAGGTAAAATAGATTATGGCAAATGTTTCATCTGCTGTCACCTGTAAAACAATAGCCATAGATGGAAGTCATGTGTTGCATTGACCACAATGTCAGTTTGAACATTAAGACACAAAAGAAAGCCAGCCAAAAGAATATTCATTTACTTACTGTGAATATAATTCATTAACTCTGATATAATTCATTAACATTTACTAATTAACTGGCAGAGGCACCTATAAAGCTAATTTGGAGGCCATTTATTGATGGCATTTGACAATGAAATTTGAAATAATGTTCACATTACCAGCAATGTGAATTTTTTACTGTGTATGTTTATGATTCAGTTACTTTCTTGGATAGAAAAAAAAAAGTTTAACTGATTTTACAGTAGGCCCTGAGCAATTACAGGTTTAACATATTCAAGTTCTATAGTCATTTGAAATTTTGCTAATGGCAACTATGGAATGCTCATAACGCTGAGCTGATTTGTATGTTTGGAAATAAGTCATTTACTGATGGGCCTACTCAGCAGCCCTGCATCTGCAACTCTGTGAGTTTTTGGTTTTGGTCACTATTATATTGAAAGACTTAATAGAAGAATTGAATAAATGAGAGGATACCATATTATTGGCTAAGAAGACTCAATATTTTAAGATACCTGTGCCTTAAAATGAATCAATAAATTAAAAGCTATCATCATAAAATTCCATGAGAATTTTTTAAAACTAGATGTGATTGCTCAAACTTAAATATAGAAAAATAAATAAGAGCTAAGAAAATAATAGAAAAGAGGATGAATGAGGATAGCCTAGCACTACGAGATACTGGCACATATATAGCTATGGCAATGAAAGAATTACACACACACACACACACAAATCAAGAAACAGAGTACTGATATGGAATAGAGAATCCAGAAATACACCCAAGTACAAAGAGAAATTTAGTACATAATAAAGGCGACATTGCAAATTTATAAGAAAATATTATAAACATTAAAGATGAAGACATCAAAATACTAAGATAAAGTATGATATAGTTTTTAAAATAATCTTGGTATAAAGAAGGGCTTTAAAAATATGACAAAAATACAGAAACCACAGGAAATGAAATGCAAATTTGAATGGGTGAAATAAAATGTTTCTGCCTGATAAAGCATCATAAACAACATAAAAACCAAATAATACACTGGCAATAAAATGTTTGTGACATATGAAAAAGGGAACTTTTTGTGATAATCAGGAATAGATCAATAAGAAAAAGAATGAAAACCCAATAGAAACTAGGCAAAGATCATGAAGGCAGACTTCACAGAAAAAGAAAGAAAAATGTCTTAAATATGTGAAAATATACTCAATCTCATTCATTACAAAGAAATGCAAATTCAAACTTCAAAGAAATAGAAATTTTCACCGTCAGATTGGCATAGCAGAAGTCTATTACCCTCATATATTGGATAGGAAGGTAAATTGTTATGATGTTTTAAAAGACAATTTGATAATTTATATACAAATTTCAAATGCAGATATCCTTTGAGCCAAAAATTTGACTTTGAATAATTTATTCCTCATGCATACTTGTACATAGCTATGCTAAGATATTCATTGTACCATTATCCATAATAATAAAAAATTTGAAACAACCTAAATGTTTCTTGATAGAAAATTGTTTAATACATGAATGTGCATCCATATATTGGGATATTATGATACTGTCAATAAAAAAAAAATAAAGCAAATCTGTCAGGACCGAATAGAATAATCTCCAGTACATAGTGTTAAAAAGGATTAAAGGAGTACAGAATAGCATTATGTGTAGTATATTACCATAGCACAGAAGAAATTATACATATTTTTTAAAGACACAAGAAAATAATGGGAAAGAGAGTAGTTAAGTAAAGGAGAGGTTTTTGCTTTGTTTTAAATATATACCCTGTATAAAATGTGATTTTTTTTCTGTCATACTCAGGAGTGGCTGTAATCAATGATATGAAAATATTTGGGGGATTGCTTCAATATATGCAAAATGTGTCCAATGAATAAAAGATACAACTTCAACAAAAGCTGAAAGGCTTCTTTTAGTATATTTCATCATCTTCATTCATGAGATATCAGCAATATAGTAGGAATCATCTTATTCATAGATATTACCATAAGTGAGTGCTATCAGGGCTTGGACTATGCCTTGTCTTAAACTCCTTTGAATTCATTAGGGTTTATCCAAGTGCCTATGTCAAATAAAACAGCCAAACAGAAGTTAAAAGGGTGAAACAAATTTTACTCAAGAACTATCACAATAAGAAAAAAGAGATCTCAGTAACAAACTGGGCTCAATTGTGCATGTTACAAGGAAAAAGGGAATTTATAGCTAAGAGTAGGGTGATCCATCAGCGGTTAGAAACCTACATAGAAAGTAGGGTAATTCTTGCTAAATTGACTTTTATCAGGAAGCTTTAACAGGATTCTTGCTAAAGACAAACTGGGGTAATGTGTTATTACCTGGGGAATGGTGGGAAATGAGGAATATGATTAGATATTGAGAATGAACAGATATGTAGGGTGGGGATTCTGGCTAAATCAACACATGGGATTTTTGGTATAACTAGGTGATACAAAGACTAATATAGAAGCCTAAATATAATAGTCTAAATGAAAAGAAGGTTCAAATGAGCCTGAGTAAAGTTAATGAGAGAGTCTTTGTCACTTTGTGCACAGTAAAGTCAATTAATTTCTACAGAATCAACAGATGAGTAATCTAACAAATGGATGAATATTTACTTCTTATTATGGTGAGTTTTCTGTTACTGTTACAAATACTTGAGATGATCAACTTATGAAAAAAAGGTTTATTTTGGCTCACAGTTTTTGAGATTCTACTCCATGATCAGATGGACACAATTGCTTTTAGGCCTTTGATGGAGGAGCAAGAACATCATAACAGCAATATGTAGCAGAGAAAATCTACTCACACCATTTGGAAAGTGCAAGAAAAAGAGAGGAAGTGACTAGAACATGTCTCCAATAACCTAAAACCTTTCACGAGGCCCCATGTCTTAAAGGATCTACCCCTGCCAATAGCATGGGTACAGTGTAAATCTGAACTTTAGTAGTTATGAAATGATGTATTATGCACCATTTATGTTAAAGGCACATTTTTGTTGTTATTTTTTATTTTATAAATGCCTTTTGCTCCTGTAAATATATTTTTTTATTTTACATGTATGATCAGTTTATACTGTATGTCATAGTTAATAAGGAAAACTATCATAATTCTTGAAATCTAGATATTTAGAATTATCTTAATATGAATCCCTTTTGCAAGACAAAGCAGTATTATAATGTTTACCAAAGATGGCACCAAGACCACCTAAGATACTTGTTTAAACTGCAGATTACTAGGCCCCATCTGCAGATATTCTGATTTAGTAGGTTGGGGTTGGTGTTTAGGAATATTTAAAGATCTTCTGATATGGACGTAATTGGTTTTCAATTTTTTCCCCCTTAAGAACCTGATAGTACAGGCATATGGGAAAACAAAACATATTTGGTGTATTCTCTTTTAAAATTTTATTTAACAAGAATTACTACCATGATTACTTTGTACTAGTCAATAATTACTTTACAAACTCATTTCATTTCCCCTAAGAGCCCTTTGAACTAGGAAATATCTTTCCATTTTATGGATGAGGATACTGAGACAGAAATGTTTGTTAAAAAAGAAAAACATGGTCAGATACACTGAGACAGTATAAAACAGTGGTTACCAAGGGGCAGGGAGTGTGGGGGGAAGAAATGAGTCATTGGTCAAGTGGTAGAAAGAAAGAAATATGTGGGATGAAAAAGTCTACAAACATGTTAAACAGGAGGATCATAGTTGATAACATTGCACTGTATTAGGAATTTATTTTTGTTAAATAAGTAGATTTTAGCTGTTCTTGCCACTGTATACACTCACACACAAATGAGTAACTGTGAGATGATGGATATATTAACTTGCTTCACTATAGTAACTTCTAATATCTATGTTTCTCATAATATTTTGTTGTACAATAGAATTTATCAAAGAGGGAAAAAAAGGAAGAATAACTAGTTAAAGTTTATTTGTATAGCTAGCAAACCACATCAAGTAAACCCCAGAAACTGTACTTACTGCTTTCTTCTACAAATATTTTACAACATTTAAAATACTCCAATATCTTTGACCTGCTAATAAATATGCATTCAGTGACACTGGATCACACAAAAAAAATAAAAGTACAAAAGCAAAGTTTTACAACTGGATCTCAAATAACAATATAAATTTGGTGCTGCACAATACTTACTTAAAAATAAATTAAGTTTTATAGTTGATTCTCCTCTCTGTCCAAATGTGACATTTCTTAATTCAGCATCACAGATTTTATTCAGATGTGGTAATACTGCAGATTTGAACTACATAAGTTAAGTGATACATATCCAAATCAAAGGGGAAAATGACTGATTATTTAACAAAAATACAAAGAGATTCTGGGCATAGTTTCACGGCCTGCCTTTGGAGGCCTGGAATTATGGCTTTGCAGTACCTTTCACTTTAATGATAATCCTTGTCTTAGTGTTTGTCTGTGTTGCAGTAGCCAATTGTGTGAACTTGAGAGTTTTAAATGCTGTTGTACTCCTGCAATCACTCCTGATGATACAACAATTTATCATCTAACACAAAGAATAAGAGGGCCTGACGCCCACAGAGATCAAAACAACTACCATCAAAAACATGTTACATGTTCATGACCCATCAAATTGTGCTACATATCTGGATTGATCAAGTCCCCAGAAGATAATGGTCTATCCTTCAGCTTAGGTTGAAGAATGACCAGAAGGGAAGGCCATTAAAATAAAAAATGGTCCTGCTGACAGCCTGCCTGTGAGGGGGAACTGCAAAGTGAAAGAGAAGCCACACCTGAAACATTGTACTGGGTCTCTAAAATGAACTGTGCACAATCAAACTATACTCACAGATTGTTAAAGCTCAAACTCTTGAACATTAGCTCCTTCAGATCCATATTTTCCCTAGAAGATCATACACTAACTAACATTAACAACTCTGCAGAGATGCATATTTTCTAAAGATAAATTCACTGACAATTCCAACTACTCTTTCGTTTAAAGGTTTGATCCAATTTCTGCCAACACCATTCGATTACTAACTTTAATTTGCAAATTTCTTTAAGTCCCTGTCTGATCTCCTTCCTTTTGAAGTACCACATGTTCCCTCCATGTGTATTCTTTCTTTCCGCAGCAAGACTATGCTCCTGGTAGTCTCCAGCTAGCCTGTCTTTATTGCTTTTGTGAACACAGCCTAAGAAGCCATGTAACAGAAAAGGTTCTTCAATCATTCTTCCCTATTAGGAGTAGAGGCTGTTGAGAGGAATGTACATGTTATCCAAGTGTATATTGTAATCCTATATTGGCTACTAACTGTACTACTCTATGGTGCTGATTTCCTTGCTCCTAAGTTGGTCATTATATGTTTGTGCCCATGATCCAAATTAGCATAGTTAATACATCTTTTATGGGAATGTGAGTTTGACCACATTCAATAATATTATTAGTATTTTAATATTTAGTCAGGCACTCTATACTTAATGATGACTAATCCATCATTTTTCAAAAGTGGTTTCAGTATTAGAGATCTATAACTGTGCAGTACTTTGCATGAGAAATGTGCACTCTTTTCTTTACCTCAATAGACAGCCATTGATAATTTTAGTGTCTAGACCTGTCACTTTGACATTTTTCCTCAGAGCTAAACTTATTTTCAACACCAAAGATGCAAGAAATAATGCTTCAAAGATTATGTATCAGAACTCTTGTCTCTTTCTCTCTGTCCATATGTATGAACACACATAACTTTTTTTTCTTTAGAAAATTAACACATGTTAGCATATTTCTCTCAATAGACTACTAAGAAGTTACCTTTCAATTATTTATCTCTCATAAGCAAACAATCCTATTGGCTTTCTTACTTCATTTTGATGGAAAATGGGAATGCTGAAACTAAAAGTGATATTAGTGATTGTATCAAAGAATTTCTCCAGAGGAACAGAACCAATAGGAGAAACAAACTCTGTGTGTGTGTGTGTGTGTGTGTGTGTGTGTGTGTGTGTGTGTGTGAAAGAGAGGGAGGGCTCTTTGAGTATTTTTAAAAAAGAAATTGGCTAACCTGATTGTAAGGGTGTTATGGCTTATATGTGAGGTGTTCCCCCCAAAGCTCATTTGTGAGACAATGCAAGAAGATTTATAGATGAAATGATTGGATTATGAGAGCTTTAACCTAATCAGTGAACTAATCTCCTGATAGGGATTAACTGAGTAGTTATTGAAGTCAGGTAGGGTTTAGCTGGAGGAGTTGGATTCCTAGGGGCATGGCTTTGGGGTATATATTTCATGAGCTGAGCTTAGCCTCTCCGTTTCCTGATCATCATGTCCATAGCTGCTTTTTTTCCATCACACAATTCTGCCATGATGTTCTGACTCAATCTCAGGACCAGAGGAATGAAGTTGGCCATGTATAGATTGAGACTTCTGAAACTGTGAGCCTTAAAATAACTTTTCCTCCTCTAATTGTTCTTGTCATGTTTTTTGGTTACAGTGGTGAAAACACTGACTAAAAAAGAGGGCTATCAAGTTTGAAATCTATAGGACAATTGCAAGGCTGGAAACTCAAGCAGAAGTTGATAGTATTAAAGCAGAATTTCTTCTTCTCTGGGAAGCCTCAATTGTTTTTAAGACTTTCAACTGATGGACAAGACTCCCTCATATCCTCAATGGTCATCACCTTTACTTGAAGTTACCTGACTATAGATGCTAACAAAGTACACAAAATACTTTCATAACAATCTCAAGTTTTTGATAAATAAGTAGGTACTACAGCATAGACAAGTTAACATATAAAACTACCTACTACAGTGATCATCTAAATAAACTCAATTATTTTTACACATGGATAGTAACCTAGCTATTAAGTTTATGGCACACTGGAGTTAGTACCTAAGTCTATGTATGCCAGACTGAGTTCTCACCAATCAAAACCTCAAAAAGTTTTGTGTGTACCCCTGTATTTGTGGAAGAATTAAAATTCTAAGTGTTTGCTGTTCAAGGAATTTCTTGTGCCTGTGATTAACTTGAAATGATTACCATGAGTGTGTTATTATTATTGCTATTATTATTATCATTATTATTATTAAAGAATGTATTATGTGGCTCAACTAAATGCTACTACATGATACACATAGAAAATTGGCCAATGCATTTATAAGTCTTAAGAACTGAACTAAAATATTTGAAACACAGAGAAACATTGTTGAACTGTTTTATAAACTGAGTGACTAATGGCCCCTAAGTTACTTTTTAATTTAACTCTTAAGTTGCTATTTTACTTTTATAAAAAACATCTATTAGTTTATATATAAAGTAAATGTTGTGTAACTTACATTTAGTATACAAATCAGGCAACAATTAAGATGTGTTATTTTTAAGAATTTTCATTTTTCTCTACTAAGAATACTTAAAGGTTTCTAGTGAGCTTACATTATAGATTATTTTCTAAATAATTCTAGAGAGTTCACTAGAAATATATATTTTTTATAATGGGAAATGAGATTTCCAATTAAACAATTAGGCTTCTTGCACAAGAGGTAGCTTTTAGAATCAAAGATATAAATGCAGTGAAACTCAATATTCACCTTTTTAAAATTAGAATCTCTGTAAATTAACTTAATTATCAGTAAAACAAACAAACAAATAATGTAATGATGATGTTTTAGGTCACAAAATAAGTGCAAACATTTTATTAGTGATTTCATTATTTAGTCATAAAAGACTTGAGTTCCCCCCAAATTGTCCAGAAAATAGTAGTAACTATTAGCCTATTAACATACCTATGGGTTAATTAAGAAACTTAAATCAAGCTAACTCCATTCATTTTGCCCAGACACCTCACCCTGCTACACCTCCCCTTCCCCCTTCCTGCAAGAGCCTGCTCACCTAGAGGCTGATACCTCCACCCACCTGCACCATGATCACAGTGCTCACAGTCTTTCTGAATATGTACAGGGGCCTGCCAATACCAGAAGCTGGTGGCAATGTGTCTGCTCCTCATGCCCCTTCCTCTTTGTAGTTCTTGAGGTTTTGAAGCTTGTTTTCCACCTGCAATAGCAAGGACTAAGCCCACCCCCAATGCATAACCCTGGCTCTGACTTACTTCAGAGGAAGTCTGCTGCTGTTCTCTCTGTGCAGAGGCAGCCTTGTCAGATTTCCTGACAATAAACTTGCTTCTGCTTAGTTTCAGTGTGTCCAGGTGATTTTAGTCCTGTGCCACTTTCCTAACAGTAACAACTCAAAAAATGACTATATAACAACTCAAAAAGGAAAAGATGAACATGCTGACTTTTTGAAAATGTGGACAAAGACTGAATAGGGAAATTAAAAACAAGAAATATGAAACCCCAATAGAATATAAAAATGTTTAATTATGCAAGTAATCAATACTATGAAAATTAAAATGAGAATATACTTTTGGCCTACTATATTGTCAAATATTAAAAGTACTAACTTTAGTATTGGATATATACCTCATAAAATGCTGGCAGTTGTACATATTGGTAGTTTCTTTCAGTAGGTCAATTTGGCAAACCTTATAAAGAAAAATTTAGAAAATATTTCACGCTCTTTTTCTTAGTAATTCAATTCCTAGGAACTAATCTTAACGATACTATTGGATAAGTGGATGAAGATGGAAGTACTAGAATGCTCATATCTGTAATTATAAATTAATGTTAAAAGTAAAAATGTTTTTCAATAAGTTGCAGTTTATTTATATAATGGAATACTACATAGCCATTAAAATGTATATGAATATTTCATCAAGAAAAGTCATCTTATAACAAGTATGCACAGCGAGCACAGTAAGTTTCCAATTGTTTAAAGTATGAATGTTCACACTAAAAAAATGCCTAGAAATATATACAACAAATTTTTAATCTATTTGGATAGTGTAATTATTATTATTTTTGTTTTCTTTTGGCTTACTTTATTTTATATAATTTAAATAACATCACTTTTTTGTAATGAGAAAAAGGAATTATTATTATATTATTATTTTGGTGCCAGGAATTGAACCCAGGTTATATAAACACTAAGCCACCACCCCAGCCCTTTCTCTCTCTTTCTTTTTTTAATTTTTTTAGATTATTTATTTACTTATTCATAATGCACAAGTATATCATCTTTTTACATACAACTGCTTGTATACAAAGTATATAAGTACCATTCAGATCTTTAATCATGCATTTAGGATCTTGCTGAGTTGCTTATGGTCTCAGTAAGCTGCTGAGGCTGGCTTTGAACTCACAATCCTCCTGCCTCAGCCTCCCAGAAAAATTAATTATTTTTAATTTGGAGAGAAAAAATGTGTCTAAGGAAAAAAGAATGCTAAGCAGTACCATTTTCTTTTCAAACCAGATATGGCCTGCTACAGATGTGATCCTCTACCCTCAAATTCATATGTTGAAGCCCTAACCCTTGATATGAACTTATATGGACAGAGGACCTTTAGAAAGCAATCAAAGTTAAATGAATTCATAAGGATGTGATCCTGACAAAATAGAATTGGTGGATTTATAAGAAGAGAAGGACAAGTCTTTTTTTTTTTTTTTTTTCCATGTATACAGACCAAAAAAGTCCACATGAGCACACAGTGAGAAGGTGACTATTTACAAGCCAGGAAGATAAATCTAATTAGAATCTGACAGCAGTGGTACCCCCTTCTTGGATTTCCCAGCCTCCAGAATTGTGGAAAAATAAATTGATGTTGTTCATGTTGCTTACTCTATGATATTTTGTTACGGCATCTCAAGCAGCCTAAGACGCACATTTTCACTTATTTATAAACTTTATCTTCTCTGCTGTCCCTAAAATAAGGCTATAATTAGTAAGTTCTGTTAAATCCAAAGAAAGAAATTTGTCTAGATTCTGAAGAGGATCTTGTATTTGGAAGACATGTGACTATAGACCATACAAAGACCAAATCATGAAGAAATAAAAAAGCTTGAACATTCAACATGATCAAGTGGGATTTATCCCAAGGTTGCACAGATGTTTCAACATATGCAAATCCATGAAAATGATAACCACATCAACAGAACAAAGCACAAATAACATATGATCATCTTATTAAATGCAGAAAAGGCTGAATAAATTAGATATAGAAGGTACATACCTCAACACAATAAGCCATTTATAATAAGCTAACAGCTAACATTATACTGAAGGGGGAAAAGGTGAAAGCTTTCTCTCTTAAGATCTGAAGTAAGACAAAGATTCCCATTTTCTCTACTTTCATTCCACATAGTTCTGGAAGTCCTATACAGAGGAATGAAGTAAGATAAAGAAATAAAAGGCATCCAAATTAGAAAAGAAGTAAAATTGTCACTGTAGATGACATAATCTTATATACAGAAACCCCCAGAGAACCCACTAATACTGTAAATTAGTATAACAATTATGGAAAACCATATGGAGATTGGAGATTTTTCAAAAAATTAAAAGGAGAACTATGATATGATCCAACAATCCTCCTACTGGGCACATATCCAGAGGAAATAAAATTGGTATGTCAAAGAGCCACCTGCATTTCCATGTTTGTTGCAGTAGTATTCTAAATAGTCAAAACACAGAAACAACATAATGTCCATCAATAGAAAATTGATTTAAAAACATATTACATATATACAATGTAAAACTATCTGGCCATAAAACGGGAATGAAATCCTTTCACTTGTAACAACATGGATGGAACTGGAAATCATTGTATGAAGTAAAATAAGCCAGATACAGAAAGACAGGTGTCATGTGATCTCACTCATATATGGAATCTAAAAACATTGATCTCACAAAAGTTGAAAACAGAACAGTGGTGACCAGACTCCAGAGGGAAGAGGAGTGGGCTGGAGAAATATTGATCAATGGGTACTGAGTTACATTTAGACAGAAGCAAAAAGTTCTCGTGTGCTACTGCACAGTAGGGTGAATATAGATAAGGATATACTGTACATTTCAAAAAGCTAGAAAATAGGATTTTTAAGGTTTACACCATAAAGAAATCATAAATGTTTGAGAAGATAAATATGTTTAACCTGATTCTAATATTACTCAATATATGCATGTATCAGAAAAACAATATGGTACCCATTAATGTGTAGAATTTTTATGTGTTAGTTTAAAAATTGAAAGATAAATAAAGATTTTAAAAAATGTTCAATGGAAAAGATGTTAGGATAGTGTGATAAGAGTGGGAGCATTGTAGGCAAAGGCATGAAGGTGGAGCAATATGAAATATGGTTCAGAGATAAGAAGCAGACCAATGTGAGTATAGAGAAAAAAAAAGAAGATGAGAGGTTAATTGGGCTCATTTTCTCCAAAAATGGACAAAGATAAGCAGTCAAGTGTAAGAATGTTTTTTGAAATTGTATTAAACTATGACTTGGTTTTAGATTTATCAATTTTAAGAAATTGTAATATTGGGAAAAACTAGGTAAAGGGTACTGAATTCCTCAGTACTATTTCATGCAACTGTGTGTACATCCATTATTATCTCAAAATAAAAAGTCAAATTAAAAATCAGAAGTCTTCAATGTCTAAAAACAGGATCTGGATTTAATTTTGAAAGTTAAAATCATGGTGTTTAGGTAATTATGGACTTGTGTTTTTTAGGAAGTATGAATTTTCACATATCTTAAAGAAATGAGATTTTTGAAAAGAATCAATTTACCTATGTGTTCAGAGAAATAAAAACTCCTACCCTAAAGAGGAACTAATAGGACTTTGGTCATTAGGCTATTAATTAGGTTCCTGGCTGTGTCAGTATTTGGAAATCTCTGCTGTTGTTTTTACTTTTTCACTTCAGTTTTAAAGATACACAGTTATCTGTTACCTATAATAATAACAAGAAAGAAAAAGGCAGAAGTGCAAAGTACATATCAGGAGAGCAAAGGAAACAACATCTACTCATATATTTGATGTTCTCTATGACCTTTGTACTGGGCCACTGCCATCTGTTCTCCATCAGCAATTACCTATTAATCTATGGAAAATCATTTTATTGTTGAAGAAGAACTTTTTTTCACAAAAAGAAAGAATTAGATATATAAATGCTGAGGTCAATGAGAAAGGAAAGGTGAATAGTAATGTTGAGAAAATGAATATGTTAAACTTTGATGGTTCATGGTGCATCTGGTTTAGAGTAGCAACTACAAAATGACTCTTGTGATGATGTTTTAGAAAGATAAAAGCTGAAAAACTTCAAATTTTTTGTTTTAAAAATGCTTCAACCTAATTTTAAGTGGCACTAATATGACAAAAGCAATGTTTGGGAGGATGGATAGGGAAATGTTTGAATTGGTTTTACGTTCATGATTCACTAAACCCATTTAATTATTTATTAATTCAACAAGCATTTAAGGAATGCTTACAATTGTCCAAGGAGAGTGGCTCTAGAGATACCAAAAGGTACATTTTCTGACTTAGAGATATGTATTAGTCCTTTTACTATTGCGATAAAGAATACTCAATCCTGTGTAATGTACAAAGAAAAGAGTTTTATTTAGCTCACAGGTTTGGAGGGTATAAGTCCAATATTCAAGGCTCCATTTGTCAGCATCCATTGAGGACTCTCTTTTCTATATCAGGACATGGCCATAGATCAGAAAGGGAAACAAATGTGTGCAAAAAGAGGCAAAGTTTGTGGGGAGACCTTGTTTCATAAAATGTGAATCTCATGAGAATTAATTCACTCCACAAGATCATCACTAATTACTTTGGAAGGCATTGTCCCCATAATCTAATTACTTCTAAGTAGTCCCCATCTCTTATATTCCACCACTTTTCCACATCACCACACTGGAGACCAAGATTCCAACATGTAACTCCTTGGGGGACACACTCAAACCATATTCAAACTATTGTAAGATGCATATAGTCTAGACAGACAAACGATTGGTCTCTCAAGCGGAAAGCTCAAAATGTTGTTGGAGAGGGTGGTTAGCAATGAAGTGGGAATTGCTTGGGCTGTAAAGTCTTTAGTAAGTACCAATTAGGTACTTATGCCTAAAATTTTAACCATTGCTGCCTTTAATTCTTACAAGCATGCTGTTGAGATTGGACTTATCCATATTTTATAGAGGAGGAAATGTAGGTTTAAAGTCATAAAGTTATTTGCCTAAGATCACAGATTTTGTATATTGTCAACCATGAATTTGATCCATCTCTGTCTAATTCTAAGACTTAGATTTCCTTACTTTAATACACATCAGCCTTTCAAGCTGCTTATGATCAAATTATGCAATTATCTTATTTCTTGTTTAATCTTTCCAATCCAGGAAGTTAAGTGCAAGAGGAAGAATCCATCTTTCTTATTTCTATCTCTCCAGTGTTCAGACTGAAGGCTGTGAGAATAAAATCACGTTTAAAGCAATAAATTTGGAGGATGAAGCAGGGACAAAATCTTAAGAGTGGTGTCTTTCATCTACAACTAGAGTCTGGACTTCACGGGCTGGAAAAAGAGGAACTATTGAAGAATTTTAATCTGGTGAGCCACATAACAAATTTGCATTGTAAGTAGAAGACCAGTCTGTTCACTTAGTGAAGGATGACAAGTAAAGAGGCTAGTGGCAATACCAATCTCAGGGGATTTCAGTCACTGATTTAACAAAAACAAGCAAAAGCCAAAAAAATTTCCAAATAGATAATTTTTACTAATAGCTTCAAAATGGCCCATTGAAATGTATGGTTTAAATGTCTTCTCTCTGTTTTTCCCTATTGTGTAAAGTTGACAAACATTTTCTCATTATTGCCCCCATGCCTCTTTAATACAATTCTGTCTCAATTGTTTCTTTTTTGTTGTAGACTAATCTTTTTTTTTGGTACCGGGTATTGAACTCAGGGGCACTGGACCACTGGGCCACATCCCCAGCCCTTTTTTGTATTTTATTAGAGACAGGGTCTCACTGAGTTGCTAAATGCCTCGCCATTGCTGAGGCTGGCTTTGAACTCGTAATCCTTCTGCCTCAGCCTCCCAAGTGCTGGGATTACAGGCCTGCGCCACGGTGCCCAGCTGTTGTAGACTAATCTTGTGCTATTTCTTGGGTTACTGTTTTCCAAGTTAGCCTCTCATGCACCCAAATTAGTCTGTCAGCTTCACTCACTGCTTTTTGAAACTGATATCCAGTTACATTCTCTACTGTCCTGTTCTATGACCCTACCAGAAAACATTATTATCTCCATCCTATGTCTATGAAATCCTATGAACATGTATTATACAACACAATGATGATGATATAAATATTAATTTGGCTGAATCAAGGAAAGTGAAGCCAGAACCCATGAAAGTCTCAAGTGCCAGTTTAATATGCTTCCTCTGTCTATCTTGGGTCACTGTCATGCAGAAAAGTCTGAATGTATAATTAAAAGATTGGCATAATAACTCTAATTAGCAAAGGAAAGTTGTGCAGGAAAGAATTAATTTTTTAATAGTAATAAGATACTTGGCCTCCTGTTTATCTTAGAGTTTGTGGGATGGTTGAATGAAACCATGTCAATGTGACTAACTGGCTGTGGGACTGATACGTTTGGTTAGACTGACTCTCTGCAGGTTGTTTTGATTACATGTAAATTGTGGATTCAAATGGATAGGTCCTTATAACCAAGTTTCTGCATTGAGCTGAACTACTGCCCCATAATCTAGATAAATCATATAATTGAGAATGTTTTAAATCTTCTTTCATTCCCCTAACTCTATCATCATTGTACTGTTTGTAAATACTACATTTAGCTCACGCTATTAGGGAGCCAGCTAAATAGTGAGGTCTCATTTAACTGACACAAAAGAGCTCTGAGAGTCTCCTTTCCCCAACCTAATTCTGCCTAAATTACCATATGATGAACAAGCATTTATTTTTTTTGTAATAATAATTAGCATTATTGCGGTTCGTATTTTCCAAGAGCAGTAATATTTCATCTTTAAATCTCCAAGGCTCTGTGAGTTAGGTCAGTATTTTTTTCATATAACAAATTCGGAAACTGAGGCACCATGGGGTTAAAATGGAAATGACTTGCTCATACTCAGTGCTGGGATTAAAGCCCAGGAGAAGAGACCCAATTATGGGCTCAGACCAATGAGCAATGCTTCTTCTTCACATGGCTTTTGGGGTTTGTATTAATTGTAGCTTATAATAGTGTGACTGCTACATACGAGCAATTTTCTATAGAAAATTTCAAATCTATCATGTTAAGCACCATTCTAAAATTATTTCCACCTTTTAACTTTGTAATTCATCTTTAAATGTCCATGTACACCAAAGGCAAATAAATCTAGGAATTACTAACATGTACAACAATGTTTTACGCACATTTTTTTTTTTTTTTTTTTTTTTTTTGGTACCAGGGATTGAACTCAGGGGCACTCGACCACTGGGCCACATCCCCAGCCCTTTTTTGTATTTTATTTAGAGACAGGGTCTCACTGAGTTGCTAAGTGCCTCACCATTGCTGAGGCTGGCTTTGAACTCGCGATCCTCCTGCCTCAGCCTCCCAAAGTGCTGGGATTACAGGCGTGTGCCACCGCGCCCGGCTTTTTTACGCACATTTTTGAGCAAAGAATTGGCTAAAATAGAGAAAGTATACTCAAGTTGGAAAAAACAAACAAAAACCTTTCCTTAAAGTTTAGTCAAAATAGATGTTATTATAGACACCAAAAATGTACTATTTCTTAAATTATTTTAGTAAATATTTCTACATTTTTATTCAATTTATTTATAAGGGCCCTAAGTGTTCATATTTATATCAACATCTTAGAATTTTCTTAATTTAATAAGTGATTTGTTATATTTTAGTTTAATCTTTTTGATTATTGTTTTCATCTCCAAATGGTTCTGATATTTTTGGGAAGAATGTCCAAAGAAAGCAGTTATTTTTGTGCTTTTTAATCTGTGTTTTTAAATTGGTGACTAAAAATTGTAGATATTCACTGTGTATGATATATGTATATATGTATGTATGTATATATATTTGTTAAGCTCTTTAACAAATGTATTACCTCATATATCTATCTTCTTCATGTGGTAAGAACATTCAAAATCACTTGAAAATCTAGTAATTTTAAAGTATGCAATTTGTTATTATTAACTATAGTCACCAGTCTGTACAATATATCTCCAGAACTTATTTTTCCTAACTGAAATATTTTACCCTTTGTATCCATGCCTCTCCTTTCTAACCTATTGCAACTACCATTCTACTCTGCTTCTGTGAGTTTGACTCTTAGATTTCACATATAAATGAGACTTCACAGTATTTGTCTTTCTGTCCCTGGCTTATTTTACTTAACAGAATGTTCTCTAGGTTCATCCATGCTGTCACAAATAACAGGATTTCCTTCTGATCAAAGTTGAATATTATTCCACTGTGAAAACAGGAACTATTTATCTTTACCTTCTATGTGGACCTGTAGCACTTACAATAATATCTCCCTGTAGACATTTTTCACCTCTTTAAGACAGGCAGGACTTCATATTTTAGGATAAGCAGGGGTGTGAAGAAATTTTTTTAGGACTGTACACAGTGGGCTCTGTAAGTACATGTTGGCTTATTGCTAATATATAGTGTAAGTATGAAGGGTCCTGTTGCTATTGATTTCTCATCATTTCCTATTTATTCATGATTCTGGATTATATTGTATTATATTTTTATTACTTTTGGGAAGTGCTTCTGGTATGTCGATTTTGTCATAGACTTCTAAATGAGTCACAAATAATAAATATGACACACTTGAATTATCTTTCTAACTTTTCATTATGAAATTATTTGAGGTCTAACTCAGTATTCATCATCTATCCTTAGGTTATATAAATCACAAGAATTTGGTTGTTTCCTTTTCTCCAGTTTTCAATGTCAGCACAGTTAGAAGAATCCACCTAATTCAATTCTGTATACATTTATTCAAAATCTAATATCTAATGCAATTAGACAGAAATAATTACAAATATGATACAATCTCTGAGCTCAAGAAACTTGATATTGGTTTAATGTTCATTCAACAAATCTGTACTGAACACCTTCTGTGTGACAGGCACAGTTCTGTGCATTGAGGACAAAGTAGTCAACAAAGCAATGAAGAATTCTTTACCTTCAGGAAGCTTATAATCTAGGGGAGGTAAATGTAAAATGAAATGAAGAAATAAGTAAAATATCCAGGTGTTGATAAGTGCTGTATAGAAAAATAAAGCAAGAAAGGAGGGTAGGTAATAGAGTCAGAAGGTGGTGGTGTTTAATAACTGCTCATAGATTTTGATAATATTATCATTATAAATTAAATATAGGGGTTCCGGGCTTCTTGAGGCATAAACAGAAGTGAAAAAAATAATAAGATTTATGTGGATATTATCACAGTATATCAGAGTGGCAAAGCTCTGAGCATGGGCAAGGAGGGAGGGATGAAGTTCTTTCTAGGTACTGGAGACGTCTTTCACACCTCACTCCCTCTAAGAGTGACAAGAGTGATTTGGGAGACAGAGAAGAGGAGTGTACCTGAAGTGTCCTGAGTTCCTCCCTTTCCCCCTGGGGGTAGAAGTATAGGAAATGGGGTATTACCTATTAAACCTGTGAATAAGTTATGTTTACATCTAAATACAATAGGTAAGAGAATTTGGTGAGTTCTGTGATAAAAATATATAGTACATGGGCAGGGAGAGAGAGAGAGGAAATAAAAGATTAATCCTTACTGTAAAGTTTCATGGAAGAATTTACATTCTTATTATTGAATACTAAAAACCATTATCTTTATTTTGAAGGTGATGACTTTCTCCTTCAGTCTGCCAGATGCGCTTGCCCAGCCATATAGCAAGCAAGTGACTCTGGCAGATTTCTAAAGCATGTGTCAAAAATAAGTCCCAAAATCTTCTTTGGGGAAGATAAGCCTCTGTGATCTGAATCCTGCTGCAGATGAACACACAGAAATGTGGTATAATGTCCAAAATCTGATGTGAAATATACATTGTCAAAAAGCTGCATATATTTTGGTTGGTAATATCCTTAAACTCTACTACTAGTATACTTTTTTTACTTCAATTTTTGCAATAAGATCAAAGATAGTTTATGTGGCCGGAATAAATTTAAAATCAAATTTATGTTCACTGGAAGCAGAAGATATGTCAATAGGACCAAGATCAAGATTATTCATAACAACTACCACTTTCTGACTCTTTTGCTTTATACACACTGTTAATCTTCACAGAGCTCTTCAAAGGCAGTATTTCCATTTTAGAAATGAACTTTTACAAATACATTAAATGACTCACCCAAGATCACAGTTTTTATGTGTCATAGCTTAGATTGGACCCCTAATACTGTACTTTTCAAATACATGCTGGCATGAAGGAAGTTCCCAATGTTAATATTGAATCAATTGGTGTAAAGACCATGCAGCTCATATGTAAGCAATGGAAACAAGGTTGACATTATAAGTCACTTCTCATATGTGTTTGGTCCCTTTGTTAGACAGTTTAGCTATCTCTACTTCCACCACAAGGGTAGTAACAGTTCTAAAAAATCATTTGTTGCACCAAATAATTGATGAAAGTTATTTATTGTAAGAAGAGCCCAGGAAATATCCAGATAGTAAATGGAGGAGCCAGCACTTTCATGAATGTTTCCATAAAACTAAATTAGCTCTACAAGAAGAATTACACTACAAGAATAATTGTTATTTACCTTAGGCAAATACTATTAAAAATTATAATCCTGTCATAATTTATCCATTTTGGAAACCCAAAACTATTTGTTGTTTTATTATATATGCAAGAGTTCTTCAAATGAAACACAATAGCACAGGTAAGTTCATTTTAGGGTACTACCTCTACTTTTCCCAGTCATACAACAAACTATTTGCAGGGCCCTTTCATTCCCTTTCCATAAAGACACTGGGAATTCATAAGATATTATTATCTCAGGTTTTCAAAAACAAAAACTAAATCTGAGTTTAAATAATCTGGCAAGGTTGAACAGCTGGCGGACAATGGAGACAAGAGTTGAACCTAGGGTTTTACATATGCAGCTCAGCAGTCTTTCCTTACAGTATGTAGTTCCAGAAGGTTTTATAATTTTAATTCATCATATGTTTCAATAGAATATCATCAAATGTCCTATTCATCATAGTACAATAATCATGATTCAAGGTATCTGTGACCATAGTGGTCTTTCCAACCTTATTTGTTTATTGTCTGAGTAGGTTATTATGGCAACAGGCATTATCAAAATGTACAAGATAAATAATGAATTATGAATCTTCACAGGTGTCCAGCTAGGGTACCTTTAATGAAAAGCCACTCCAAAATTGAAGAAAAAATTTCTCATATATATGTTATGACCCATCTGTTGAAATCACTCATTTGTAAATAGGTACACCTATCACCAAAAATCCAGGTGAGTTCAAACAAGGTAGAAAAACACTTTAGGGAAGCTACTTAAAGGTTGTACTTAACAGACTAATTAAACTAATTTTTGTATATTCCATTTAAAGATGTCAAGCCCAAAAGCCTCACAAATTCCAAATGGGCTTATTGTTTTTCACTTTCCCTCTTGGCTCAAATCAGTTGTGGCTCAGTGTTTGCACTACTACAAGCCCTTGTATGCCTTGATGCACACATTGCACTGGCAAATTTTAAAGGAACTTTGACAAATGGTAACATCTATAGATGCAGAAGCCAGGAGTGTGAGCAGTCTGGAATTCACTTTGTGTATGGAATAGTTGAAGCAGCAGGGTACCCCTTGCCATTATCAAAAAGATGAATGACCACATGAGAGCTGCCTCAAGGATTTGAAGACTCATCAATAGAAGAGGCAACTTATTCTGCAGTTCTCTGGAATGCAAAAATACCACCCAAGTGTAGCAGTGACAGAAGGCAGGTTTGATTTCCATGTACAAAGTGACTGAGCAACACTGAGAGCTCGTCAATGTAGAAATGGCTGCCTCATGATGCAGTGAGCTCCTTGAGACGATTCCTGGAGGGCGAGATGCTTAGAAAAGAAAACTGTTAGGATCCCTTCAAACTCAGAGTTATACAATTCTTGGATAAGAATTGTGACATTTGTTGAGCTCTCATATGTTTTACCCATTTTAGCTCATTTTATCCATACAAGAACCTTAGGAAGTAGATACTACTATTACATAAATAAGGAAATGGAGGGTCACTGGAATAAGATTATTTCTCAAGGACACTTGATAGAGTTAGTGTATTTGGGATTCAAATCCAAATAATCTGGTGCAACAGCCAAATCTATTAAGTACTATGCTATAGAACTGTTCAAATCAAGTCATGCATTGATTCTGTGTGACCCTAAATGTTTCCAAAGTGTCCTTCACAAGCCTGTATGCCTAGTAACAGTGTTATCTTTACCAGTACATTGATGTAACATATTATAATTACAAGCAATATGTAAATTCAACTAGATAGCAGAAGTACAACTACTATCATTTGTGTGTGTGTGTGTGTGTGTGTGTGTGTGTGTGTGTGCGCGTGTGTGTGTGTGTTGGAGAAGCAGTCTGATAATGGGGAAGCACTCTGATAAATTTGAGGCATTAAAAATGAGTTGTCATGTGTTTGTGCTTCAGGTCTGTGTCTTCTGTCCATTTTTCTACCAGCAATTTCTCCTTGAGCAATTCATCTTGTCTCATAGTTTTAATTATCATCTATATCTTGATGAATCCTGAAATTTATAGTTCCAGCACTGACTCTTCAGTTCTGACCCACAGATGCATCAATACACCTGCATGTTGATTGTGGTGTCCAATTTAGGGTGCCCAAAGTGCACAAAGCTTAACACTACCCTTGGAATGTATACTCTTACCAGAAATATATTTTCTCTTATATTTTTATTTGAATTTTGCCTTCCCACATTATGCTGATACATAATGAGCATGATTTTATAAGATTTTCGTTTTCTAGGACACAGTAGCTCACACCTTATTATCTGAAAGCTATGGTAAATGCCAGTTATTTCAAATACTCCTTCCACCTTTGAAACTGAATTCATGCCCTCTACAAGGTTATAATTTTCAGAATAAGACTGAAAAATAGAAAGATATGGTGGGCCACCATTCTACCCCCTTTGTTCTTATTTTGTAGTAAAATAATTATTATTTAGGAAAACATCTTATAATAAAAATCTTGGTCCTTGGTCTATACCCAAAGGACTTAAAAACAGCATACTATAGGGACACAGCCACATCAATGTTTATAGCAGCACAATTTACAATGGCTAAACTGTGGAACCAACCTAGATGCCCTTCAGTAGATGAATAGATAAAGAAAATGTGGTATATATACACAATGAAATATTACTCAGGAATAAAAGAGAATAAAATCATGGCATTCACAGGTAAATGGATGAAGTTGGAGAATATAATGCTAACTGAAGTTAGCTAATCCCAAAAATCCAAAGGCCAAATGTTTTCTCTGATATAAGGAGGCTGAATCAAGGTGGGGTTGGGACTGTGAGCATAAGAGGATTAGAGGAACATTAGAAAGGTGAATGGGGAGGGAAAGGAAGGGAGGGGGCAAAAGGGTGAAGAAAAAATAAAGATGGTAGAATGAGATGGATATCATTACCCTAAGTGCATGTATGAAGACATGAATGGTGTGAATATACTTTGTATACAACCAGAGATATATAAAAATGTGCTCTATAAGTATAATATGAAATGTTAAAAAAATTGGGAACACAATAATCTAGTTAAAAAAATAACTGTAAAATCAGGCATACCTGGGTTTAATCTGTCATTTTCTAGCTATGAAAATCTAGATGAGCTGGTAACCTCTGAGACTCATTTCCTCATTTGTAAATTGGAGATGATGTTATAGAATTTTATTAAAATGAAATAAAATATTCTCAGCTTGATGTCTGTCATATAGTAGGTTTGAAGTAATTGTCTACCTATTATCCTGGCCCCCAATAATGTTCAATCACCCTAAAAATATTATTCTGCACAGAATATGAGTGAGGGAGTTCAATAAGAGAGTGGAACGTTGATAAAAACTCTTAGACATTCTGGCTCAGTTAGTTTTGTGCCCTTAAAGTCTTAGTTATTTTTTTTTCTTTTAGAGCTTTAAGTTTATTATATAAAAGGGAAAAAAGTAACTCCTCTGCTTTGAACTCTTATTTTTTTACTTACTTTGACTGGTATTAACCTATTAAATATTTATTATTTTTAAAATGTAATTTTTAAAGTGTTTACATTCTTTCCCATGATTTTATTAGAGCTTGAAAGCAAAATTTTACCTTGGAGAAGAAACTTTCCATTTTATATTGAAAGCAAATAAGGAAGTAGGATATATAGAACAAGTACCATTCCACAGGTAAATTTTGGTGCTTAAAATACTACATTTTTTGATCCCTTCTGCATTGTTTACCTTAGAATGTCTAGAATATGATGAGTGGCCAAAAGTGAATCCAGTTTCTCTCCTACTTCTGGGCAATAATATCTGGTAACTTTAGAATTATAATGAGGAATCCAAACTAAGTAAGAAACATAAAGATTTCGAACTTCAGATTTGTGTGGATTTTGAAAGAAGCAAAAGGGATTTGCAGGTTTGGCTTTTGTTCAAGTTACATTTAACATGTTGGTATGAGAACAAATGTGACAATTAAAAACAACCAAATGGTTACCTACTTTAGAGAGAAGAGAGGGGAAAAATAGAAAGTAACACCTTCTGTGGAAGAAAAAGAACAAATGGCAATGCTAGATATGGAATTACATCAACATAATTCTTTTCCAATACAAAATGCCTTGGAAACTTACAGCAAATATTACAAGCTCAACAGAATATGTTCTCTGATTTTCTCTCTTTATCTTTTAAAAAGACTATTTGATATTATGTGCACCTTGACATTTCCTTCTCTGTCCCTCAGCCAGCAAGCTTGTTTTTGCCACTTTTCCATTGCCACCAGTCACCCACCCCCTACTATATACCCTTCCTCTCAGCAGATTCAGATTGTAGTCATGAGATCACATTTTGCTCTGAATATGCCATGAAACAACAAAGTCAATTCCAGTCTTTCTTTATTGAGTTTTTCACACACTGTGCCCTAAGAAATATCTGAAGCAGTATAATCTGGGGTGTTTGTTAATTCTCAGGTTCCAGCCTATACCCACTAAATCAGAACCTCTGCAGACGGGGTCTGACAATTTAGAAATTAAATATACTTTCCTAGTGATCATACTCAGGTTGGAGTGTCACATCATCCAATGATCATTTATTTAAACTTAATATGATTCATGTTACTGATATTTCCCTCTTCCAAATAATTCTGTTTTTATCACAAAAGGAACAGATTAGAAGAGGTAAGAGACAAGATACTGACTTCTGACCATGTGATCTGATTTTCAGTTTCCTCATCTGTAAGTCAGTACTATGTTACCTATCTCTTTGATGGTAAAATATTTTAAGGGAAAATATTTTGAAAACTGTAAATTTATACACACCTTTAAATTTTTTGTCATATTAGTTTGATTATACCTGAGACTATTTTCTACAGACTGCTTCACAGAGAATAGAGAGAGCTTAGTAAAAGAAGGAAAAAGCTATTTGTTAGACCAGGTGAAAACTATGTAAAAAGTTATTTAGCATGATCTTTTCCCAGATGATTTTTAGTTAGCTCCATTAAATCTAGTGTCTTAGACTGTCGGGCCTTCTGGACACTGTCAGCTGAGAGAATGAAAAGCTCTGGCTCTGGCTGCTTGCCACGCCCTGTTACGGACCTAGGCTAAGCAGGGGACGTGGCTGTGAAGTATCATGAGAACCAAAACCCCCTACTGATTGGCTGATGTCCACTATAAAGTGTTGTCCACCCCCTTCAATAAACGAGTTCCGGCGCTGACCACTGACCGGGCTCCCTGGTATGTTCCTGGGTCTTCTAAAGGCAGGGGAGGGAATATCAGCGGCCTTTACTTTCCCAATCTAGTCTCATCATTGAGGTAGGCCCCTCTGGCCTCTTTTGCTGGACAAAAGACGTCCGTTCCAGGTACGGGGTGGGTAAAGACCTCAAAACCTTTATAATGTCCCAACATTAGACTATTTGATTTTTCTAAACCACAGACTGTATAAGCTTTAGAAAAAAAGAGGTTTGTTTTGCTTCATAGGTTTTGCCTCATAGGTCTGGAGGTACAAGGTTGAGGGGCAACACCTGGAAATGGCCTTCTTGCTGGCAGAGTCCTGAGGCAATGCTGGGCATCACATGGTTAGAGATGGGGAGTGCTTATGTGAATCCTTTGGGCTCCTTGTTCTTATAAAGCCACCAGAATTGGATCATAGGGGTTCCATCCTGATGAATTTATCTCATCCTAATTACCTCCCCAAGGATCCATCTCTAGACACCATAGTTAAAATAAGTTTCCACCATCTTAATCCCTACAATTGGGATTAAACTCCAGAGTTTTAGAGAGAACAAACCATATACGACTCATAGTATCCAGTCATTAATCTATTCATGCTATATGTGCCAGGTGCCATACTAGTTGGTAGAGATGCAGTGAAAAAATGGTATTATTATCTTTTAGATCACAACTGTTCATAGATAAAGATTCCTCATAGAACAATATGACCTGTAATCCCAGCAGCTTGGAAGACTCAGGCAGGAGAATTGAGAGTTCAAAGCCAGCCTCAGCAACAGCAAGGTGTTAAGAAACTCAGAGAGACTCTGTCTCTAAATATAATACAAAATAGGGGTGGGGATGTGGCTCACTGGTCGAGTGTCCCTGCGTTCAATCCCCAGTATACACCCCCCCAAAAAAAAAAAAGGAAACAAAAGAACAATATAACTAGTATTACACCGAATGGTGGGAAACAAATTAAACAGGAAGCCCAGGATGGTTCACTGATGTTTTATTTGAGGACTTGATATTTGAGTTGTGATCTGTGCCTTGGAGAGTATATACAAGTTCTTTAGCCCATTAAGGAAGAATGGATCATTGGGAAGAGGAGACAGTATCATTAAAGGTCTCTAGGTCTGAAAGTGCAGAGTCGGTTTTGGGAGCATGTGGATTAATCTGGATAAAGCATAGGAATTTTGTGGTTAGAAATGATTTCATGACTTGTTGTTCTGCTGATCAATTGTGTGATTCTCTCAGTTTCTTCATTTGCTAAGTAGAAATCACAAGATTAATTTACTGAACTGTTATGAGAACAATAAGTATAAAATAGTAATAGCATTCAACAATTACCAGTAGTAGCAGTGTGAGTACAACATTCTAGTAATGATTGATGTTGCCATCTAAATAGTGTAAAAGAAAAAAAAAAAAAAAAAGACTAGGTTAAGAGTCACTAGTTCTTAATCCCTAAATACAGGGACTAAAAACAAACAATGCTTTTAGGACTATAGGCATGCTATGGGTTCCAGAGGTGGGATCAATTTAATTATCAAAGACCAGATATTTTGAAATAAAAACATTAGAAACACTGAGCCCTTGAATCTGCCCAAAGGCTTAGTGTTAACAAATTGTCAGCTTAATACCAGCAGGTAATCTGGCTCAATATCTACATGCATATTGATAGAAGTCTCTGTGTGCCTTTATTCTCTCATTTTCTCAACGTGTTTATTGAACTCTTACAGGTTTCACACACTAAGATCAGCATTTAGGGCCCAATAGTGGAAAGAGTAACTGTAAAACCCTAACTATAGCTGCCATCACAGTGTTTTCACTAAGTCTATGCAAAATAACCAATGCATTGAAGGAGCCCTAATTGGGAAGGGCTGTTGTAGCTAGCTGGAAGCCATGGGTTCCACCTGATATGTATGTGACGCACCTGTAGGCACCCGCAAACCTGAAGGTATATAACCGGGTGAAAGCGGTCCGAGTTAGGAGAACGGAGAATTCAGTCAGCCGGGCAGTCACTCGGTCGGTCAGAAGAATCAGAGCGGCCAGAACGTAGGCAGAGCGGTTACAGAAGAGAAACCAGATAGAAGACAGAAAAGAAAACCAGTAGAAGAAGTAATGACTGGTCAGAGTTAGGCCGAGACTCCTGAGGAAGACAGAAGACAGAAGACAGAAGAAGAAAGAAGAGAGAAGAAAGAAGCTCTAATCTTTCTCTAAGCTAAGCTCTATCTTTCTATCTTTCTAACTAAGACTCTACTCTACTCTAAGCTAAGAAGACAAGAAGAAAAGCTCGCTCTAATCTTTCTCTCTAAAATTCTTTCTTTCCCTCTCTAAGCTCTAAGAAAGTAGAAGTAAAAAGTAGTAAAAGCTTAACTCTGCCTCCGAGAATTTTCCCGCGGCACCGTGGCTGGCCACAACAGGCAGCGTACAATGCATGCTCATTTTAATAACATTGTTAGTTTGAGAAGTTGTATATGATAGTGTTTTAGAGCACTAAATTTAACATCAGAGTGGGACTTGAATTCTATCTCTATCAATTTCTAGCTCTGCAATCTTGGGCTAGAATATTGTATGTTTTAAAATTATATGTCTGCATTTAAAAACTGAATATTTTAAGGAGGTTTTTGTGAGTATTAAATGAAGCAATTCATGTGATGCACTTAGTACAATATTAGCATGTATATAATAAGCATTCCATAAATATTAGCTATTGATTTTGGATACAATTTTTTCCATAAACATCCCACCTAGACATCTCTTTTGGGTAGCAGAACAGGCTGGAAAACTTGAGCAATTCTTTCATGGCAAGACAACTGAAAATGTTGGCTAAAATATATTTAATTACCTCTATTAATACCTTTGCCAGCAAGAATGGAGGGAGAATTCTTAAAGGCAACAAACAAATGTAGGGTAAAAATCTAAAAAGGTAAACAAGTTCAAAAACTAATGTACATCCTGGAAACATCTGTAAACCCTGGTTACCTCATTCTCAACATATAAGATCACTTGATCTCAAGGCCTGGAGACAAAACTTAATACCCAGGCAGGAGGGAAAATATGTAGAAGAGCCTGGCAAAAAGCTTAGATGTTGTTGTTAATATTTTAATATCTTCATTATAAAGATATGCTAAAAAGAAAAAAAATCCCACCCCTAGAAAAGAGCAGGGAGGGAACTTGCCTATTTTAGTCTCGGCATAGGAATAATAAGAAAAAAAAAAGCATTTAGAATTTTTATTTTTACGTGGTGTTGAGGATCGAACCTGGGCTGCGCACGTTCTAGGTGAGCGCTCTACCGCTGAGCCACAATCCTAACCCCTAGAATTTTTAAACAAATGGTGGGATCTTGAGCAAGTTCGGGGTCTGACTACCCATGTGGTCTGAAAAATCTCCTGATGAGAATTTATTTCTGGAGAGTTCAGGTTGGACATAACACAGGCACTTTCAAAATCAAATCTCCTCTGGAGATAGCTTAGCTTCCATCTAGGCCTCAAAAATTTTCCACAGATGAAGTTCTAAAGAACATGTACTTATATCACAAAACTACCAAACAGACAAGGTTACTGTTTGGATTGAACTGTTTCCTCTCACAATTCATATGTTGAAGTGCTAACTCCCAGTACCTGAGAATGTGACCTTATTTGGAAACAGGGTTATTTCAGTTGTAATTAATTAAGATGAGACACTACAAGAGCCCAAGGACCCCTAATCCAGTATGACTCACATCCTTGTAAAAGGAACTAAATGTAAAGTGAAATAGATACATACACAAGGAAAGCAATGTAAGGACACAGAACACCATCTATAAGGAATGGCAAAGATGGCCAACAAACCACTGGAAACATGGAGGGAGATATGGGACAGATTCAACTTCAAGAAACAAATCCTGTTGATACTTTGATCTCAGATGTTTAGCCTCCAAAACTGTGAGACATTGAATATCTGATATTTAAGTCACTCAGTCTGTGGTACTTTGTTATGGAAGCCCTTACAAACTAGGACAGATATGAAGAGCACATTAAGAGTCAACATGTCTTCCCTACTCCTTGATGTTTTCTGAAAGGTAAAAAGATCTTTTCTGGTGTGGCACTTCTGACATCTTTCTATACCTTTACTTATTCTGAACTGAGAAGTACAGTGATGGAATAACTTATTCTATTGGACTATTTGGGGAAAATACCAGAAAGAGTCTTCCTTGTGGGAGTGACTTGCTCACATGAAGTAGGCATTTTGCTTTTTTCCTCCAAAAGTAGGCCCTACCTACATATCAGGAGGCTGCTTTTGGTCCAGTATGTCCTGACACTAGGTGGTAATTTTGCTTAATTTTGGGAGTCAGTATCAATAAGTCCTCCTTGTTAACAGACATAAATTTATACCAATCAGTGATAAATATGATGTTTAATTTCTATTGACCACTCATATCTTTTATTTAGCAATCTGCTCAGAACCTCAGTGTCAAAACATGTACATATTTTTGAGGATCCTTAAAAACCAGGATAATCATTATTAGTCCAAGTCAGCAAAAACAACAAAACCTGATCTAGACTCTATATATTGGAATTATCAAATGTAAAATACAAAATCCTTAGAATTATTATAATTGGGAAAATAAATGAAATTAAGAGTGTGATAAAGAAATGAGACTACCAAAATTGATATCTTCAAAAAATTAAAGAGTAATCCATTTTGCCAGCAATAGATTCCCACCAAAAGATATTCTAAAGTATGTACATCAGGTCATAAGGAACTCATCCCCAAAGAAAGTGCTGAGATGTCAGTAGAAAGAGTGAGTCAAGAAGTTATAAAATGTTTCCATATATCTAAATAAATGTTGACAACATAAACAATAACAATTTCCAGTTCATGGAGTTAAAAAGTCAAGGTAGATCTAATATTTGGAAATATAGCATATGCTTTTTCAGAGAATGATGTTCTAAAGTTCTTGCATTATTTGGAGGAGTATGAAAAAGTGAACTTTAGACTTTGCTAAATATGCATGTTAATATTTTGGGAAAATATTAAATGAAACCCCTAAAGCCCAAATCAGTCCAAAATAAAGCAATGAAAAAGAGGGAAAACATGAATAGAAAAAGTAGAAGTAGAAACCAGTAAGGAAGATGGTAGAAGTAAATTCTAATTATACCTGTGATCACTACAAATTTAAAGGGATTAAAAATCTGATTAAAAGGCAATGATTGTGCAACTGAAATTGTGTATAATGAATCAAAATGCATTCTGCTGTCACATATATCTAAATAAAATTAATTAATTAATTTAAAAAGCAATATTCATAGGCTAAATGATTATATAATGAAATAAACTAATCATTTCATCCTAGTTTGAAAGGACTGACTGATGGTAACTGTAAGCAGATGGACCATGGATGGAGGAAGTGGGTCACTGCAGGCTTGCCGTGGAAGGGTTTATCTTCCCTGTAGTCTCTTCTCCCTCCCTCTCTCTACTCCCTGTCTACTATGAATGGAGCACCAGTCCATTACACCCTTCCACTATGATGTTCTGCATTACTGTGGGCCCAGAGCTGTGGATGCTGCTGACTATGGATGAAATCTCTGAAGCTGTGAATCAAAGTAAACTTCCCCTCCTCTAAAAAAAAGATACAAAATGAATGTGTATGCTACTTAAAAAGACATATGATAAACTTAACTCTACAGAAAGATCAAAATAAGTGAAAAAAAATATATATTAGGCAAATACTAACCAAGTAAAAGCCAGTATATCTGTTATGGTTTAGATATTAGGTGTCCCCCAAAGGCTCATGTATGAGATGATGCAAGAACGTTTATAGGAGAAATGATTGGGTTATGAGAGCCTTAACCAATCAGTGAATTAACCCTCCAATGTGATTAACTGAGTGATAACTGAAGGCAGGTGAGTTGTGGCTGGAGGAGGTTGGCCATTGGGGGTGTGCATTTGGGGTATATATTTTGTACCTAGTGAGTGAAATGGAGTCTTTCTTTCTTTACTTTTCTGATCATCATGTAATCTGCTTCCCTCCACCACATTCTTCCACCATGATGTTCTGCCTCACCTTGAGCTCCAAGGAAAGGAGCCAACTGTATATGGATTGAGACTTCTGAAACCATGAGCACCTAAATAAACTTTCCTCCTCTACAATTGTTTTTATCAGGTCTTTTAGTCACGGCAGTGGAAAAAGCTGAATAAAACAATATCTTCATAACCTTGTTAATGAGAGAATTTTATAAATAAGACACCAAAAGTACAAAATAACAAGGAAAATTGATCAGTTTGACTACTTAAAAATTTAAGATACCATAACTAAAGTGTAATGATAAATAGCATATTGAGAGAAGATATAACAATAAGAAAAGGATAAAAAATTAATAAATACAAGCAAATAAGCCAGGTGTAGTGGCACATGTCTATAATCCCCGAGTCTCGGGAGGCTGAGGCAGGAGGATCACAAGTTCAAAGCCAGCCTCAGCAACTTAGCAAGACCCTAAGCAACTTAGTGAGACCCTGTCTCAAAATAAAATATAAAAAGGGCTGGGGATGTTGCACCTCTAGGTTCAATCCCTGGTACCAAAGGAAATAAAAAAGAGCAAATAAATAATTATCCATAGAAGAGTAACAGGAAAAACCAATATGAAAAAAGTGATACATACCATAGGACCAGGAAATTCTGCTTTCATGAATTCTCCTTAGAGAAATCTCTTATACTTATTCACAAAAAGATAAGTACACTAATGTCTGCAATAGTAAAATAAGAAGTCAGGGGTACAAAAGTATCAGGAAAAAATAAATACCCAAAAACAGGAGGAAGGAAGGAAAAATACATAGTGTAGCATATCAGGAGTGGAATTACATGCAGCTGTAAAAAGAATGAGGCAGAGCTATGGGAAAACAACAAGGACAAAGCATATGGTCAAGACTCGTATAGTCAAGATGAAGCATAAGATGAAGTAAAAATTAATGACAACAACAAGGCAAACAAAACAAAATGAATCAAAAACAAATCTCAGAGTGTTACCCAAAGCATGATTCCATTTATATTAAGTTGAAAATCTCAAAAAGTTAACACATTAATTATGGTACAAACATGTGACAAAGAAATGCATTGGAATGAAAAACAAAAAATAGTGTGGTAGTTGCCTCAGGAAGAAGAATGTAGATTGGGGAGAATACATTTGGACAGTGGACGTAGCAGGGAACTTTAATATTCAGTCAATATTAATTTCATAAGCTAGGTAGTAAGTAAACAGAGGTTGCATTAATTGTTATATGTGTGTGTTTGTGTGTATGTGTATACATTTTTTCTTTCTATTATCTTTATTTGTCCCTTTCACATATACATGACAGTAGAGTACATTTTGATGCATTATACATACATGGAGTATAACTTGTTCCAATTAGGATCCCATTCTTGTGATTGTACATGCTGTGGAGTCACACTGGTCATGTATTCATATGTGAACTTAGGAAAGTTATGTACAATTTATTCTACTGTCTTTCCTATTCCCACCCCCCTCCATTCCCCTCATTCTCCCTTATTTTCTTTTTTTGGTACCGGGGATTGAACTCAGGGACACTCAAACACTGGGCCACATCCCCAGCCCTTTTTTCTTTTTATTTTATTTTTTATTTTTGTATTTTATTAGAGACAGGGTCTCACTGAGTTGATAAGTGCCTCGCCATTGCTGAGGCAGGCTTTGAACTCGCGATCCTCCTGCCTCAGCCTCCCAAGTGCTGGGATTATAGACATGCACCACCGTGCCCGGCTCTCCTTTATTTTCTAATTAATAAATTTGATTTTTAGACCAGTTTTAGTTTCACAGAAAAATGGAGTGGAAAATACAAAGAGTTCCCAAATACTCCCTGTTCCCACACATGTACAATTTCCTATACTATCTACATCTTCCATCACAGTGGTATATATTTTATAATCAATGAACCTACCCAGACACATCCTTATTACCTAAAGTCTGTAGTTTACATTAGGGTTCATTCTTTCTGTTGTTCATTCTATGAGTTTGGCAAATGTATAATGTCACTTATCCACCATTATAATATCCTACAGAATAGATCATTGCCCTAAAAATCTTCTGTGTTCCACTTATTCAGCCTCTCTTTCCCATAAACCCTGGCAACCATTAGTATTTACTGTCTCCATAGTTTTGCCTTTCCCAGAATGTCATGTGATTAGACTCAAACAATATATAGCATTTTCAGGATAGCTTCTTTCACTTAGGAACATGCATTTAAGTTTCCTTCATGTTTTTTTCACAGCTTGGAAAGCTCATTTTTTTAAAGCTGCATAATATTGCATTGTCTGAATGTACCACAGTTTATTTAACCATTAATCTATTAAAGGACATCATAATGAACTTCCAAGTTTTGGCAATTATGAATAAAGTTGCTGGAAAAATCCATGTTCAGGTTTTGTGTAGACATACATTTTCAGTTCATTTGAATAAATACCATAGAGCATGATTGCTGGTTCATATGCTAAGAGGATTTTTTTAATAAGAAACTGACAAGTTGTCTTTCAAAGTGGCTCTACCATTTTGCATTTCTACCACCAACTAACAGGATTTCCTGTTGTTCCACATTCTCACCAACATTTACTGTTGTGTTTGTGCTAACAGGAATACAGTGGTTATTTTAATTTGTGCTTCCTTAATGACATATGATGTTGAACATCTCATCATATACTTACCTAACATCTGTGTGATGTCTTTAGTGAGATGTCTGTTCATATTTTTTGACCATTTTTAAGTGGGTCCTTTATTTTCTTTTTGTTGAGTTTTTAAAGTCCTTTGTACATTTTGGATAGTAGTCCTTTATCAGATATGTCTTTGCAAATATTTTTCTCTCAGTCCGTCTTGTTTTCTTGACATTGTGTTTTACAAAGCAGAGTTTTTTTTTTTTAATGCATTCTTTTCATGTTTTAATTTCTTGTTAAAAACGTTTAAAAAGCACTTCCCTCTTAGGACTGCATTTCCTTCATAAACATCATTTTTCAACTCATTGCATGGGGCGTAAAAAGGTGATACCATCAATGTATAAATATTTTTCCAGTTTACATGCTCATCCTTTATCACAATGCACATAACTATTCTTCTTTTTAATTGTGTGAAAAAACTCCATAGTTTCCTGTTATGTTATCTTGGTGTCTTGGCATATAATAATGTTTCTTACCAGGGGTAAGGGGTGCCACAGAAGTTATCTTTGTGGCTGAACATAACCTGGCAGCACAATATATTAGCAGACTAAATTGCCTAGGTCTATAGTGAATTGTATAAATATTCAGCCTAGGAATGTAACACCACTTTGTAAAATCTCAACTATCTTAGTGTTGATTTTATTAGAATTCATAATCTTTTCCTTAGTGTAGCCCTATAAAGAATAGAATAGAAGGTTTGAATGGCTTATACTGAATATCAAAGGGAAGGAAAATTGTTGGCAAAGTCAACAATTTTTTGTTGTTGTTGTTCTCTTTCCCTTTGAGTAGTAAGAGAAACCATTTCGGTAGGTTCTCAGCATTCCAGGCATGCAGGCTTCCATGGATGAAATCCATCCTCCACAATTCAACCACCTTGCTCTCAGCTCAGTCCCTTCAAACTCTCTGTTTCCATAATAAACCCTTACCTGGCATGACCACCTCCTTCATGGTTCAGGAGTCATTGAAGAGCTAGCAAAGATCAGAGCTGGGTGTATTCTGAATGAAGCCACTGACTATGCCCAATTGTGTGTAATTATATGTAGACAACTGTCCTCTTGGGATGTAGCATAGGCAAAATGAGATGGATTTCTACTACAGTATTAGAACACAAAGGACAGTTCCTTATTTTGTAAGCCACCCACCTGTAGGATTAGACAACATATCACCACTTAGCATTTGGACAGCAAACTATTCAAAAATCTATATCCTGTCCAGTATCACATAGCTGAAGAGGTTTTTATGCTTTTGCCTTTTTTTTTCTTTTCGGACTTGCTAGCTTTAGGGCCATCTGTGTGAAGTCTGTGCTGTTGAAAACAGGCAACTTTTGCTCTCAATGTAAAGTTACATTAACTGATTTCACACCTTTGCAGGGAAGTTTGGAATTCAGCAATTGCAGCTTCCCCAATGTTCACGGGTGTGTCATGTTCAAACTATTCTGAAATACTTAAACCTCTGAGATTTTGAGCACTAGATTGCTTTTGGCACAAACATAGGTGGGATTTTACGTGGGAATACGGAAGCCTCATTTAGTTACAAATATTAATTCTGAAGTTGACACAAGGCTTGAATTTTGATTAACCACTTAGTTTGGGGGAGACAGAAATTGGCTCAAAGCTCTGGCTTCTTCCAGCCTCAATGAATGATTTTGGAATCATAAGCAAATATAGTTGTGGTGCCACAAAGCTAGTTTTTAAAATCAAAACAATATCCTGTTTGGCTTGTCACTGGGTCAGCCTCCACATACCACCTGTCCCTCTGCTAGGCCTTAGGGTTCCACCACTGTGTAGAACTCTACACAAAGCTCCAACACCCAGTGCCACCTGCAACACTGCAAGGCATACTGGCTCAATTTTGCTGTTTTAGTTGATGATGATCCGCAGTTCAACTGCACAATATTGCAATGATGAGAGAAATTTTTCTGGACAGTTTTTTGGCAATGTAGTTTCTTTACTAATAAAGCAAAGGAGAGTGAATTTGTTGTCCTTGTTATTGTTGTTTTTAATGAAGTTTTATTTCTTTTTTTATCTTAGATTTCCTATAGGAAGCCAGACAGGCAGGCACTATGGTGTGTGTGTGTGTGTGTGTGTGTGTGTGTGTATACCAAGTAATAGCTACTTTGAGTTTTATTGTGAAAATATTATTAAACCATGTGATAGATTTGACTAATTTTCAACAAATATTCATTTTCTTTCCCCTACATTTCTGAAAGAAGAATATTTCCATATTTTATTACATTAATGTCAGATATTCCATTACTGTAACTTGCTTTGGCTAATGGAATATGATTGGAAGTGACAGTGTGCTAGTTCTGGGACTAGCACTAGTATTATGTTTCTATTTGACTAGTATCATGTTTCTATTTGGCTTCCTGGGAACTTCTAACTTCTTCAGGGAAAAATCAAACAAACATACTCTAGATGGATGCTGACCATCCAGTCCAATAAATGTGGCACATACTTAAATCTGACACAAAGTCTAAAACAAAGCCACTCCAACCAAAGTGCCCACCCAATAGCAACAACAACAACAAAAAAATGCAAGGTGTTATAAATTACAGAGCTTGAGATGGTTTGATATGCTACATTATATGTCAATAGCTGATGAATACAAGTGTCATCTGTAAGAGCCTTTAATGAGGAAGTAGCTAAGATGGCAGCTGGCTGAGAGCCAAGAGGAGGCATTTACTTGTTTACACCTGACCTTAATGAATTTGACTAAGAATCTTTCTGTGCCACACCGTACACGTGTATGCTTAATGGGTGAAGAGTATTTAACCAGGCCGGGGGCGTCAGAGAGAGAGAGAAAGGAGAGAAGAAGAAGCAAGAATAAAGAAACCACTCATTCCCAGTCTGCCTCCGATTTCTTTCCCGCAGTATCATTGCTGTAGGCGGCAACAAGTGGTGGCCTGTACGGGAAATCGGCAGGGCGGGTAAGTACTGAGGAACCTTGCAGGAGTCTCTAGTCAGAGCGGTTAAGGGCAAGGGAAAATGGGTTCAAAAATTTCAAAGATTCAAATTGTCAAGGCTATTGAAGATTTGTTAGAGATAGTTAGAGAATGCCTGCTCTCAACTAGACCTGGGATTCAGGAAAGTGTTACTGAGTCAGTTAGGACCAGTGAGGGTAGTATTAGTGAGGAGGAATTAAGTGAAAGTGATCTTGAGAGCACAGTCTCCAATAAAATGAGCAAAAGGAAATTAAAAAGGACCAAGATAGAGGACCATCAAGTGGAGGAACCACTTGTGCCCTCTGCTTCCCCATGGGATGAATCAATTGTAGAGACTATTAGGGGTCTTTCTAGGTGCTTGCGTGCCCTTGAGTGTCAAAATTCACAGGAACTATGGGATCTGCCAGTGTTTGAAGAACAAAATGAACAAAGATACCATCAATATCTAGATTTCAAAATTATAAAAAATTCTAAAGAAGCAACAATGACTTATGGTCCCCAAACTCCTTTCACTATAAGCATGTTAGAATCTCTTAATACTTTGAATTTAACTCCTACAGAAAGGCTTATGTAAGGCAGTATTGAGCGGGGGACAATATTTAGTTCGGAGGTCGCAATTTCAAGAGATCTGTGTTGAAACCGCTCAAAGAAATGCGGCTGCAGGATTTCCAGATTGTAACGTAGACACGTTAACTGGAGAAGGGCAATATGCTGATTTACAGGTTCAGTCAGTACGATCCTGGAGTTTACGCTCAAATATATGCTGCAGCTGTTAAGGCATCTAAATCATTACAAGGATCTGGTGAGTTACAGGGTAGCTTGTCTAAAGTAATTCAGGGACCCAATGAACCATATACCAAATTCGTTGATCGTCTTTTACAGACAGCAAGTAGGGTGTTTGGAGATGTTGATCAAGCCATGCCATTAGTTGTTCAGCTGGCATATGAAAATGCCAACAAATATTGTCAAGACGCTATCAGACCTTGGAAATCTAAAAAGGACCTTTCTTTTTATATAAAGCTTTGCAGGGACATAAATGATGTAGTGTAATCGCAGCAGCCATGAGAGGTGCTTCTCCTCTTAATTTTACAAGAAGGGATCGACCTAAAAGTTATTATCAGTATAGTCAACCAGGTTATTTTAGAAAACAATATCCCCAAAGAAGGCGAGAGAGGATAGAAATAAAACCAAGCTTGTTTCATGCCCCAGGCTGCTGCCCCAGGTGTAAAAAAAGAAACCATTGGGCTAGTGAGTGCAGATCCCAAACTGATATTGATGGTAACATTTTGTCTGGCAATTCAAAAAAACGGGGCACAGGGCCCAATGCCTCGGGGCCCACAAATATACAAGGCATTAGAGAAGGAGTATCCTCAAACATCTATCCAGATGATTCCTCGACACAATCCCTCTTACCCATTAACTCACTTGTCAGAGGGACAAAAGGAAGTGCAGGGCTGGACCTCTGTTCCACCGCCCAAATAGTGCTAACACCTGAGATGGGGGTTCAACTGATTCCCACGGGAGTCAGGGGACCTCTTCCCTTAGGGACTGTAGAACTGATCCTGGGGCAAAGTTCTAAAAGCTTATCTGGACTTCAAGTTACTCCAGGTGTGATAGATTCTGACTATCAAGGAGAAATCAAGATTATGCTCAGTTCACCTCGAGGCATTAGCTCTGTTAACCAAGGTGATAGAATTGCTCAGCTGCTTCTTCTTCCCAGTCTACATGACTCATTTAAGTGTACGCCTCAAAATAGGAAGAATAGGGGATTTGGTTCCACTGGCTCGGGATCTATGGCTTTCTGGGTTCAGGATTGTTCACAGAGGCCTATGTGCAAAATAAAAGTGCAGGGAATGGAAATGGAAGGGTTGATTGACACTGGGGCTGACTCTTCTATCATTAATTTCCAACAATGGCCCAAACATTGGCCTTTACAGAAGGCTTCAACTAGTTTGAGAGGCTTAGGATATTATGATAGCCCAGAACAAAGTGCAACAGTTTTAAAGTGGGAGGATGATGAAGGGCATCAAGGAACATTTCAGCCTTATGTTTTGTCCAGCTTGCCAATTACCTTATGGGGAAGAGATATATTAAAACAAATGGGAGTACACCTCGCAACCAAGCCCATAGGTGTTACAAGTAAAAGCTGGAGTCTCATGGAAAAACAGGGATATATTCCAGGCAAAGGACTAGGAAAAAATTTACAAGGTGATACTAACCCTATTGAGCTTAAAGGAAATCGTCATCAAAAAGGTATAGGATATTTTTTTTAGAGGCCACTGAGAAAACAATTTTGAAAATACCATGGCTTTCCGATAAGCCAGTTTAGGTCCCTCCATGGCCCCTATCTAGAGAGAAATTACAAGTGGCCCATTTATTAGTCCAAGAACAACTAGAGGCAGGACATATAGAACCTTCTACCTCTCCCTGGAATTGCCCCATATTCGTGATTAGGAAAACAATCAGGAAAATGGCGATTGTTACATGATCTTAGAGAAATCAATAAAACTATGCAAATTATGGGCCTTACCCAACCTGGGTTTCCTAATCCTATAGCTATTCCTAAAAATTTCCATCTTATAGCCATTGACATAAAAGATTGTTTTTTTTTTTTTTTTTTCCATTCCTTTACATCCTTTGGATGCCCCCAGGTTTGCTTTTCAGTTCCCTCTATTAATAATGATGGACCTTACCAAAGACTTCAGTGGAAAGTTTTACCCCAGGGTATGGCTAATAGCCCCACTATGTGTCAAATCTATGTAGATAAAGTTATTCAGCCTATCAAGAACAAATACCCAGAGCTTATGTGCCTCCATTATATGGATGATGTTCTGCTTGCTCATCCTAATCAAGAAGTCTTATTCACCATATTTAGCGATATATCAGAAAACTTGAAACGATATGGACTAAACATTGCTGAAGAAAAGGTTCAAACTAGATATCCAATATTATATCTAGGATTCCAAATTATGGATACTTTTATTAGGCCTCAAAAAAATCTTAATAAATAAGGAACATCTAGCTACTCTTAATGATTTCCAAAAACTGCTGGGAGACGTTAATTGGCTTCGCCCTACACTAAGCCTCACTACTGGACAATTAAAACCCTTATTTGATATTCGTCACGGGAATCCTGATCCATCTTCACCGCGAATATTGACTCCTGATGCTAGGGAAGCTTTAAAGTTGGTAGAAAAGGCCATCGAAGGATCCCATAGTGATAAAATTGATTTTACTCGACCACTGATATTGATCATTATTTCTTCACAATATACACCCACAGGAGTATTTTGGCAACAGGGGCCTTTATTATGGATACATCTGCCCGTCTCTCCTAAAAATACAACTGAGTCTTACACCTCCATGGTGGCTAAACTTATTCTCCAAGGACATAAGTCTTCTATTAAAATATTTGGCATTCACCCTGCTACTATTATTACTCCCTACTCATCGTCAAAGTTTGAATATTTATGCTTCAATGATAAAGATTGGGCTATAGTTAGATGCTCTACTTCTGCAAATTTTGATAACCATCTTTCTAAGTCTCCTATACTATATTTTTGTATCAATCATTCCATTATATTTCCACAGGTAATAAAAAATCAACCTATTCCTAAGGCATTAAATGTATTTACAGATGCATCCTCTAACGGTACTACTGCAGTAGTCACTCAAAAAGAAAAAGTGATTCATATTACTGCCCATAAATCAGCTCAATTTGTAGAGTTAGAAGCTGTTATTATAGCTCTTGAAAGTTTTAGAGAACAGCCCATAAATATTTTATCAGACAGCCACTATATTGTACATGCCGTCCCTAAATTAGAGCTAGCAGGTCCAATAGCACCTCATACTCCAGCCTTTAAATTTTTTTTTTTTTTCAAATTCAAAACCTTCTATGGGAACGTAAAGAACCTTTGTTTATTGGACATATCAGAGCTCATACTAATTTGCCTGGTCCTCTCCATGAAGGTAATCAAAAGGCCGATGCCCTTACTCAAACAATCTTTATATTTTCAGCAGTCCAACAAGCTACCTCGTTCCATTCTCAATTTCATGTTAATAGTACTACTTTACAACAAATTTTCAAAATAACTAAAGATCAAGCTCAAACAATTGTGAAGGTTTGTCAATCTTGTGAGACACATTTGCCCAATCCTCATCATGGTGTTAATAACCCAAGAGGATTAATGCCCAATCATTTATGGCAGATGGATGTCACTCATGAGCCAAGTTTTGGAAAATTGTGATTTATTCATGTGACCATAGATACATGCTCAGGCATGATTTTTGCTTCCTTACATGCTGGAGAAAAAGTTAAAGATGTTACATCTCATTGTTTACAAGGTTTTGCTGCATTGGGCATTCCCAAAATGCTTCAGACAGACAATGGCCCTGCATATACTTCCTCATCTTTTAAACAGTTTTTCTCCAAATTCAACATACTTCATAAGACTGGTATTCCGTATAATCCTCAAGGCCAAGGTATAATCGAAGGAGCTAATCACACACTCAAACTTATGCTTTTTGAAACAAAAAGAAGGAGATTGGACAACTCCTAAAGATAGATTAGCCGTTGCCCTTTTTACTTTAAATTTTTTAACTTTGGATTCCAAAAAATATTCGGCTGGAGACAGACATTGGAATCCACATCAACAACATAAACCTTTGGTTTATTGGAAAGATGTTCTTTCAGGCACATGGAAGGGCCCAGACACAGTATTAATTTGGGGGCGAGGATCTGTTTGTGTCTTTCCACAGCATGGGTCCTCCCTGGTGTGGATACCATCAAGACTGATAAAACAGGTACCAAATCAAAAGGGCCAAGATGAAGTTGTTGTGGAATGATTCCCTTATCAATCCGCGCACCTGCGCGAGTTCGTCTCTTCTTCCGACAATGGGACCTCATCTTTGCCTTTTCATCTAAGAAACTTTTAAGCTGCGCGCTTTTTCCTTCAATAAACTCACAACTTAAGTCTCATTCCTCCCACCCAGGACAAGAGGATCTCTCTTTAGTGTGCGCACAATTGTGTTTTTCTTTTTTATATGTCTTTATATCTGTGCATCTGTCTAGATTTCATGTAAATGTGACATCACAAATAAGAAAAACCGAGCGCTCATGAAAATTAATTAAAAAATGGATCCAAATACCTTTAATTCATTTAAGTGAAAAATATTCAAATTGGGTAAACAAATAAAAAATGAAGGTACCCTCAAACTTAATCTATAAGTATCTCTAGGAATATGACTAATACTGTTCAGCCTGATATTTTGGTATTTGACATGGGATTATTTATTTGTAACTAACTTTGTTTATTAATTTACAAAGTTAAATTGTTTCAACAGGTATATTCATAAAAGGTTGCTGTGTATGCAGAGGCTCAAAAGTTCCAGCTAACAAAATATTTTTCTAAAATGCTCTTAGCCTTTCCTTAATCTGTTTTAAATGTAATATTTTGTCAGCTAAATACTCTCAGCCTTTCTTTAATCCATTATGAATGTGATATTTTGCCAGCTAATGTTCGTGGGAGCTCAAGCAGCAATGTATGTGAGCAGAGATCAACTTCAGAACTAAAACTCCTGACCTAAGATCTAATAGTTCTATTTTTTAGTTTGAATTGCACTCCTACAACTCGCTTCTTGACTCAGTGCTGGAATGGCACTGCCTTTCCTCTAATGATTGTTGCTTGAGTTTCTAGTTACATCCCTATGCCAGTCTTAGCGGGCCCTGAAGACTTGACGGTGGCATTGTCTAGACATAAAAAAGATGGCTGCTGCTACAGCTGCAGGGGTCACAATCACTACAAGCATTCCTACTGCTCAAGCATTAAACAACTCCACCAGCAGTATGGCCTCTGCTCTGCATGCACGGGGCCTCTTAGATCAGCACCACATTTTGAAATTGTCAATCAACGTGTTGATCTTTTCCAAGAGCAAGTGGACATTTTGGCAGATCTTTCTACTATAGGATGTTTAGGACATTACACAGGACAATACCTTATGGGTATCCCTTTTCTTAACCTTAATAGGGCAGCTGATTTGTCTAGAGAACTCAGTACGTTACTTAATGGAACTTAGGGCAGCTGATTTGTCTAGAGAATTTAGTACACTACTTAATGGAACTTGGCTCGTCAGTGCAAAGCTTGCCGCCTTAGAACCGGAGCATCTCCTCATGATTGGTTGGCTCGATTGGACGGCTGGTAGTCAAAGACGGGAAAGTTTCATGTGACCAACATATCAACCTAAGACAGGAGTCAAGGGCTCTTTATTTACTACCTTGATTATCCAATGACGGGTAAGAATGTCAGTTGCACATGCAGACGCCTAAGACAGGCACAGTCGATCCTGATGTGGTGAGGGTCATCACCCATCCATTTAAGCTATTCCCTCTTTTAAAACAAAAGGGAGGAAATGTAAGAGCTTTTAATGAGGAAGTAGCTAAGATGGTGGCTGGCTGAGAGCCAAGAGGAGGCATTTACTTGTTTACACCTCACCTTAATGAATTTGACTAAGAATCTTTCTGTGCCGCACCTGTACACGTGTATGCTTAATGGGTGAAGAGTATTTATCCAGGCTGGGGGCGTCAGAGAGAGAGAAAGGAGAGAAGAAGAAGCAAGAATAAAGAAATCACTCATTCCCAGTCTGCCTCTGATTTCTTTCCCATAGTATCATTGCTGTAGGCGGCAACAGTCATCTATAATTTTTAAAATATCTTTATTGAGATATAATTCACATACCATGCACTTCATCCCTTTGAAGTATATGATTCAATGATTTTAGTACATTCATAGAGTTCTGGGGCTATCATCACAATTTAAGTATTGGACATTTTCATCAACTCAAAAAGAAACCTTGAATCCATGATCATTCCTCCTCACCCTCATCCCCACCTCTAGGCAATCACTATTCTACTTTCTATCTCTATAAATTCTCCTATTTATGGATGTTAATATAAATGGAAATATATAATAGGAAGACTTTCATGACTGGCTTCTTTCACTTTCAAAGTTTATTTATGTTGCAGCATTTATGACTATTTCATCCCTTTGTAAGGCCAAATAACATCCCACTGTATGAACATGCCACATTTTATTTATTAATATCTTAAATTTTAACTAACTCTGAATGGTATTTACAAAGAAACATAAATATTAATAAAAGATTGTACTGTACATCATGCTAATAAATATTTTTTTAGTGTATGCTTATGACAGACACAGGTTCTAGTCAATCCAGTATTATTTCCATGATATTACTGAGAGAGGAAAGAGAGAAAGAGACTAGCTTATTTTTTTTTGTATTTTTTTTATTTGAAGTTGTTAGAAATGACAGCAGAATGCATTACAATTCACATTACACTCATAGAGCACATTTTTACATATCTCTGGTTGTATACAATGTATATTCACACAATTTGTGTCTTCATACATGCACTTAGGGTAATGATATCCATCTCATTCTATCATCTTTTTTTTTTACCTCCTTATCCCCTTCCTTCCCCTCCTTCCCCATTGACTTTTCTAGTGTTCCTCTAATTGTCCTGTGCTCCCCTCCCAACCCCACTGTGAATCAGCCTCCTTATATCAGAGAAAACATTCAGCATATTTGGGATTGGCTAACTTCACTTAGCATTATATTCTCCAACTTCATCCATTTACCTGCGAGTGCCATTATTTTATTCTCTTTAATTGCTGAGTAATATTTTATTGTGTATATATACCACATTTTCTTTTTCTTTCTTTCTTTTTTTTTTTTTTTTTTTTTTGTGGTACCAGGGATTGAACTCGGGGGCACTCGACCACTGGGTCACATCCCCAGCCCTTTTTTTGAATTTTATTTAGAGACAGGGTCTCACTGAGTTAAGTGCCTCGCCATTGCTGAGGCTGGCTTTGAACTCGCGATCCTCCTGCCTCAGCCTCCCAAAGTGCTGGGATTATAGGCGTGCGCCACCGCGCCCGGCTTACCACATTTTCTTTATCCATTCATCTACTGAAGGGCATCTAGGCTGGTTCCACGGTTTAGCTATTGTGAATTGTGTTGCTATAAAACATTGATGTGGCTGTGACACTGTAGTATGCTGTTTTTATGTCCTTTGGGAATAAACCCAGGAGTGGGATGGCTTGGTCATAAGGTGGTTCCATTTCCAGTTTTCCAAGGAATCTCCATATTGCTTTCCATATTGGCTGCACCATTTTGCAGTCCCACCAGCAATGTATGACTGTGCCTTTTTCCCCACATCCTCGCCAACATTTATTGTTGTTTGTGTTCTTAATAGCTGCCATTCTGACTAGAGTGAAATGAAATCTTAGAGTAGTTTTGATTTGCATTTCTCTGCCATAGATGTTGAACATTTTTTCATGTATTTGTTGATTTATTATATATCTTCATCTGGGAATTGTCTGTTCAGTTCCGTGGCCCATTTATTGATTGGGTTATTTGTTTTTTTGGTGTTAAGATTTTTGAGTTCTTTATATATTCTAAAGATCAGTGCTCTATCTGAGGTATGTGTAATAAAGATTTGTTCCCAATTAGTAGGTTCTCTATTCACCTCACTGATTGTTCCTTTTGCTGAGAAGAAGCTTTTTAGTCTGAATCCATCCAATTCATTAATTCTAGATTTTAATTCTTGTGAAATAGGAGTATTATTAAGGAAGTAGGGGTCTAATCCAATATGATGGAAGTTGGGCCCTTTCACCACTTTTTTTTTAACATAGTACTTGAAATACTGGCCAGAGCAATTAGACAGATGAAAGAAATTAAAGGGATACAGATAGGAAAAGAAGAACTGAAATCAGCACTATTTGCTGATGATATGATTCTATACCTAGAAGACCCAAAAAATTCCACCAGAAAACTTTTAGAACGCTGAGGCAGGAGGATCGCAAGTTCAAAGCCAGCCTCAGCAATGGCGAGGCACTTAGTAACTCAGTGAGACCCTGTCTCTAATAAAATACAAAAAAGGGCTGGGGATGTGGCCCAGTGGTCAAGTGCCCCTGAGTTCAATCCCCAGTACCAAAAAAAAAAAAAAAAAAAAAAAAAAAAAAAAAAAAAAAAAAAACTTTTAGAACTAGTAAATGAATTCAGCAAAGTAGCAGGATACAAAATCAACACCTAAAAATCAAAGGCATTTATGTATATCAGTGACAAATCCTCTGAAAGGGAAATGAAGAAATCTACCCCATTTACAATAGCATCAAGAAAAATAAAATACTTAGGAATCAACCTAACAAAAGACATGAAATATTTCTATAATGAAAACTATAGAACATTAAAGAAAGAAATTAAAGAATACCTTAGAAGTTGGAAATATCTACTTTGTTCTTGGATAGGCAGATTCAATATTGTCAAAATGACTATATTACAGAAAGCATTATACAGATTCAATGCAATTCCAATCAAAATCCCAGTGAAATTCCTTATAGAAACATAAAGGCAGTCATGAAATTCATGTGGAAAAATAAGAGACCCAGAATAGCTAAAACAATCCTTAGCAAGAAGAGTGAAGCAGGTGGCATCACAATACCAGACCTTAAACTATATTACAGAGCAATAGTAACAAAAACAGCATGGTACTGGCACCAAAAGAGACATGTAGACCAATGGTACAGAATAGAGGACACAGAGACTAACGTGTATAACTAAAGTTATCTTATATTAGATAAAGGTGCCAAAAACATACATTGGAGAAAAGTTAGCCTCTTCAACAAATGGTGCTGGGATAACTGGAAATCCATATGCAACAAAACGAAATTAAACCTCTATCTCTCATCATGCACAAAACTCAACTTAAAGTTGATCAAAGTCCTAGGAATTAAACCAGAGACCATGTGTCTATTAGGAGACATTATGTTCAGAAGTTAGCTATGTATGTTGAACATCTCAATCTTTTCCTAAATAACTTAATGTTCTATCACTAATGAATACATGATTTAATTAACCCTTTTGTCATGTAGTTATATTGTTATTCTATAGCTTGTATTAGATTTAGTTAAATTGTTGTGGAGATGTAGATAGTTGAATTATTCTTTATTTTAATATTATCAGAAATACCATGAATGCTTTTCAGTACCCCCATGATAAAGGCTTACCATGATATTAATACTATGGCATTTTGGGGTACATGTGATAAATTAGATATGATAGGAATAATTCTGGCTCTATTTCTTACTAGATGTTTGAGGGTGGGTGTTTGTTTTAGTCATGTTTCACTGCTGTGACCAAAAGACCTGACAAGAACAATTTTAGAGGAGAAAATCTTTATTTTGGGACTCATAGTTTCAGAGATTTCAGTCCATAGATGGCTGACTCCATCGCCTTAACAGGGTATTAACGCACTGATTAGGTTTAGGATCTCATAACCCAATCATTTCATCTAGAAACTTTCTTACATTATCTCACACATGAACTCTTAGGGGGACACCACACATTGAAACAATAAAAGTATTTATGTATTTAAAACTTCTAAAATAATAGTTGACATTTATTAGGCACTTATCATATGTCAGTAAACAATACTTGCAGCACTTTACATGTGTTTTCATATTTATTTCTCACAAATAATCTTATAAACAAACATTAGTATTACCATTTCAAAGATGAAGACACTGAGACTAAGAGAGATTGAGTAATCTGTTCAAAATTAAAACCTGCAACTTTCTTAGAAACCTCTGATTCTCAGCCAAAGACTAGTTGCAATTGACTACAAATGTCTGTCAATCACCATTTATCTCTGAAACTGACATTAGACCTATATGATCTTCATAGTAGGATGTGACAGTATATAGAATTATATAGTAATATGTGAAGTATATAAAAAAATTAGGATAGTAAAGGATACATAGACACAGACTAGTTTCAGTGAGGGTTTTTCTAGCTATATGCAAGGGAAGGGAAATGAGATTGAAAAAAATGACCAACTCTCCAATCACTTTTTTGATTGCACAAAGCACTGGTTCTCAGCAATTTCTTAGCCCAGCATATACTATAGATCTTATCAAAAATTGGCCAAATAGTTTATCATTATTTGGGATATATTCTTTACACCAGTCTCTTCTGAATGCTCCTATTTTTCTCTGAAATTAGTCTGCACTTATCCAATATGGAGCACTCTTCCTGGGCAAAGTTTCATACAAAGCCACTTCAGAGAAAATGGCCTCCTCTATGAAGTCAGTGCATGAATACAGTCCCTGGGCATGAGCTTTGGCATTTTTATGTTTTTTAAAAAAAACAACTTGGGGCCACTCTTCTCAGAATGGAGCTGAGGGTCTTGTGGGTATTTAGGACCTGTAGGCTCTTCTCTGAGACAATGTACTTCCAGGAAAAATGCATAGCACTAAATTAAATAGAAGATTATATAACTTCTTCTCTTGCCACTCCCATTAAATTATAATCTCAAGGAAAGCCAAGGGCAAGATATATCATTCATGTTGGATAAAAATAATTAAAATAAGCAATTTTTGAAATAGATTAAACAATGAATATTTCCTAGACTTTGGATTAATATAAATGTATACATATATATTTAACCAATACTCTCCCTGGTTAGAGAGGCAATATGACACAGTGAGAGTGTAGACAGACCTAGGTTTGAATCCTTCCTTTCCCTACTTTACATATGCATTTCTTCCTTTTTTCTACTTTGGTTCACAGTTTGGAATTTTGGAGATACAGGTGAAAAAGCTAGCTACCTAAGAATGAAAGCAGATAAATTAATGATATCAGGTACAGATGAGTATAGTTGTAGAATAAAAATAATACTAAATATGGATAAGAGAAACAAGCTTTGTGACACAAAGTGAGAAATTCTTCAATTTATGATTGGAAAAGCATGGAAAAGATTAGGAAATATAGTCATCCCTTCCATAATATCCATGGGACATTGGTTCCAAAACCCACCATGGATATGAAAACTCATGGAAGCACAACTCTTTTATTTAAAATGGTTTTATACTTAAACAGACTCCCCTATACTTTACATCCCTGCTAAATTACCTAAAAAGTCTAATGCATTGTACATGCTATGTAAATAGTTGTTTTACAGTATTGTTTAAGGAATGATGATAAGGAAAAGATTACATATGTTCAGTATAGGTATAACTTTTTTTCAAGTATCTTCCATCTGTGGTTGGTTGAATTCATGGGTGTGGAATCCATGGATATAGAATCCAGGTATATGAAGGTACAACTGTAATTATAACTGAGGGTTTGCAGAATTGTGGCCACAGCTTCCTGAAATGGTTTACCTGATTTCATTCATTTATCTCCCAGTTCCAACTCATCTTCCTCATTGCCACCAATTGATCCTTCTGAAATATAAATCTTCTTGATAATGGCTTCTCATTGAGTTCAAATTTAAAACATAAAACTATTTTTTTCTGTTTTTTGTACATCTGCTTAGCATTATCACTACCTTTTCCTTCTGCACATCAGATTCCCTAGATCTGGAGAACTCCCACCCTGCCGCTAAATACACCTTGCTTTTTCACATTTCCATAGCTTTCTATATGGTATTCAGTGCCCCTTCACTTTTTTTTTTTTTTTTTTTTTTTTTTTGTAACAAGGATTGAGCCCAGGGGTGCTTAACCACTTAGCCACATCCCCAGCTTTTGCTTATTTATTTTTAGATTTATTTACATTGAGACAGGATCCCAAAAATTTGCTTAGGGCCTTACTAAGTTTCTGAGGCTGACTTTGAACTTGGCAATCCTCCTGTCTTAGTCTCCTAAACCACTGGGATTACATGCATGTGCCACTCCTTTCCTTCTTTTACAGACATTTGCAAGAGTACTTACTGAACTGGTTGTATGCAAGAATCTAGGGAATGAAAGATAAGTAAGACATATTCCTTGTTCTTAGCTAACTTGAAATCAAAAGCTTTTGTTTTTATCATGTTATCCATGTCTCCTCTTCTTGAAAATGGATTCCAAGTAGAAAAAAAAAGCCTATTTGTATCTTTGGCTCCTAAAATTGTGACTTTTAAGTTTGAAAACAAGACAAACATTTGATTGTATTCATGTATTATCTTACATTGATTTTAATTATTTTAATTATTCAATCTTTTTTTAAGTTTTCATTCTACTCATTCTATCATAAGCAAAAACTAAAGAAAGTACTTTTACTAGATGAAATGATGCTAAGTATCTCAAAAGTGTACATAAGGAACAAATGCATTAATGTGCACACAGTTAGTTTGTGAAAATTAGGAGTTAACACATATGTACATAAAAAGTAACATGTGCTAGGGTGCTATATTTACAGGCATTATGGGCCAATTCAAAAGAAGGCAAAGGCATACCCTGGCATGTAGAGTTTACAATGTGATTATGTTTATTGTCCAAGACTGCTTAGTAGTCACATTTGATAGGCAATGTAAGAGTCCTTCTACTGTATCTTTTTCTTAATGGAATTTCCTTTCTGTGTAGTTAAATGAGATCTGAGGCCCATGTGATCATTATTTTTGTTATAGTGGATTGAAAATTCCTTCAAAATAGAAATGTATCTTGTTCCTCTTTATTTGTTCATTGCTTGATAGAATATATAGCACACAATAAGCACTTAATTGAATGAATAAATGAATGAATGAATTCATAGATGAATGAATAAATGAAGAGAGTATGCTTTTCCTCTGGTACTCAAATTTGTGTTTTGAAAAGAATCTTTCTTGTGTATATACACAATGGAGTAGTACTCAGCAGTAAGAGAGAATAAAATCATGACATTCGCAGGCAAATGGATGAAATTGGAGAATATAATGCTAAGTGAAACTAGCCAATCCCAAAAAGCCAAATGCCAAATGTTTTTTCTGATATAAGGAGGCCGATTCATAGTGGGGTTGGGATGGGAGCATAGGAGGATTAGAGGAACACTAGAATGGCCAATGGGGAGGAAGGGAATGGGAGGGGGCAAAAGGGTGAAGAAAAAAAAAGACGGTAGAATGAGATGGATATCATTACCTTAAGTGCATGTATAAAATCACAAATGGTGTGAATATACTTTGCATACAACCAGAGATATGTAAAAATGTGCTCTACGAGTATAATATGAAATGTAATACATTCTGCTGTCATTTCTAACAACTTAGAATAAAAAATAAATTTGAAAAAAAAATCTTTCTTAAGGAAGAATCCACAATTATATATGAGAATTTCCACTCTGAGTTTTTGTTTCCAGATTGTCAGCTTTGGAATCAACATAGTCATGTTGGTCAAGTTGGAGAGTTTAGGGATACCCTAAGGTATAATTCCCAAACAACTATTGCTGAAGTGGGGGAAAGACAAAACAAAACAATAAATAAAACTGTGTAGTTAGTATGACAACTTACAGTGGTGGTTCACCTAATATGTATGGTAGGTACCTGCCTAAGGCAGCAAGCACATCAAAGTCAACCAGAAAAGAAAAAAAGTACATATCTGTAACAAACTTTTCTGGCATTTTGCAACCAGTGACTATATGTAGAAGGTATTTTCATTTCTATATGCATATATGTATTATTTCAAATCACAAAATTAATTTTGGATTACAAAACATACATTTTTTAAGCTTTTAATCTGGCCCTGTGGTTTTTACAAAGGGACAAGCAGATTTAACTCTTAACAAGAATTCTAATTAGGGAAACATTTCAGAAAATGACCCACTTAATCATTGTGTTTGATAGTGAAACCGATAGCCCTGCAGTAGAAAAGGAAATCTGGCAATCATTCTTCTCCCTCTTATGGACTATGAGATGGTGGTAGTGATAAAAATCCATAAAACAGATTTTGTGTTCACATTATCTTATATGTATTTACAGCTGAAAAGGATATACATACTTCTCTGATTGCATATATATATATATATATATATATATATATATATGTTTCTAGGAATTTTTAAATGAGCAATTATGCTGAACAATTGTTACAAAAAATGGAGAACAAATCTTCCACATGTTGATTTTTTCATGTTCATATGCAGTTTTCCATATGAAACACTAATTGGGATTTTAATGCTCAGGGTCAGTTATATTGTTTCTTTCTATCTTGTCTTCTTGTCTTCCTGTGTTCTATCTTTTCTCATTCTTCTCCTTCTTTTTTCTTTTCTATTTTTTTTTTCCATTTGATAGTTTTCGTACATTCCCCAAAGAGTTTCCTCTTGTAAATAAAGGAGCTTAATTATTTCTATAATGGAAGTAATGATTAAAATTCCCATGAGCAGATTTATTTTCTGTTTAAAAATCGTTATAAGTATAATAAAATGCAAGTAATTCATGACCAAAACAGCTGCTTATGAATGTATAAGAGTGAAACTGAAAGACAAGAAATACATTAAAAGGTAAAATTTTTAAGTGCTATTATTGGCTGCTAACATCCAGGTCAGGGCCAGGGAGAATAAATTAGTGGGTTAAAGTCATAACATAATAGCTGATGCTCATGCAGCCTTTATTTTTTCTTTTCAGTTTATGCAATTTCCACTACATCAGTTCACGACACGTCTAGGTAAGTTATGTAACAGCTGCCCAGAGAATTTCTTTTGTTGTAGTTACAGCACTTTAGATATGCTTTGCATGCATGCCATTTTTACTTACCACTTGAAAAGAGCTAAGCTAATCTATTTGGGGTTTAAATACCACTAACTTATACTGCATCTTGTTTTTTAAAAAAATTCTGAAGTTGTAATTTTTCTGAATTGGTCTACCTCTCACTCTTACTCTCTAATGAAGCTCTAATACTCTAGAACAGGCTCATTTTAGTCAACATAAAGAGAACACATGTTTCTAAAATTGTATTTTCTGGAAGTTGATCTTTGATGTCAAGGTGTAACATAACAAACAATCTATGTCTTCTTGAATCCAATCCATTACCTTTCAGGCATGGTTTGGTTACCACAGCCTAGTGTGGTAGACAGCACTGAGTGAGAAGTGTAGTGGCCATGCTGAGAAGTAGATCTGCAGTGATTTTAATTCATTAATTAGGGATTTATGACACTAAATATTTATAGAATTCCTGTCAACAAAAATATTACCACTTAGAATATTCTTTCTGCTCTCATCTATTTAGAAACTGATATTGGGAGAGCTGAAGTCCTGGCTACTTATAGAAGGGAAATCCAAATCACAACATTTGAAGAAGGTGCATCATCCAGTTTCTTCAGGTCTTGAGAGAAAGGTAACAGCTTGCTGATTTATATTTATTTTGTGTGAGTTTGTCTTCCTTTGCGTATCTAAAAGAGCAGGTAGGCTTTCATGATATTGACTGTGGCCAAAAGAAAAACTGTAATATTTAGTTTTTATAAGATTTCAATGAAAAATGGCCTCTTAGGTGCTGATGGTGCTTTGTTCTGAGTGGTAATATAATATTGAGGATTATAAACCTAACTGGGTAATGCACATATGTAACCTAAATAAAGATTAGCCCACATGTGGCTGTGTTCAGGACAATCTCAACATGGTGTCACATCCAAAAGAACTCTGACTCAAAAAACATACATAGTTTTTTTTTTTTTTTTTCTTGGACCTTGCAACAACAACTTAAATGATTTTTTCTATGTCTATGGTAATTATTCAAAAATATCTCCTAAGTCTCTGGCTGCATTCTCTGACTCCAAACTTACCCTGCATTTACTTATTTTACTGTCCTCCCCACTGTCTTGCTTCTTCCTCCGGCCTTGCATATTAAATCCCTTCCTTGAGAAGCTCTTTGCCATTTATTTCTTTATAAATTTTTTCTTTTTTCCTTTAATTTCAGAAATGCAAATTTTAAAAATAACTAAAATAAATTTAAATTAATAATCATCTTTATTTAAGAAACAGTTCAAATATTCAGAAAGAAAAAAAGAATAATTTTACAACACCCATGTACACACCCCTAAGAGAAACATCCTTTATTCTCTGAAATATTCTCATGGAGACTATCTGTTCCTTGAAAGCTCTCAGAAAAAAGCTTGTATAATATTTGAAGCCTGATAAATATTTGCATGCATGTAGATTTTAAAATACTAATTCAACTTTATTTCACATTTAAAGATTCCTTCAAGTTTTTTAATTCTCTTTGAGTCAGTTTAGTTAGTTATATTTCGGGTACATATATATACATGTATGTGTGTATACATACATATACATGTACATATTTAATTAGAAAAAGGTCCATTTAAATTTAAGTTTCCAGACTCAACAGAACACATTTTATGTGTCTATGATTTTATTATTTTTTTGTCCCAGATAGATTCTTCTTTGGTGTTCCCCAAAGAATAAAGAAAGTAGAACACAGAGTTTGGGAACTCTCTCTGTGCTGAGGGGCTCAGAAAGATGTCCTGTGTTAAGTGTTGTAACTTGGGAATTTGTTTTTAATAAAACTCCTAAAAGAACAGAAACATTTAAATTTGCATTAATCACATATGAATATGTTTCAGTGGAATTGTTCAGTAGTGGATTTCTAAAGTTTTAATTATTTAAACTAGCAAGACCCTATATTTAGGTTTTATTTCTAATAATGAAATAATTACACCGGAATATCTGAGTGGCTGATTTCTTCCCAGCATGCATGCATTAAAGTAGAAAATACATTGATTTTTCTTGCAATGATAACAGAAGGAAAGGTCATAGCTTCCAAAAAGTCTCATTCCAGAAAGATTTATGCTTGGAATACTGCATTCTCTATTTAATGAGAGTAAAATATGTGGGTAGTTGAACAACTGTATTATTTTTGGCTTTCATTTCCCAAAAGAAAGAATATAAAGTAATATAATAATTTAAAACCTGTTAAAAATCTGTTAAATCCTAAGAAGTACACTATAATCCTATTTTACATTTTAAGATATGTAAAGAAACATTTATTGGTAAAAAAAATTACTTCAGATTTCTATTTCACTATCTAATATCCATGGGCCCTGTGGAGGAAAGCTCTCCTGGGACTTGAGAAAGCCTACTTTGAGCTTTTGTGTACTTAGTAAATAATTTGTGCATTGTTTTAAGGTGTTAGTGTCCAGATGTAGTGGAAGGCTTCTAAGGCTTACTAGCAACACAGGAGAAAGGAAACAGGGTGGCAGACTAATTGCTACTATATTAGCAAAATTTTTAATACGTGGCACTGGACACCATGCCCAGCCCTTCATTGATAATATTTTAAATATTTTTTCTTTTGCCTTTTAAATTTATTTTTAGATGATGGTAAAGTGTATTTTGACATATTATACATACATGGAGTATAACTTATTCTAATTAGGATCCCATTCTTGAGGTTGTACATGATGTTGAGTTTCACTAGTTGTGTGTTCATATGTAAACATAGGAAAGTTATGTCACATTCATTCTACTGTCTTTCCTTTTCCCATTCCTCCTACCTTCCCTTCATTCCCCTTTGTCTAGTCCAGTGAACTTCTATTCTTCCCTCCCACATCCTTATTATGTGTTAGCGTTCACATATCAAAGAGAACACGGAATATTACTGGGCCATAAAGAAGGATAAAATTAAGGCATTTTCCAGTAAATGAATGGAACTGGAGACTATCATGCTAAATGAAATAAGCCAAGCTCCACCCCCCTGCAAAAAGGGCCAAATGTTATCTCATTGATAACATTTTAACTAATATTCCTAACAACCATTTCAGTTTAGAATTCTATCTTTGTTTTGCCCTTGAGAAAGTTGAGGCTCAGATAAGTGAAATAATTTTCTCAAATATTCAGTGCTCATAAGTGACTGAAGCCTTGGGTCTATCTTTTTCAAACTCTAAAATCCATATGCCTACCCTATATGTTGTAATTATCCTCCTGATTGTGGAAGAACTAGAAGTATGGAAACTAAGTAGACAAGGTTAAGGTGAAATTTTGTGACTCCAAAATAATATTTGTGCCTAAAGATTTTTCTAATATAGTTAAATCTTAGACAAACCCAACTAACTATGATTTACCTGATGCCACCATTAACTGAGGCTTCTTTTGCTACTCAAAATTGTATAATTGGCAGGTGAGTTGTTCTTTGAAAGAAACGTTCATCTGCCTCATAGTGTGCAGATACTTTGCCAAGGCTTTTATTGGCTATGGCTTTTTCTCTGTGACAGTTCCTGCAAATTTCACATTCAAATTCATCTTCAATTATGCCTATACTGAAGTCCATAGAGACATGTGAGTTCTGAAGGCAGAGGTAAAGGAGCAAATAAAAAGAAAGTGAAGAGAGGAGGTGGTGGAGGAACTGATTCAAGATGCTGAATATACTATGACACTATATTTGTTCCCTTAAGAGCATAATTTTGTGTTTTGCAGAATATGTTACAATCACAAATGTAGGGAGGTAATTCGATGTGGAAAACAGCAAATTCTTTACAGTCTGATGATGACATTAATGATAATAATGATAATTATGATTATAACAACAATAACTGTAGCAGCAACAGCTATTATTTACTGGGCACCTGCTCAGTATCAGCAGCTCTTCTAAACATTTTACATATAATATCTCAACTTTCACCAACCCTGTGAAATATGTACTGCAATTAATATAATTTTATATATGTGGACACTTAGGTACAGAATGGTTAAACAACTTTCTCTGGTCTGGTCACAAAGAAAATATGGGAACTAGCTTCCATCCCAGGCAGTCTGATTCCAGAACATACGCTCTCAATTACTTATGGGTGCGATTCTGATATTCATTATGTAGATGAGGAGCACACTATTTTCTTCCCTGAGCCTCATCTTCCTCATATATGAAAACAGAGGGTTTTCCTGTGGATTTCAAGAAATGATATATAGCAAAGCAACTAGCAGCACAGTGCCCAGCCCATAGCAAAGGATCAATAAACACTCCTCCTCTTCCTTTCTGGTTGCTGCTCTGCACCAGGATTTCTCAACTTGTGATTAGGAGAGCACCTTTATCAGAATCACCTGGTGTGCTTAGTAAACATGAAATGCCATCATTTCTTATGCTCAAGGATATTCAGTTCATAGCTGGAAGGTTTGTTATACTTAAATAAGCAAAGTAAAACTTTAATGACATTTTCTAGCAAGTAGCAATAAAACAAAATTACTAAATACCATTTGAATTCTGAACAGATGTAGCTTTGTGGCCATCTCAATCAACAACATTCCAAATACATCAATCTGATTGAATCTTACATCATCATTCCATCCAAATTTTTAGAAATTTCATTTCATATAATTAGGATGCATCCTTTTGTTACTTCCAGAAAATATCTAAGATTAGCAAAACTATTAAAATTATAGGGATCAACTCTATTCATCGTACTTCTGGGGAAGTATCACAAATGCTACTGAATAAGCACATGCATGAGAGTTAGAATGCACATGCAGACACATGTATGCAAATACCTATAGACAGGTAGAAAAAAGATCAAGTAAAGTACAAATATTTCCGCAGGGACCCTTCTGAAAAGCACATGTCAGAGGACAATTACCTGAGTACAGCCAATAGACCTTACATGAGAGGGTTGTGGTCAGAAACAATAGACAATTTTTTCTCCTTCCCTAGTTAACTTTTGGAAAGCTGCCCACCCACCTCCTGCAAGTTTATAAATGGTCTAGGTCCAAAATTTGATGAAAAAAGTTATCATTTAGGACATGGTCTCTCCAACATTTGATACTTGAAGGTGAATAGTGTATTGATTCAATCATTCATTCAAGTAATAGTTGATTAAGTACCATACAACAAAATAAGGTTAAGAACCACTTATCAGTGGTTTGAGGAAGTGATTAAGGAATGATCATGTTATAATGTGTGTATGAGGATCCTATAGCCAATGCTTCTCAAACTTTTATGTGCATTTGTATCAATGGGTGAATTTTGTTAAAATGCAGAGCCTGATTCAGTAAGTCTGGAGAAGTACTGGCGATTCTGCATTTCAAACAAGCTTCAAGGTAATGCCTTTGCTATGGGCCTGAGGTCCTTACCTTAAGTTACAAAGCAATATTCCATATTGCACTTCCCAATCTTATACTCGTACATCAAACTGATCATTCTTATTCAGCTCAGGCTTCTTTCTTCAAAGTGTGTGAACAGGAATCAGGATTGTCTGAAGGTGCTAATTAAATATGCAAATGCCCACAGGTGATACCAATGCACACTAAAGTTTGAAAACCACTGCTTGAATAAAAACAGTGACTAGAAATCATTCACATGTGTGAAGTGAGCTTCAACTCCTTAATTTACTATAGGTCAGTGCTTCTCCAACTGGTAACACATTAGAATCTCCGAGAGAGACATAAAAATTGCCAGTGTTCTGGTCCTATCCCAAACCAATTAAACAGGGATCTCTGGGGGTAGGCCCCAGGCATCTGTATTTTTTAAAAAGCTCCCCAGGTAATTCTAATGTATAGACAAGGCTGAGAACAACTGTGAGAGAGCAAATTGCCTTTTTATTTAAACTTAAGAATAAGGTTGATCAAAGCAAAACATTGTGGAGTTAATAGAGTTTTTCTTTGACATCTCTCCTTTCCTAGCCTTTTTCTGTACACTTTCCTTCACAGAGTACCCACTGCCCTGTGTTCAGAGTACCCATTGGCCTGTGTCCCTTATTCTATCCAAGATTTCCTTTCAAGGTGATCCATGTGTCCCTACTTCTAACTTCCTCCCTTCATCAGAAGAAAACCTGTGCCCTGTGTCCTATGGGGCAATTTTTTCCCTGTTGCTGAGTAGAAACAGGTTAATCAGAATAACCAGTCACAGGTCATGTGTAAATTAATGTACTTTCCCCTCTTTGGTAACTTTCTCCCTTAACCTAGTTTTAATAAACTTCTAAGACTCTTCTGAAGTTGCAAATTTCAAGCATGACTGTTTGGAATAATATATTTATGCCACAAATCAACAGCCACCTCCTCCAATAACTGTTAATCCTGACCTTACTTAAGGAAGGACTCATGTTTCATTTCAGCATAAATAAATGACACATTATTTTCATCATAAATATTGTCCAAGATAGTATATGATGTTCTGTGAGTCTTTTTTTTTTTTTTTAAAGAAAATGCTAAATGTGGTTAGGAAATCATCTTGACAGCAGTTGCTTTTGTTAGGAAAAAAGGGATTTAGCTTTTTTTTTTTTTTTAAGTATGTGGTTTTCTAAGTATGAGGAGGTGGGAAATTCTTTGATCAGGGCCTTGTAATCAGGCAAGCATAGAAGAAAACAAAGGATGCACAAATATGAGAAATTGACTACTTCCAGAAGAAAACTGTTACATCAACATCAATTAATATTTATTGAGCACCTACTGGGTACATAACACCTGCTAGCAACTTGAAAAATGACATGGAATACATACCTATAAAACATAATTACCAGGTTCTATTTTTGGCTATTTGTTTAAATTTATTGTTGAAAGGACAAGCAAGCAAGGCTGTTTATAATTTGGTCTCATTAATAAAACTGATTCCTAGGGAGACTTATTCAGAAGAATAGAAAATAAACCATACTGAAATATTATTTTCTATTATTCTGATAAGCATAACACATAACACACAGGTGGGACTAAACACTGTAATTTTAAGAATGTGATTCTCAAACTTCGGTTATCAACCCACCCCAGAGGAATTCAGTATGCTGCTGAAGATTTTCTTCACCTATCATTCATGGAATTTATGAATGTTATTGATTTTGTCCTCTGGGCTGAGGTTAATTGTACCAATATGTGTGTCTATCACTGAGATGTGTGAAAAAGGAAATGAGACCTATTCCATAGCTTGCATGCAGTAATCATTCTCACTTCCTTATGCTCATGGATGACAAATTAAAACAGTTATACCTCTTCTACTTTGAATATATAGTTTGAACTGTGTGACATAATCTCCTGAAAATTTACCTAATATATTTCTGTTTGACTTCAATAAAATGGGCTGATGAATCTGGGCTACATCCATATGAAAAGTGCCATAATAACTTAGCTAGAAGGTTTAAGCTGGGGAAAGAATGAGATAATCTGAAAGTTTCATGAACCTTAACATTTCCTAAGGTATGGAAATTTTCCATGATACTTAAAATTCAGATAAAATTGATATTTGGTACAGATTCCCACACAAATCAATTCAGCTGATAATTTTTAGTATTCTGTTTGGGCATTGTTATATTATTACTTGGAGTAGAAATCAATTTTGCAAATATTTTATTTCATGTATTTATAATGTATGCATTTTCTGCTTTCAGAAAATGTCCAAGGTGCTTACCTTGTTAGGTAAGAAAAATAGATTAAGGAAAACATAATGCATGTTCCTAATACTCTAGGATATCTGTTGTTAGCTACGTACCTATGCATTGAAAATGATGCATTCGAACAGTCAGGAGAAGCATAGTCCCAATACTGTGGGTCATATTTCCAATTTTTATTAAAATTATGATTTGCCCTGTGCCTGTGAGGGTATGCTTATCTGCCTGGCTTGATTATATTCTTGTTGAAGGTGGTCCAAGGTGAGAAACTTTCCATAGATGAAGAAATAACTTGGATGAATTTGCTAGGAAGTTGGTGAATAATATCTATAGTTATTCACAAATTTACTATATTCTTAAAGCAAATAGGGTGGTCACAGTACAGATTGGAAATAGTGTGTCTAATATAAGTAACTACTATGCAGCAAGTATTGTCAAGAAGGTGCAAAAGGAAAGATGTTCAGAGAAACAGGGAAGAAGGATGGAAAGAGGGAGGAAAGAAGACAAGCTTTAGTGAATAAATATACTGAATGTGAGAACCTGCCTATGAAGTTCACTATCTCTCACTGTTTTCAGAGAGATGATCTGATTAGAAAGAATTACATTAACTCAAGTTTTAGGAAAATGTTTACCCCTTTCTTGTCCACACATCTCAGCTATTGTCTTAAAGGAAGAAATTGGCAAAATAGACTCACGAACAATGTAAAGAGAGTTCTCCCCAGGGATCAGCATTTCCATGTGTTGAGAGAGTAGAGGCACTGATGGCATTTGTGGTAGACTTTTTAAAAATATGTGCAAAATGAACAGACTTGATATGTGGAGGGATTACCTGATGATAGAATAAAGGGCATATTTCTTTCTGTGAAAATAATAAAAATGATATTTCCCCCCAGGAACATAATTAAGTATGCTTATTGTCTATTATAAAGTATTTAGGTTTCGTAAGCTCAGAGTTTTACTCCTAAAATGCAACTCACTGCCTGTGCAGATATCACCTGACCCTCTTCATATCACTATTGGGAATTGAGACTCAGGGAATTGACACAAATGCTAATACTCTAAATACAGCTACTGCTATAAATTATAAACTGCCCTAGGCTTCTGAAACAGGTGTCTTATGTCTTCTGCTAAACCAACTTTTTAGCTTGAACGTAGAACAAAATTTCAAACTCTCAGTTACTAACAAACAACAGAATATCAGATCGAAAAGGGACAGTAAAGACATGTAGTCTAGGATCCAAGATGGTGGGCTAGAGGGAGGCTGCAACCTGTGTTGCTCCTTGACCTGGAATTCAAGTAGTGGGAATACTGTTTCTCTGCAAGTGATTAGAGGACCCCTGACAGTTGCTCCTGCATAGGAATCATGGCTACAGTGCCCACGCAGGGCTCCAGGCCTCAGCGTCAGTACAGTACTCCAGGACAATCACGCACGCAGGACCTCTGGCCACCATCAGGATCACTGGCATCAGCACCTGTGCAGGACTCCTGGCCGCCCACCTGCACAGGACCACTGGTTGCCAATCCCGTGTGGAACCCCATGTACCAAAGCGGGGCTCCCCAGGTTGCCTCCAATTCGGGACACTGCAACCAGTGCCATACTTCTCTACATGGGATAGCCTGCACATGGGGACACAACACAGAATCTGGAGCCACCTGTCAGCCACAACACTGCATGGCACAGAGCTGCATCTCTGAAGAAACCCCCCCCCAATGCCACCTCGTGACCCCATCCAACCCGACACCCCATCTCTGAAAACAAGCACCTCTCTCTTGGGACAACTTTGTTGCCATCTTTAGTCAGGGCAACTCCCAGCTCAGGACATCGGCTGGGGCTCAGAAGCAAGATCAAGGTACCATTAGTCCCCAACTCTCCCCTCTTCCTAGCAGCTGCTAACCCAGCACAGTGTTTATGGCTATGCAGCTGGTCCATAGCTCACAAAACTTGGTCCTGAACTGACCCATACAAAATAGCGCAGCCCCTAGAGCACAGCCCACAAGACCTCTGGAGAGAGGAGGTTCCTGATTGGGAGTTAGAAAGGGAGGGAGTGAATGAGATACTGTTTTAGAGACAAAATTAGAGACCAGGAATTGTTAGGTCTACAGGCAATAGAAGGAGATAAGAGCAGGTGCCCACATCACACCAACGAGCCCCAAAGGAGATCCTTGGAATGCAGTCTCCCATCAAGGATGGCAAGTGCTATCAAGGTGATCCATATGTCCCTGCTTTTGACTTCCTCCTTCATCAGATGAAAACCTGTGCCCTGTGTCCTATGGGGCAATCATTTTCCTGTTGCTGAGTAGAAACATGTTAATCAGAAAAACCAATCACAGGTCATGTGCAAATTAATGTACTTTCCCCTCTTTGGTAACTTTCTCCCTTAACCCAGTTTTAATAAACTTTTAAGACTCTTCTGAAGTTGCAAATTTCAAGCATGACTGTTTGGAATAATATATTTATGCCACAAATCAACAGCTCCAGGAGCGCCACCCCGGATACCAACCCTCCCACCCTAATAAACTTCACCATTCTGAGGGTGAGATACCAGTAAACAAAAGACAACCCCACCTATTGGATGAGAAGGGAAGCAGGAAAAATATTGAACTCCTGCAAAATCAATCTTTGTATATTCCTTCGAGAATTTTTTTTCTTCTTTCTGTCTCTTCTCCTGCCCTCACATCCCCAAAACTTGTGAAACCAAGAACTTTTCATGAATTAGGCTACTGAGGACTGGGATATCTAAATAGTATATTACAGTTGTGTTGTACATTCTTTTATCTCCTATTTTTACAGTTTTTATTTTTCTTAATATTTATGTTTATTTGTTTTTTTGTATTCTCTATTGTCTTTCTACTTACTTGACTCCCCCAAATCCCTTGCTTTCTCTTCTCCTGCTACTAACCAACTTCTTTAGATTCCTCTTTCACACTTCCTAAGATCTAATAAGTTTATATCCTCACCTCCTACCCCCTTAATATCTCATCCTACACCTCACCTCTGGTTCTTTGTCCACCATCAGAAAATGTAGACACTTTTGCAAACCTACTGTTTATATTGCACATAATAATTGAACAGACCATTTCTGTACATTGTGACAAAAGCAAAAACATCTTAATAGCTATTTGGTTTCAGGCTGTATATTGCTTGTATTGGGATCTATTAATATTATTCTCCCTCTTAAAGGAAAGGTATTAGAACCCTGCAGGGAGACTATAAGTCTATACGGTAAAAATTCTAATGCCTGGGTTCTGCAGTGCTAGAAGGGAAGACACAAGAACAACATGAAAAAAGAAGGGAAGAAAGTGACCCAAAGAAACCAAGATGCTACATTATTAGAATTCATGGCCAGCACAACAGAAGAAATGACAGAGAAGGAGTACAGGATGTACATAATTAAAATATTTTGTGAATTAAAAGATGATATAAGAAAGCAAATACAGGCAGCAAAAGATCATTTCAATAAAGAGCTACATAAGCAAATATAGGAAGCAAAATATTACCTCAATAAAGAGATAGAGATTCTGAAAAAAAAAAAAAAAAAAAAACTATCAGGAATCGTTGAAATGAAAGAAACAATAAACCAAATTTAAAACTCAATAGAAAACACCACCAACAGATTAGATGACTTGGATGACAGAACCTTAGACAATGAAGATAAAATATATAATCTTGAAATGAATGTTGACAACACAGTGAATATAGAAAGAAACGATGAACAGAACATTCAAGAATTATGTGACAACATAAAAAGTTCAAATTTAAGAATTATTCGGGTAGAGGAAGGCATAGAGTTCCAAAACAATGGAATGAACAATTTATTCAATGAAATAATATCAGAAAATTTTACAAACAAGAAAAATGAAAAGAATGAATTGGAAAATCAATACAAGAAGCTTACAGGATGCCAAATTTACAAAATCACAACAGATCCACACCAAGTCACATTATAATGAAAATGCCTAGCATATAGAGTAAGGAGAGAATTTTAAAAGCCAAAGGAATCAGATTACAAAGGAATCAGATTACATATGGTTGAAACCAATTAGGATATCCTAAGATTTTTTAACACAGATCCTAGAAGCTAGAAGATCCTGGAACAATATATACCAAGCTCTGAAAGAAAATGGATGCCAACCAAGAATCTTATATCCAGCAAAATTAAGCTTTAGATTTTTATGACAAAATAAAAACCTTCCATCATAAACAATATTTAAAAGAATTTACAACTAGAAAGACTGCACTACAGAATATCCTTGGCAAAATATTCCATGAGGAGGAAATGAAAAACAACAGTGAAAATCAGCAAAGGGAAGTATTACACTAAAGGAAAAAACAATCAAAGGAGAAACAAAGTCATGTTAAATTCCAAAAATAGACAAAAATGACCGGGAATACAAATCATGTCTCAATAATAAGCCTGAATGTTAATGGCCTAAATTCACCAATCAAAAGACATAGACTGACAGATTGGATTTAAAAAAAAAAAAAAAAAGACCCAATAATATGCTGCCTTCAAGAGACTTGTCTCATAGGAAAAGACATCCACAGACTGAAGGTCAAAGTTTTGGTTTAAAAAAGACCATTAACATGGAGGGTTTTCTACCCTCATACCAAATAAAGTAGACTTCAAGCCAAAGTTCATCAAAAGGGATAAAAAAGGACATTTCATACTGCTTAAGAGAATGATACATCAACAAGACATAACAATTATAAATATATATGGCCCAAACAATGGAGCATCTACATTCATCAAATGAACTCTTCTCGAGTTCAAGAGTCAAATATACCACACCACAATAATTCTGAATGACTTTCACACACCCCTTTCACACTGGATAGATCTTCTAAACAAAAGCTAAAAAAAAAAAGAAAGTATACACAGTGGTGTTGGATGTCAGGGTACATAGGAAGATTAGAGGAACACTAGAATGGTCAAAAGGGAGGGAGGATAAGGGAGGGAGCAAGGGGGAGATGGGAGGAAAAAGAAAAGGTGGTATAATAAGATGGATATCATTATCCTAAATGCATGATTGAAGACTTGAATAGTACAAATATACTTTGTATACAAACAGTATTATGTGAAAAGAGGCTATATATGTGTATTATGAATTGTAATGCATTCTACTATTACAAATACAACAACTTTGAATGAAAAAAAGGCATTGTGTACAACTAAAACAAATAAATATTGATAAATAAATAAATAGATTGTGAAAATAGAAATTAGAAAATAAACTTAAAATCTTATGACCAAAAAAAAAAAAAGAATCTTGAGTTGCTAGGTAGGAGCTGAGTTAAGAGGAGTCAGATACCCCTGAATATAATGCTCTATTACCTTTGAATATGCATCCTCATTTGTCACAAATAAATTTGGAAACATCTCTTGTGCAGATCATACATAAAATAAAGAAAGTATAGAACTCAATAATATAATCAATAACTTAGACTCAATAGACATGTATAGAATATTTCATCCATCAATGAGTGAATACAGTTTCTTCTCAGCAGCACATGGATACTTCTCTAAAATAGACCATATATTATGCCACAAAACAACTCTTAGCAAATACAGAAGAGTAGAGATACTATCCTGCATTCTATCACATCATAATGGAATGAAATTAGAAATCAATGATAAAATAAAAAATAAAAGCTACTCCAACCCCTGGAGACTAAATAATACGCTATCGAATGAACAATGATTTCCAAAAGACATCCAAGAGGAGACTAAAATTTCTTAGAGGAAAATGAGAACACTAATACAACATATCAAAATCTCTGGAACACTATGAAGGCAGTACTAAGAGGAAATTTCATTGCATGGAGTTCATTCCTTAAAAGAAGAAAAAGTCAACAAATGATCTAACATTACATCGCAAAGCCCTAAATAAAGAAGAACAGATCAACATCAAAAGCAGTAGAAGACAGGAAATAATTAAAATCAGGGCTGAAATCAATGAAATTGAAACAACAACAGCAACAACAAAACAATTGAAAAAAAATGACAAAACAAAAAGGTGGTTCTTTAAAAAAAGAAATAAAATTGATGTAGATGAATGGATAAAGAAAATGTGGTATAAATACACAATGGGATATTACCAGCAACAAAAGAGAAAAAAATCTTGGCAATTGCAGGTAAATGGATAGATTTGGAGAATATAATGCTAAGTGAAGATATCCAATCCCATAAAACTAAATGCTGAATATTTTCTCTGATATAAGGAGGCTGATTCATTGTGGGATTGGGAGGTGGAGCATGGGAAAATTAGATGAACTTTAGATAGGGCAAAAGAGTGGGAGGGGAAGGAAGGAGGCATGGGGGTAGAAAAGAGGGTGGAATGAGATGGATATCATTACCTTAAGTACATATATGAAGACACGAATGGTGCAAATATACTTTGTATACAACCAGAGATATGAAAAATTGTGCTCTATATGTGTAATATGAATTGTAATGCATTGTGCTGTCATATATAACAAATTAGAATACAAATTTTTTAAAAAGAATCATATGATTATCTCAATAGATGCAGAAAATGCATTTGACAAAATACAGCATCCCTTCAAATTCAAAGCAGTAGAAAAATTAGGGATAACAGGAACATATCTCAACATTATGAAAGCTATCTATGCTAAGACCCAGGCCAACATCATTCTAAATGGAGAAAAATTGAAACCATTCCCTCTAAAAACTGGAACAAGACAGGGATGCCCTCTTTCACCACTACTATTTAACATAGTTTTTGAAACATTAGCCAGAGCAATTTGACAGATGAAAAAAAAAGGGATATGAATAGGAAAAGAACTCAAACTATCACTATTTGCAGAAAACATGATTATATACCTAGAGGATCCAAAAAATTCTACCAGAAAACTTCTAGAACTAATAAATGATTTCAGCAAATTAGCAGAATATAAAATCAACACACATAAATCAAAGGCATTTCTGTACATCAGTGACAAATCCTGTGAAATAGAAATTAGGAAAACTACCCCATTAAAAATAGCATAAAAATACTTGAGAATCAACGTAACAAAAGAGATGAAAGACCTTGACAATGAATATTATAGAACACTAAAGAAAGTAATTAAAGAAGACCTTAGAAGATGGAAATATCTCCCTTGTTCTTGGATAGGCAGAATTAATATTGTCAAAATGACCATACTTCCAAAAGCACAATACAGTTTTAATTCAATTCCAATCAATATCCCAATGATATTCCTCATAGAAATAGAAATAGAAAAAGCAATCATGAAATTCATTTGGAAAAATAAGAGACCCAGAATAGCTAAAGCAATCCATAGCAAGAAGAGTGAAGCAAGTGGCATCAACAATAACAGACCTTAAACTATACTACATAGCAACAGTGGGAAAAAAAAGGCATAGTATTGGCACCAAAATAGACTTATAGACCAATGGTACAAAATAGAGGACAACGAGATTAACCCACATATATACAGTTATCTCATACTAGACAAAGGCACCAAAAACATATATTGGAGAAAAGATAGCCTCTCCAACAAATGGTGCTTGGAAAACTGGAAATCCATATGCAGCAAAATAAAATTAAACCCCTATCTCTCACCATGCAGAAAACTCAACTCAACCTGGATCAAGGACCTAGGAATTAAACCAGAGACCCTACAACTAATAGAAGAAAAAGTAAGCCCAAGTCTTCATGAAGTTGGATTAGGCCCCAACTTCTTTAATAAGACTCCTATAACACAAGAAACAAAATCAATAATCAATAAATAGGATGGATTCAAACTAAAAAACTTTCTTCTCAGCAAAAGAGACAATCACTTAGGTGAATAGAGAGCCTACAGAATGGGAGCAAATTTTTACCACACACACATCAGATAGAACACTAATGTCTAGAATATATAAAGAACTAAAAAATCTTAACACCAAAATAACAAATCACCCAATCAATAAATTGGCTAAGGAACTGAACAACCACTTCTCAGAAGATGATATACAATCAATCAACAAATATATGAAAAAAATGTTCAACATTTCTAGCAATTAGAGAAGTGCAAATCAAAACTAAGATTTCATCTCACTCCAGTCGGAATGGCAGTAATTAAGAACAGAAACAACAGTAAATGTTGGCAAGGATGTGGCGAAAAAGGTACACTCATACATTGCTGGTGGGATGTCAAATTGGTGCAAACAATGTGGAAAGCAGTATGGAGATTTCTTGGAAAACTTGGAATGGAACCACCATTATACCCAGCTATCTCACTCTTTGGTTTATACCCAAAGTACTTAAAAACAGCATACTACAGGGACGCAGCTACATCAATGTTCATAGCAGCTCAGCTCACGATAGCTAAATTGTGGAACCAACCTAGATGTCCTTCAGTAGATGAATGGATAAAGAAACTGTGGTATATATACACAATGGAATATTACTCAGCATTAAAAGGGAATAAAATCATGGCATTTGCAATTAAATGGATAGAGTTGGAGAATATCATGCTAAGCAAAGTAAGCCAATCCCAATAAACCAAATGCCTTATGTTTTCTCTGATATGAGGATGATGATGTATAATGGGGAATGGGGGGAGCATGGTAAGAATTGTGGAACTTAAGAAAGGGCAAAGGGGCGAAGATGTAGGGAGGGGGCATGCAGGTAGGAAAGACCGTGGAATGAAATAGACATCATTACCCTAAGTACATATATGAAGACACTAATGGTGTGACTCTACTTTGTGTTCAACCAGAGACGTGAACAATTGTGTTCTATATGTGTGCTATGAATTGAAACACAGTCTGCTCTCATGTGAAACAAATTAGAATAAATAAATTTTTAAAAATGATATGTAGTCTAACAAATCAATAGATTAAAGGCTCAGAGAAATTCTACAGTAGGAATAGCTATTTAACACCAATTAACCTAGTTTCTCCAAAGGTTTTCTTTTTACATAACACCTATTGGCATTTTGTGGGAGTTTGGCTAAATTTCCAACGCTTAATGTGTCCTATGAAGCTGGTTTATATCCCTCCTCACCTTTGTTTTATAAATAAGAAAACTGAGACCCCAAATATAATTTTTCTTCCCAAGGTCAATGAAGTGATTAACAACAGAACCGAGGTATTTAAAGTGTATTCAAAAGGCAAAAAGCTTAACTCTGAATTTGTTCATAATCCCATTTTAGACTTAGCGCTCCTTTCAGATCTCCTCTGATTTCTCCTGCAATGTCTTTATGCCCCTTTCCATGAGTATTTTTGTTTCCAACAACTATGATCTTCAGGCTCAGGAGTATGGAAGCCCAGCATCCTTGCCTCAGGTAGAGATGTTCTGAGACATAACACTTTAGCATTCTTTGGTAGAATCAGCTGAAACCTATGGTCACCAGAATTTTGGCCCAAATCATGCCATTTCTTGGCTTCTCTTCCCTGTTCTGCATCCTCATCTTTTTTAACATTTTTTTTTTTCTGGAAACACTTTCTTGATAAATCCCTTGTACATAAATCCTTATCTTTAGGTTGGTTTCTGAGGAAACTGACCCAAGATGGTAATCTAATTATTCAAGGTTTTAAGGTAATTCTTTAAGTTTTGAGACAGCAATATTTGTGTAGATTCCGTTTCTTTTCTCACCTTGAAAACCTGATGTGAAAAATTGGTTAATAACTTGGGTAATAGCAACTAAGTTTTCATCTGTGCATAGTAATGACTTTATACTTGATATATTTTAGAAAAATAAAACCTGACTCAAGTCATGACTGCTACTACCATTGGAGTAAGTTAGAAGGTATGATTGATTGACTAAAGTAGGTGAGATAGCACAAACTCAGTTCATATATGTAGCTGTCATTTAAAAACTATGATGCAAGGCACTATAGGATATGTAGAAATAAGTGACACCATTTCTTCCTTCAGGCAAAATAGATTTTTTAAAAGGACAGAAGAAAGACTTTTGCAATACGAAGAAGGTTGTTCCCAGAGCCTAAGGAGTAGAAAATTGAGGCAATGTAAAATACTTTAAATGTCCATTATCCACCAGGTACCACTTACTATGCTAGGCATTGAGTCAGTGGTGTGCTAGTTAGTACTTAACAATCAGTCCAAAACAAACCTGCTTTGTGATACTTACCAGTTTCTATGGTGGAAATATTCCACCCTGGCTAACTCTAAGCAATGACAAGGGAAGATCAGTTGGCTTGAAGAATTCCTGAAATTGTAACAACTGGCTCTTGTGAGCCAGTACTAGACTGCTCCAGGAAAAACCTGCTTCACCACTCCATTGCTTAAGGATATAACAGTAAACTTGGCTTACTGAAAAACAAGACACAAGCAAATAGAGTGTGCCTGGGAAAATAGATAAGAAGAGAAAGGTACTACAAAAGGAATCCCAACCAAACTTAAATTGTGTAGAAGCAGGCCAGACTTCCAAAGAAATGACATTTCCTTGGAGACCAAAAGCATAAGGAGTTCATTAATTTGAAAGAATGCTTGTGGGTGAGAGAGACAGCTTATTTTAGGGGACTGAAATGAGTAGGAACACAAGGAAAATTGGCATGAGGTGATGTGGAGAGATAGGCTGGGATAGAATGTGACTGGCTCATAGGATACATTACATAGTTGGACTTCAGCCTAAGCCAATATTTCTTTCAGTAAGTCCACAAAATGCCAATAGGTATTATGTGAAAATAAAAACCTTTTAAAAACATGCTTTGGAAAAAACTTGGTTAATTAGTGTTAAGTGGTTGACTTCACTGTAGTATTTCTCCAAACCTTTAGTTCATTGATAGAGATACAACATAAAACATTCCCTGGAATTATTTGATGGTAAAATACCTCCTACTTATATTTAGGATTGCATCTCAGGAATAATGTGCTAGGAAACCTGTGGGCATGGAACACAATCTGGAAAGAACTCTTCTGAGAACAACAGGTAGGTGGCATTGGAAGGCATCGGCATTGGAAGATTTTAAGCAACAGTGACATGACCAGAAGATGCTATAATTATATTTTTTTCAGTCATCAGTGATTTATTTTGAATAATGTTTTTTATTATTGAGTTAAACCCCTCCCATTGGTATCTATTACCAAATTGTAAAAAGTCAAGGAAACATCTCAATACATCTTAATAATAAAGACACTAAGGCTTTTTTACAGAGGCACTACACTAGTATTAAGTTGTTAGATTTCATTGTCTTGGTTTCTGATTTTAATGGTTCTTTTTAAAATATCCATCATTTCTGAAATGCAGAGAATCTAAGGCCTGTGCTTCACTCAATTTTTAGGCCTCACTGGTTTCAAAAGAAACAATGCCAAACTATAATCTCTCCATCTCAAGAACATTATAACTCCCAAACTTGTAGTAAAAATTGTAGCTCAGCTGATCAGATGTTATATATCTACCTATGGCAACTTCACTCAACATAAGAAATAAGGGTACAGGGGTTGAGGTAAAAGAGAATTGGAAAGAAGTGGAGAGGAGAAAGAACAGACCATTTAGCGACCTATCAGAGCTTGATGAAACCTGATATAATTAACAAACTTGTGATATCTCTAGCAATTGTAAATCCAATTATTTGCTAGCTGAAGGCAAGTTTCACTGCTCTAAGTTAGGAAATCATGTAAATAGCCTAATTAATATAATTTGCCTTATGCTCTACTAAGAAAACAAAAACAAATATGTCATTTTTTAGAATAAATAGCATGGTATAGACTAAATATTATAAATATTCCGTCAGTTTGCAGAACAAATATTGCATATTATGGATCATTTTCAGCAATTCTATGAAGTTCAGCATGATTTAATGAAATTATGATGGCTGTTTGAGTTTTACAACTACATTACAATAAAAAGAAAGCACTTTTTTTTGCATGGATAAAGATGAAGATCCTTGACAAAATAGCATGGTAGAGCTTATAATGCTGTGGGCCTCAGGAGACAAAGAAAATTTCATTCTTTTTCTTGCCAGTTCTCTAATCTCAAGAGAACCTCAAAGTTAAAATAAATCTTTTAAAAATTCCATATGCCAATGGTAGAGAGACATAATAAATAATTCTTTGCCATTTCATTTGTAGAATTGAGAGATAAAACTGTTTGTAAAAACCTAAAAGACTTACAAATCATTTCAACAGGTTGTCATATGTTAATGTCAGTGAGAATTTAATCATCTCATGTAAAAATGCATTATACAATGGTTGGCCTGCATTTCTCTTTGTCTGGGGGCTCTACTTTATCCCTTTATGTTTAATCACTTGCCCTCTGTTCTGCTTTCAAGTGTTTACCCCTTAAATACAACCTAAGGCCATCAACATCAGGAAAGGAGAGTGAAGAAAAGATGATGACTGAATTAATAAGCAAGTATCTATTGAGGTTCTTTATTTCCAGCACTATGCTGGGCACTGTAAAGTAAGCAAAAACAAACAAACAAACAAACAAATGCCACATATGACCCCTAACATGAAACATTTATACATATTTGGAGTATCAATATTCTTATTTGCAATTCGATTACAGATCAACTAAATGATAATACAAAATAGAGTGATAGCAAAAGTCTTCTCCATGATATATAAGCTAGAATTTGAACAGAGTCTTGAGGGGTGTTTATAATATGGAGTGGTAAAGAAGAAATTCCATCCCTACCAGGGTAGGCTTTAGCATAAGACACAGGAATGTGCCTGCATGGGAAAAACTGATCAAACTAAAAACAGAAATTATCATGTATACAGCAGTTGAATTGAGTGAGATTATCAAAGCTTTTATAAGCCTTAATGAAGTAGAAAAACAAAGAATGTTCCTATGACAAAATTAAACCATTTTTTTAAAAACACAATAGAGAAAAAATAGAAAAAACAGTTTCAAAATTAAGACAGACTAAAACATGTAAAAGAGCAGAGTAAGAGCCATGAAGGGTATTTTAGTAAGTGAAGGGATGTGCAACTGAACAAAGGAAATAGAAGTGAAAATGAACAAGGAAGAGCAAATCAAAAAGAGATATCAAATAAAGAGAAATACCAGTTTTTTATGTCTTTTCTAACAGTTTGGATATAGGGGCCAAAGGAACAGGAAGAGTTAAAGAAGACTTCAAGTCTTTTTGTTATGTCTAGAAATGATATTACCACTGGGATAATATGTGACAAGTTAATTGATGCATAAGATTGAACCACAGGTGGGACAATATTTGACAGGAACTTTGGGGAGGCATCAGTAGAGAATTGATTGAAGCAGGACACTTCCACGAACACTGTTCTAATCCAGATATCAAAAAAACTTTTACATGAATGGAAGGACCATGAATGTCCATGTGGTAAAGACTGCTAGACTCCATTTCTCCATTTACCTTTTCTTTCCATAGATAGGGGAACTGTAGCCTGGCATATACACGGCTAATGTGGTAAGCAGAACAATGATCCCCAAAGATATCTACATTCTAACCTCCAGAAATTGTATGTGGGTTACATGGCAAGGGCTAATTAAGGTTACAAACAGAATTAAGGTGGCTTATCCACTAACTTTAAAATGTGGAGATTATCCTTTACTGTCTGGTTGAGCCCACTGTAAGCCCAGAAATCTTTAAAGTGGAAGAGGCAGCAGAAGATGAGGTCAGTCAGAGAGATTTCAAAATGCTATGCTTCCAACTTTGAACACAGAGGAAGGAATGCACTCAAGGAATGTAAGCAGCCCCTAGAAGCTGAAAGGGATAAGAAATAGAGAATAGAATTCTCCCTAGTCCCTTACAGTGGGAACATAGCCCTCCAAAACTTTGAATTTATTCCAGTGAGACCCATTTTGGACTTCTGACCTCCACAACTGTGAGATAATACATTTGTATTATTGAAAGTCATCAAGCTTGTAATAATTTGTTTTAGCACTAATAGAAAACTAATACCATTGGCTCCTCTGCTCTTATTCAGATATGACCATATGCCTAAATTTTTACCAATGAAATGAAAATATTGATCATGGTATCCAGGTCAGAGCCTGTAAGATAATAGATTGCTTCATTGACAATCACTTTCAACACGCAGTGAAATGGAATGTATGTGTGATTGTAACCACATTTTTTATGTGGTGTTAGGGATCAAATCCAATGTCTTATATGTGCTAGGTATGCACTCATCTATGAGCCACACCCTGATCCCTGCAACCACTTTTTGAATATTCAGATACAGCAATACCTTAGGAGACAGTAAAGAAACAAAGTGGAAGGAAACTGAATTCCTAAATTAGGTTGTGTAGATGATAAACCTTTATCTAATCTTCAGCTTGCACTGTTATATGAGAGAGAATTAAACTTGCATCTTGTATGAGCCATTGCATTTTGTAATATTTATGTTATGGTAGCTTGCATAACCCTAAATTTTTTTTCTTTGAAAGAGGGAACATATATTGTGGTATAGAGGAGAGGCTGGAGAGGAGATGACTAAGGGAAACCTTTGGGGCTATCTTATTGTCAAGAATAGGAAGAGGAACCAACAAAAAATGGAAAGAAGAGTGCAATTTCACAGCATCCAAGGAGAACAAACCTTCAAGGAAAAGGGCATGGTTAGTAATTGCAAGAACACCAGAAAGATGAAGAAAAGGGCTTAGGGCTGGGGATGTAGTTCAATAGCAAAGGACTCACACGCCTAGCGTGAGCTAGGCCCTGGGTTCAATCCACAGTTCAAAACAAAGAAACAAGGCTTAAGGGACAAAAACCTAGAATACATTATAAGTGAGCCACTCTGGTTCATTTTTATTTGTCTTCTTTCATATAGAAGCACATAACTCCTCGATGTATGTCTCAAACAATGTCCCCTTCTAACTTACTTGATGCTAATTTGGATGTCCCATAGGTATCACAAACCTAATAGATCAAACAGTAGACACTTGAGTAACCCTAAGCCATTCAGAATAAGTCTGTTCTTCCTCCTGAATGCCTCACTTTAGTAAAAAAAACACTTAATTTCCCCATTTGTCCAACATTGAAAACTGAGAATTACTTTTACTCCTTTACTTTCTATATCTAATCCATTAATCTGTCACCAAGTCCTATAAATTCCACAACAAAATATACCTCAAATTTTACCCTTTTCAAATTTACCATCACTTCTTTCTTGAAATTATGTAATCTCTTACTACCTGTATGCTTTCAATCAATGTATCTTCACATTATAAAATTACATATTATATTTTATCACTCCCTTTTAACTTTCATTGGCTTCTAACTACACTTAAGGTTAAAAGAAAATTATTGAGATGGCCTAAAATGATCTGGCATACTATTTACCACACTTACCCTTCCATTTTTTTTCTCTTACCACATTTCCCCTTGTTCTTTATGCTGTGGCAATGCATAATGTCTTTCAATTCTCTAATGCAACAATTATTTTATTACCCCAGATTTTCACAAATGTTCTTCCCACTGTATGAAATATCTTCTTCTGTTCTATTTATTTATCTAATTCTTATCCTTCAGGCCTTGATCTATACTTGGGTTTTATAGATAGACATTCCTTTTTTTCCATTCAAAATGAAATGACCACTGTTACTCTTTTCATAGGGTCACATTATTCACCTTCACAGCACTAGTCAAACATTTAATTCTTATATGCATGATTCTTTTGTTAGTTTCTCTCTGTTTAATTTCTCTATGTGGACAGTAATTGTGTTTTGTCCACTATTCTCTACACAGTCCCTTATTTGTAATATGCCACACATGTAGTATACATTCAATACATATTTGATGACCTTGTGGCTTTTGGTGAAATACTTTGCAATTGAACAGTGAAAGCAATAATTCAGACTTCAGAGATATAAGAAAATAATTGACAAATGGAAAATAGTTCATGAAATGGGTAGGAAGAATAAAGAAGAAATAGGGGAAGACAAATAAAATTTGCTATGGAAAAGCATTCTTTTGCTGTATTTCTGCACCTGGCCAGTGGCAATTGACATATGTGAAACTCCTTTTTTTCCCTATAAATACTGGCATTGATCATCATTAGAAAAGTATGTCTTGATATCATTCCCTTCATTGACACAATGCTTTTTGGCTTCTAGGATTTAACAACCACAGAAATAAAGGAAAAAGGGTGGAAAGGACATGTAAATAAAAAATGAACATTCAACTGGAAATGAGAATAATATATTTGTAAAAGGTAAAATGCAGCAGAGACTTCAATTTACTGCTAAAGTTAAGTTTTCATAGGTCATAAAAACAAAGTGAAAAAAAGTCTAAATGGACAATTGTTGGGATTTTATGTGAGAATGAAAAAAGGTAGAAAGTGGCATGAGCTATAAAGTCAATGACTATGAAGTAATATACTTATGAAAACATAATTCCAACTATACACAAAGAAGTAAAATTATCAATAGGAAAGTTTTATAGACTTTTATCATAAAGGAGAACCTAATCTTGCATACCCAATTCTCTTCCAACTATTCACAAAAAGCATCTCTCACTCAGCCCAGTTCTTAGAATTATATGACATTCAACTAAAGAATAGGGAAGTATGAGGGACAGGACAAGAGAAGATGTGGAAAGAGGAAGAGACTAAGTGAAAATGGCTAACTGAATCTATAAAATAAAAAGATAATAGAGCAGTGTTTTAGTTAGCTTTTTCACTGCTGTGACTTAAAGATCTGGACCAGAACAATTGTAGAGGAGGAAAAGTTTATTTGAGGCCTCATGGTTTCAGAAGTCTTAGACCACAGAAGGCAAGCTGCATTCCTTGGGGCTCCAGGTGAGGCAGACCATCATGGCAGGAGAGTGTGGCAGAGGGAAGCAGCTCACATGGTGATCAGGAAGTAGAGAGAGACTCCACTTACCAGATACAAAATCATATCCCAACTCCCACCTCCTTCAGCTACATACTACCACTTAAATTACCACCCAGTTAATCTGTATCAGGGGATTAATTCACTGTTTGGGTTAAGATTCTCACAACCCAATCATTTCTCCTCTGAACCTTCTTGCATTATCTCACACATAAGCTTTTGGGGCACACCTTACATCCAAATTGTAACAAGCAGATAGAAAGAATAGAGGTTTTGCAGATTGGAGAGGGAAAGTCAGAGTACGAAGAATATTTGCTTCCCTAAAAGTGTGGTGTGTAATAAGTTGCGGAAGGTAGAAAGGAAACATCTGAAACATTATTTGAGTTTATGACTTAAGTTTTGGATTCTGGTGTGTATTCTTGGATAAGACACACCATTCAAGACTAAACCACATGAGTCATATCTTCATTAGTGTTACATAAATTGATCTATTATCGATAAGTGGTCATGTTTCAGGAAAAATAACTGTAAATATCAATTCTTACCAGAAAGCACTGACCAAAATTACAACAGCATTTCTTGAACAAAGGGATCATATAACCATGCCTTAATCATTGTATGTAGTTGGATCACCCCAAATGAAGAGAGTAAATCTGAGAAATAACATTAAGATTTTCTATGAATGGAAGGTTTGTGTCTTCACCAAAATTCATATGTTTAAGCCTTCAGTGTAAAGACATTTTGAAATGGGAGCTTTGAGAGGTAACTAGCACATGAAGGTGGAGCTCTCACAAATGGGATGTTTGCCCTCGTAAGAAGAGACATTAGAAGGATGGTTTGTCTTTCCACCATATGAAGATATACAAAGATGAAAAACCAAGAAGAGAGCCCTCATGAGGAACTAAATCAGCCAGCATCTTGATCTTAGACTATCCAGTCTCTAGAACTTTGGGAAACATGTTGTTTAAGCCACCTAGTCTTTGGTATTTTGCCAAACTGAACTAAGAAAAGATTCAAGTAATGGATGAATGGTTGGGAATAATTTTCATTCAGATTCTAAGAGTCTATGATTTATCTATCAAAAGATAGGTTAGATTAGATAGCCATGAATTAATATATGTACATGAAAACATACACATGAATTTTTTTTCAATTTAGAAATATAAAGGGTGAGTGATGGAAAATATGCTATGTGTCTTTCAGTGTACATTAAGAGTTAGACATGGGATTGATAACCATGTTTAGAATGGGAGAATTATGGTCAAAGCTTTAAAATTTCATTTTGGAAGTTTCAAGGCAAACCAGGAATCAATAAAAAAAATCACAGGGTAGAGGCAGCCATCTGATTATTCTGAGGGAATGAAGACAATGAATGTCTAGAGCAGTTTGGAAGGAAGGTTCTGTTTTGGAAAGCCTGAAGGTTTGGGGATACAGAGTTTGGACAAGTCCAGATAAACAGATTCCATGTGTTGAGAGGCCGATAAACATGACAGTGTTTCATCACTTTTTCTTTACTATGTGCAAATTAATAGTGAAAAATATGTTCAGTCAGACAGTGAAGAAACCAAAAGTATAGGCAGGTTCAAATGGGCTAGATTGATCATTTGATAAACATTTATAAAGTGTTTCCTAAGACACGGCCACGATTGTAAGTGTTTTGGAGGATAGATACAAGATGAAGAGACATGTTTATTTCTTGAAGGAATTTTCAGGCTAAGTAAATATATAACATTTTTGCTAATGAAGATAATGTACTATGTATGATGGCAAGTGTGTGAGTTCTCTTAAGAGAATTAAGTATAGTGTAGAACAATTAATAGTCATTTACATTCCATGGACAATATGGAGCTACCAAAGATTTTTGAGCATTGGAATAAAGTACACAATACAATGTTTTAAAAATACACAATTATCTGCACATCAGGAAAAGAAGAAATAAGGAGACAAATAATGGTGTTATTAGAATAGTTTAAAATTTAGTGATTTTACAAAAATATAATAAATTAGTAGATAGTAAATGTGTAAAAACCAATTTCCCAGTTAGTGGAATATGTTGAAAGTATTGTTTAAAAAGTTCAGAAGGATTTAGATTACCTTTCCTTGAAATTGCTATAGCCACTTAAAGTAATATATATCTCCAAAATATGAAGGTTGACAGTTCATTTTGTTATATGCAATCCATATGACTGAGCTGAAGACAATCAAAAAATATGACAGTATGACTTTGCTCATATTCTATTAAAATTTAGTATTTTAAACTATATTTCATATTTATAATTTTATAACTGTATTTCATATTTATAATTTTATAACTGGAATATACGAATGCACAATGAAGAGAGACTTGCTGATAATATTCATTTGTAGATGAAAACATCCACAGGGGCAATCCCATAAGCATTTCAATATAATATGCACCCTTGTAAGCAAACGGAATCATACATAATAGAAGCTCAATAAGTATTTGTTGATTGAATTGAATTGTAAGAAATAATGCATATACCAACAACACAATTATAATTTCTCCCAGATAAGAAAGGGATTTATAGTGTGTAAGGTGTGGTTGAGAGGATTGTGGGACATGCTGAATATTGAAACTAATCATGTCATTAAGTGTGGCATACTTTGCATATATTATCTAGTGAAAATTATTTCTTTAAAAAAAATACCAAAGTAAAGTGGCTAAGTAAGAAAGATTTTAAAACTTTGAAGAATAGCTTCCTTACAATTATTAATGTTGCATATATTAAGTAATAAACATTATTAAGGTTGTGATTAGAGTTAGGAAAAATAACTTGAACAAAACCTTTGTGAGAACTATGGATGTCTTTTCCAGGAGCAAATTATAAATTACCAATGTTTCTCAGGAGTGTTTAAACTTCCATCATAGTGATTATAAAAAATATACTCATTTCAAATATGAAGTCAATCTACATTTCTCAAAAGTGACATATTAGAATGATAAGAATCTGAAACAAAGGTGACTTTTCAATATAATAATCAGCAATAATTTTATCAATATTAACACTATACATATTTGTATTTTTTCATAATATATCTCTTTCTTTCAGTCTGATATTAGTCAAGATTATCACCAAAACAGTTATATTAAGAATAATATTCAAGGGAAGCTGAGGAATCTCTTTCTTAGGGCTTAAAAATCGTTAAGATCCCATCTGTATATAAAGATTCGGTGAAGTATGCTTAAAATGGAAAGGTTTTATTACTTAATGTATTATGGTTATGTTTTATGTGTACTAAAATTATAATAGAAAATTAAAAAATGAACTAAGTACTCAAATCAAGTAGTTTTGAAAATAACCAAAGAAAAAATGTAAAACAAAGGAGAAGGGATAATATTATGAAGATGATGGCAGTAAATAAAATAGACACAACAAAAACAAGAAACAATAGAAAAAATTATAACAATTAAAAGCTGAGTCTTTCAGATGAATTAGATATAGCTTTGGGAAAATAATCAAGATAAAGAAAAAATTATAAACAAAATACCTTAATAATTTCCCAGTTAATTATAGATAAATGTATTTAAAGTATCACAGGTATATTTACTCAAAATGTTAAAACACAGATGAAATATTTGCATTTGTAAAAACTCATAAATACAAAAATTCCCACATGAAGAAAATAAACTTTTAACAGACACAAAAATCATGATGTATAAATATATCAATTATTTGAAATTCTTCAAAATTTAAAAAAAAAATTTCTGTATAACACTGTTAAAGAGAATTAAAAGACAATTAAGTTACAGACTAGGGCGAAATATTTGTAAACAGATATATCAACAGAGAACTGTTATATATATTATATAATTTACTTTCAAAACTCAAAACAAAAATAAAACATTCTACTTAGAAAATGGACAGAAGACATGAAGACAATCCACTGAAAAATCTACACAGAGACGGCAAATAAACACATAAAATCATGTTCAACATCACTCTCTATCTTAGTCCACTCTGACAGAACAGAATCTCATAAATTGGGTGGCTTAAATAACATTTATTTCTCGCAGATTTGGAGGCTGAGAAGTTCAAGATCAAGGTGTAAGTAGTCAGTGTCTGATGAGGGCCTACTTTCTCATTTTCAGGTGGCTGTCTTCTCATTGTATCCTCACATAGAAGAGAGGGAAATCATCTCTCCTGTGTTTCTTATGAGGGCACCAATTCCATTAATGAGATCTTCACACTCAAAACCTAATAACCTCCCAAAGACCTCACATCCTTATGCTATCCCATTGTAGGACAGGATTTTAACATCTGAATATTGGGGAAATGCAAACATCAATTTCATAGCACTTTCATGAATCCATGGGATTAAAATTAAGACCATGATGACATGTCACTATATACCTACAAGGATAGCTAAAATTTTTTTTTTTTAATTTTTTTATTATTTATTTACTTATTCATCATGCACAAGTATAGTATCTTTTTACATACAACTGCTTGTATACAAAGTATATAAGTTAAAATAATAATAATAATACCAAACATTGGAAGTTATATGAGAAAACTAATACATTATTTATAAGACAGTAAAATAATTGCAATTAGTTTTTAAAATGTTCTGACAATTCCTCAAAAAGCTAAATATAGAGCTGAGGTTGTAACTCAGTGGTAGAACACTTGCCTAGGATGTGTGAGGCACTGGGTTCAATTCTCAGCACTGCATATAGATAAACAAAATAAAGGTTCATCTACAATTTTAAAATATTTTAAAAAGTTAAACATAGAATTACCATATTACCCAGCATTTTCACTTCTACTTATATTCCCAAGGAAATCCAAAACTTATGGCCACACAGATACATTATAAAAAAGATTCATAGAATATTTTATTCACAATAGTAAAATACTATGAACAAACTCAAAATGACATTCAACAGACAGTCAAATGAACTGGTTTATATCTATTCTATGTAATAATATTCAGCAACAAAAAAGAACAAACTATTTATATGCACAACTTGTGTGGATCTACCTGAATATGTGTAGTTTTTTAAAAATTAAAATTAAATAATCTTAAAATAAAAACAAAATAAACAAATCTAGATCCTTACCTAATATTATATACAAAGATTGACGTCAGGTATACTGAATGAAAGTATAAAAATTAAAACTACAAAGTCATTAAAAGAAAATAAAGGACAATATCTCTGTGACCTAGAGGTAGGCAATATACATCATAAAACTTCAAAAAGAGAAATCATAATCTAAAAATTTTACTAAGTGGATTACATACAAATTAGGGTTATATAGTTAATGTAGATACAATATAAAAATTCATAGGCATGTGATAAAATTATAGAAAGTATTAGCAATGTCTAAAATTGACAGGGGAATACTATCTAAATTATAGAGGGAGCTCATAAATCAAGAATACAAAAACAGCAAGCTCACAAAAATATGGGCAGTGGTTAAGAACAGGAAATGTTGAGATGATAAATTCTAAAACCCTAATAAGTATATGAAAAGATGCCAAAAATAATTCATAATATGAGAAATGAACATGAAATAACCTATATATGGGCATGAAAATTTTCCTTTTCTAGTAGTATTATATATATTGAAACAAGTAATCTGGCAATAAGTACTTAAGTGAAATATACTCAGTTACATATAAATCAAGTACATAAAATTTATATCTAATATAAATTCTAACTCAGGTCTTTAAGAACCATGCACAAGGGGTGGTGTTGTGGCTTAGTGGTGGAATGCTTGCCCTGCATGTGTGAGGCACTGGGTTCTACTCAGTAACATATAAAAATAAATGGAGATATTGTGTCCATCTACAACTAAAAACAAAAAAGAACCATGCACAAGACTGTTTAGTACATTATTTGGGATGGAAGGGACATGGGGCATTCTGTGCATCAATTACTGGTCACTTCTGGGTACCAAACTTGGAGAACTGTGGAGCAGTCAGAAGCTGTGGATTAGTGTACCTATAGCAATATGAATGGATCTTAAAATAGCACTTAGTAAAAACAGTTGAAAAATAGTGATATAAAACACATTATTATCAATTAAATGAGTAAAACATTCACAGTTTGCAAAAGTAAATGCAATAGAGAAGTTGTTGATGGAAGGTGTTGAATAGATTTGTGGAATGGGGATTGAGGGCACTACAGCTTGAATATGGTTAGAGTACTCCAAATTTTCACATGTTAAAAGCATGGTCTGCAGGATGGCAATATGGGAGGTGATGGAACTTTGGGAAAAGGGGTCCTAGTGAGCGGTTTTTAGGTCATTAGAGGTATGTAGGACCCCTGTCTCTCAGTGTCTCCCTGCTTCTTGGCTTCTGTTGTAAGTAGATGGTTTTATCATGCACTTCCCATCAGTGCCATTTGTCACCCTCACCAGAGGCCTAAATTACAGGGGCTGCCAGATTGGATCTTGGATTGCAACCACCAGGGTCATGAGCTAAATACATTTTTACAATTTAGTTATCTCAGGTATTTCATAATAGTGATAGCTGACTAATTCAGATGGAAATTACTTAGTTAATTAATGAGAGGAAGATTATGAGGAACAATTATGAAAATATACTATTGATATAGTTTTAATGTAGTTTGAACCCACTGAAACATGATGAAATTTAATCCCCATTGTGAGGTATTAAGATGGTAGAAACTTAATCCAACTAAATCCAACGTGATATTTAGAGGTAGAGTCATTGGGAGGAATAGAAAGCATCATCAGGGTGGATTTCCTGTGGTTAAATATTGGTGACTTTATGAGAAAAAGAGACCAGAGGATAGTCTCCACTCCCTTGTCTCTTACCACATGATGCCCTGATCCACTTAATGACTCTTAGAACAGAACTATGAGCCAAAATAAAACTTTGTTCTTTATAATTTATCTAGTCAGGAATACTGTTTCATTAGCAACAGAAAGATAAGATGAGCATGATCTGAGGGTCAAGATCAATTCTAATCTCTGTATCTGAGATTAAAAAAAAATAACAACAACATCTTAGAAACAACTAGGTAGAGAGCAAAAATCTTAGTTTTTTTCCCTTAATAAGTTGCATAAACTTCTAAGAGACACTCATATTCTCTCTGGTGTCCTCGTCTATAAAAGGAGGTGGTTGGATTTCACTTATAATCTCTAACTCTCCTTTGAGCTACAACATCTACTCCCTTACATATTTTCACAGTTTTCCAAGTCTGTAATAATAGAGATCAATCCATTAAGCTTTTCCCCCACATTTTTATTGTAAGAAAATATACATAAGATTTACCATCATAACCATTTTAAGTGTATAGTTCAGTAATGTTGAGCACATTCATATTGCTATACAACAATCATTATCATCTATCTTCAAAACTCTTGCAAAACTGAGACTTTTTGCACATTAAAGAATAATTCCCCTATTCCTAACAAGTCTGGAAACCATCTTTCTACTTTATGCCCTTATGATTTTGATTACTCTAGGTTCTTTATATGAGTGGAATAATACAATATTTGTCATTTTGTGACTGGCTTATTTCACTCAGTATACTGTCTTCAAAGCTCATCCATGTTGTAACTTATATCAGATTTTATTCTTAAAGGTGAATAACATTCCATTATATGAATATTCCACATTTTATTTGTCCATTCATCTGTCAATGAACATTTGTGTGGTTTAGATATTTTAACAGCTGTGAATAGTGCTATTGTAAACATAGGTTTACAAATATCCTTTTGTGAGGTTTTAGATATGAAGTGTCCTCCAAAGACTCATGTAATGAACGTATCGTCCCCAATGCAACAATGTTCAGAGGTGTGGTCCTTGGGATTTTATTGGATCATAAGATCTCTGACCTAATCAGTGGGTTAGTTCATTGAGAGATTCATCATTTGAATGGGCTGTTGGGAATTGGTGGAAAGTAAAAGAGGTGAGACCTAGTAGAAAGCAAAGTGGTCCTTGGGGTCATGCCCTTGGGGAGTATATCTTGTTTTTAGCTCCACCCCTCCCCTGCCCTCTGCTTTCTTGGTCCTCTGGGCTGAATAGCTTTCTTATTTCACACCCTCCCACCATGATGTTCATTTGCCTCACCTCAGGCCCAGAGCAGTGGAGTCAGCTGACTATGGAATCAAGCTTCTGAAACTGTGAAGCAAAAGAAATCTTTCTTCCTCTAAGTTGTACATGTCAGATATTTTGGTCACAAAAACAAAAACCTAACACACCCTTTAAGACTCTATTTTGCTTCTTAAGGAGATGTACCCAGATATAGAATTGCTGTTGGAGGGGCTGGGGCTGTAGCTCAGTGACAGAGCACTTGCCTAGCATGAGTGAGGCACTTTGTTCAATCCTTAGCATCACATAAAAATAAACAAATAAAAGTTATGAAACATTTAAAAAAAAAAGAATTGCTGCTGGAACATATGGTAAATCTATTCTTAATTCTTTGAGGAACTACCATGATAAATTCCACAGTAATCATACAATTTTACATTTCCACAAATAGTACACAGGGTTCACATTTTTCTACACTCTTCCAAAACTGGTTATATCATTTTCTTTCTCTTTTTTTTTTCAATAATTGTCATCCTAATAGGTGTAAAGAAGTATTCATCAGTTTGTGTTTTTTGGTACCAGGATATGAACCCAGTGGTGCTTAACTACTGAGCCACATCTCCAGCATTTTCTATTTATTTTGTTAAATTTTGAGACAGGTTTTCCCTGAGTTGCTTAGGGCATCCCTAACTTGCTAATGTTGGCTTTGAACTTGCAATCCTCCTCCCTCAGCCTTCCCAGTCATGGGGATTATAGGCATGTGCCATCATGCTCACCTCATTGTGGTTTTAATTCTCATTTTTCTAGTGATTAGTAATGTTAATCATCTTTCCAGATGCTACTGGATATGTGTGTACCATTGCAGAAATGTCTATTCAAGTCCTTCACCTGTTCTTTAGTTGAGCTGTTTTTCATTGATGAATTATAGGAATTCTTTATGTATTCTACATATTAATACTTATCAGATAAGTGATTTTTATTTTTTAAATATTTTTTAGTTGTCAATGGATCTTTATTTATTTATATGCAGTGCTGAGAATCAAAACCTGTGCTTCACACATGGTAGGCAAGTGCTTTACCACTGAGCCATGACCCAGCCCAGATACGTGATTTTTAAATATTTTCCCCCATTGTGTGGATTTTACTTTCACCTCATAATAGTGCTTGTTGATGCGTAGAAGTTCTTAATTTTCATGAAGTCAAATTTATCTGTTTTTGACTTTTGTTCCCTGTGCCTGTCCTGTTATATATAAGAAATCACTGCTAAAGCCAATGTTGTGAAGCTTTTCCCTTATTTTTTTTCCTTCTATGAGTATTATAGCTCTCATATTTAGGCCATTGATCCATTTCAAATTAATTTTCGTATATGGTGTTAAGTAAGGCTTCAACTTCATTCTTTTGCATGTGGATATCCAGTTTTCCCAGCAGCATTTGTGAATGACTCTTCTTTTTCCCTTGAATTCTTTTGGTACCCTTAATGAAAGTCATCTATCACATATGTAAGGGTTTATTTATCAGCTTTCTATTCTATTTCACTGATTTATTTGTCTATTTATATGCCAATTCCATGTTGTTTTGATTTTGTAGTTTTCTAGTAAGTTTTTAAAATAAATTTATTTATTTATTTATTTATTTATTTATTTATTTATTTATTTATTTATTTATTTATTTAATGGTACCTAGGATTGAACCTAGGGGTGCTTGACCACTAAGCTGCATCCCCAGCCCTTTCTATTTTTTATTTTGAGACAGTGTCTTGGTAAGATGCTGAATGCATCAATAAATTGTTGAGGATAGTCATGCCTCAGTATCCCAAGGGATTATGGGTGTGTGCCACCACACTCAGCTTATTCTCATTTTTTATTTAATGTTTTGGGTCTTTGCCCATTATTTTGTAGTCAATATAACTAAAGGTTTATTAATTTTGCTCATGTTTTTGAAGAACCAACTTTTGGATGCATTGGTTTTCTCTACATTTATTAGTCTCTGTTTCACTTATCTCTTTTTAATCTTTATTAGTGCCTTCCTTTTGTTAGCTTTCCAATTAGGTTTTTTATTCCTACTTCCTTAAATTGTGGAGTTAAGTTGTTGATTTAAGATCTTTGTTTTTTATAACTGTTGACTTAGCATTGCTTTTTTACATCCCATAAGATTTGGCACATCATGCTTTTATTTTTATTTGTTTCCAGATATTTTCTAATTTCCCTTTTAATCCATGATCTTGATTCTTTCAATATAATTTTAATTTCTACAAATTTCTGAATTTTCCACCTTTCCTTCTGTAATTTATTTCTAACATCATCTTGTTTGAGTCAGAGAAAATAATTTGTTGGATATCATCTTTTAAAATCTATTGTGACTTAATTTGTGATCTAACATATGGTCTATGTTGAAGAATGTCCCATATGCACTTGAGAAAAATATATATTCTGTTATGTATTCTATACATGTTTGTTAGATATAGTTGGTTTATTTATTATATTGTTTAAATACTCTTTTTTCTTACTTATATTCTGTTTGTTCTATCCAATAGTGAGAGTGGGTATTGAAGTCTCTAACTATTTTTTTTTTTTTTTTTTTTTTTTTTGTGGTACTGGGGATTGAACTCAGGGGCACTCGACCACTGGGTCACATCCCCAGCCCTTTTTTGTATTTTATTTAGAGACAGGGTCTCACTGAGTTGCCAAGTGCCTCGCCATTGCTGAGGCTGGCTTTGAACTCGCGATCCTCCTACCTCAGCCTCCCAAAGTGCTGGGATTACAGGCGTGCGCCACCGCGCCCGGCTCGAAGTCTCTAACTATTATTGTGAAATTATTTATCCTTTCACATATGTGAATGTTTGCTTTATGTAATTTGTAGTGCTATTACATGTATAACTCTTTTATAATTTTTATATCTTCTCAACTATATTGAATCTTTATTAATATATAAATCATTCTTTGTCTCAAAACCATTTTTGAAAGTCTATTTTGTCTGATATTATTATAGCTACTCCTGGGTTTTTGTATTCATTTTTGCCACTATTTGCATGAAATATCTTTTTCAATTCTTTCCATTTCAACCTGCTTCAGGAACATGTGCATGGCAGCCTTCCACTGCTGAGTTAAGAGCTGAAATTTACCTCAATCTACTGCCCAAGCCTGCCCCTGGAAGTTAGAAGCCTTCAATAAACTCCAGACATTCAAATAGTTAGATCATACAGATTCTGCTAATTCAATTATTGTGTAGGTTGGGAGACAGATTCCTGTCTGCACCATCTGTGTCATCTTCCCAGAATCCCTCAAACACATTATTTTGCTCTTTTACTAGTTTTTAAAATCTCTCGTTTCCTTTCAAACAAGTGTAATCTATGAGTGCTTCCCTATTCATTGGCTGTTTTGATATTTCTTCATTTATACACTTTAAGGTAAGTAGTAAAATATTATAAATATAACTTGTGCTACCCCTGCTGAGTTATTGGTGTTCAATAGAGAAATAATTACAGTATATTGCCATCCTGTGAGAGAAAATTACAACTTGGCATATCTTGCTTGACATATCTCTAAATTCTCAGATAAATTCTGATTACAAAATTTTTATCACAGAGAACAATATGAGAAACAGAGAGTAATAGGTTGACACTCACATGAGAGTTAGAATTTATTGTATTGATAGTGAGAAAATCAAGTAGAATGATTTAAAACCTGAGGTACAGGTGGCATACTTTGTTCTTTACTTCCTTTGTCTTGTCCTGTGCACACAGACAATAAAGCCTTATTAACCTAAACTCCATTAGTTTGGAATCTGTAATAATCTTAACATGCCCAACCTAAATTTTTTGTGTACTATGGACATACACACACACACACACACACACACACACACACAAAAGTCTACTCACCAAATAAATAAGACTGAGAATATTAAAAAGATCTGCACTTCCACTGATGCTTTTGTATAGAATTAACAGGCTAATTACAAATGATTATCTACTCACTAAAGCCATGATGGAATTCTGTTAAGATTTGAAGCCAAGTTCTATCTACTTCTCCCCTGTGGTAATTAAACTCCTTTTATTTTAACATTTTATTTAACTCAGCAGGGCTTTCCCTCCAAAAAACTCATGAATTAGTCTATCTGGACCAATTTGAATGGATTTGACTATTTGGACATGTGTGAATACTTTATCCCATATGGTCAAATGATAAACTCATTTGTCAGGGTTTAGCCAGTAAAAAGAAAGAAAGAAAGAAAGAAAAATGTTTTCCCTTTTTCAATAGTGTTTCAAAGGATAAACATCTTTTATGGTAATGCTTTCACAATGGAACTCTGTTTCTATACATGAGGTTTTAAATGCACTTTATTTATTACAGGCCATGAATATACTCTGTACCACATGACTCCCTAATGGGAACCTGGCTACCCCACAGTTTGGGTCTGGTGAGCCATGGCAGTGCAGTCTGCTGGTCTGTAATAGAAAATCAAACAGGTCATTTCACAGCCATCAAACACGTGCAGAGCTGCCTTACTGGTTTATATGCCTCTGTCTTTTAGGATATAAAATCATTTCTTACTTTATAAAAACAATATTCACTCTTATGTAATCATTTAATTTACATATAAAGGTTGTACTTAGTAAAAATATATGAACCAAAATTGTAACAAAATTCCAAAACCATAAACTACCTTTGCAGAATGCACTTTCTTTTCCCTTCTCTTGAAAAGCTTTGTTGCTTTTAGGACAGGAGATATTACTTCAGAACTCAAGATTTAAAGCATTTTCTCCAGCCCATAATAACAGGAATAAAGTTTTTTATTATAAAAAAGACTGTAAATATATTTAGCAATAATTTATACAACTCAGAAGTGATTCAATTTTTTATGGTGGGAAATACGAGTCTCATGACATTTAGGTGCTATCAAGAATTTCCACCACTACAATTTCATTGATCCCTGAATTGGTGGTGATGCTGAGCTACAGTTATGGCAGAAAAGGATTCACTAAGTTGAATAATACAGAAAATTCTTCTTTAAGTATGGAAGAACAAAAGTGAGAGGAAGAGATTAAAAACCAATTTCTCCTCTCCCAAAGTTTTGGAAAATATTTATTTGTAAAGAGAGGGAAATAGATAAAGTTTTGACCTGGCAACTGGATTGCAGTTGAAATCAGGGCTCTGCAGGAGAAATAGGGTAGAAAATCAGAGGTGCTAGACCCTTCAGGATGATGCAGTGTTTCCACAGATGAGTGGTAAGCAAGATTGCAAAACTTAAAGCAATTTGCTAGGAGGTAGGGGGGAGGAGTTCTCAGAGTTGAAAAAAGAAAACAATAAATTATCTCATAGAACTGGGGTTTCTACTGCTCAAAGACTTTGCCCCGTATATTTCTGTTTTCCTGAAAGTCAAAAGTTGCTAGGAGGAACTCAAAATCTTTCAAGTCTAATAATTTTTTTTTGTGTGTGATTTCCAGCAGAAGTGCTTTTTGATATAGGAAAAATGCAAGATGCAGTAGATAGAAATACCCCTTGAAAACAAACTCCAGGCAAAAATGGAGTTACTGTGTATTCATGAAGGATTTTTTAAATCCTGATCTTATAGTTATAACTAAAGTTTTTGTGTTAAGACACTTTCAAAAAGTCTTAGAATATTACTTAAGATACTTCTGGATTAAGAATAATTAGAGAAACACTAATTTGAAGGAATTGAATTTGGATTTACAATATGGTCTGAAAATATGAGGTTTATTGAATAATTTACCTTTGGTTATGGTAACAGAAGGTCAGAAAGTTTAAGTAAGCATTCTAATATTGAAGAGCTAGAAGTGAGGAGGCAACTTCAGTTGAGTTTAGAATTTATCAGAGCTTGCATTTTATATATTTTTGAAATAACACTGAAGGCAATATTATGCCTGAACATTTACATTCCTTGGATAATTGATTCAGCTTGATTCTTCAGTCCTTCATGTCTACTACTTCCTTCTGTTCACAAAGACATTATATATCTCCTCATTCCTATATTATGATACAATTCTAGCAGGTATTCTGGCTTCTAGTCTCTTCCTTATTCTATCTCTCAGAATTAAAGTCTGGAACTATTACAGAAATTAATGTCTTTCTCCAACTTTTGTTTTATTAGTCCAACCCCTTACTCAGATTATTTGCTGTTATACAAAGAAGGTGACCATATACGGTAGCTTGTCTAGGGTGGTTTCAATATATACATGTCATCCTGAAAGAGGAATTTAGTACTTTCATTTTTAAAAGTTCCCAAGTTTGGATCATAAATTTTATATATGTTTTATCCTCATGTAACTCATTCTTTTCAGTTACTTTGCCTCATATCTCTCAATCACAAATACTCTGCCTCCTTCAAGCTAATTCACTAACTGTCCTATGTAAAAACTGATATCGTGTAATTCTACTCTGCCTTCATATACTTTCTGTGTCAGTTCCAATCACCTCTTTACATAGAATGAATGCATTAATTATTTCAACAAATATTTTGTGGTACTGTTCTAAGTGTTGGAGTTAGAGCAGGAAAGACAAGGTCTATGCTTTCATGGAGCTCCTATTCTAAGAAGCCTTAAGCACCTGGAAACGGAGCAAGTACTACTATATTTGTATTTGCTCACATATTTACTCTCTCTCTTTTTGAATTGTCTTCTCTCTGGTATTCCACCATTTTGAAAAATAAATAAGATAAGTGAAAATATGGTCCTTCCCATGTCCACATTCCCCCTTGCCATATATAGACAAGATCTGGCAACAGTAGCGATTTGAAAGCATTGGCTAGTATGCCAATGAGAGGGTCTCAATGGGGAGCTCCAGGCTGTTTGTAACTTAGCAGTGGTGGTCTGTATCCTTAGGCCTACACTACAGAAATATAATTCTCTTTGTGGAGTTCAAAGGAAGCAACATAAAAATGATTGTCACAAACATCATGCTTTGAAGCTTTATAAACTTAATTGTCATGTCTAAACCCTATCACTGTTCCAGGGCAGAAACCCAAACCCTATCACTGTTCCAGGGCAGAAACCCACCACAGAGCCCAGGCAGTCATGTAGGTCCTTTCTCACTTGTTCTTGCAATCACCCCAGAAAGATTCCAGACATGTCACTCAGAGTAGCAGGCATGCATTTATTAGAAGGAATAGAAAAAGGGATAACAGGGATTATTTTAGTCAGCTTTTTCATTGATATGATCAAAAGACCTGACAAGAACAGGTAAAGTTTATTTGGGGGCTCATGGTTTCTGAGCTTTTTGTGTATAAACAGCTGGGTCCATTCCTTGGGGATGAAGGTGAGGCAGAACATCATGGCTGAAGGATATGGTAAAGCAGGACAAGATATGGCCAGAGAGAGAGAGAGAGAGAGAGAGAGAGAGAGAGAATACATATCCCAAAGATATACTGCCAATGATCTACCTCTCCACCCACCTTCTCCAGCCCTACAGGCATTTAGTTACAACTCAGTTAATCCCTATTAGGGTATTAATTCACTGACTGGGTTAAGACTCTCATAACACAATTATTTATCCTCTAAACCTTCTTGCATTGCCTCACACATGAGCTTTTGGGGGATACTTCACATCTAATCCATAAAGGGACATTCTCAAGGAAGAGATTGGGTCTTCTCAGAGAGAACAGGGATGGTACATTTCTTTTGCCCTCCAGTTTTATTGGGGTCTCAGGGAAGTGTCCAGAAAGTCCTATCTAGGTCCACCTCTTTTCTTTTGACTGGCAGCAGGATTTCCTCAGCCTTTCAAGTCTGTACATGGTAAAGGTCCAAGGCAACTCTGGGTACTTTGGCCCACATTGATTGATTCTAATTGGAGCTTGTTCTTACAGATTTTGTGGTTAGGAGGTAGTAACCTATCCCTCTGATTTCTTGGATCTGGTCTGTGTAAGGGTCACAAAATTTGCCCCCCTTCAGGGTAACTTGTGTCCCTCTCATAGGCAGGGAGGAGACTTTCTTCAGGCCCGCATTTCTCCTGCAGATAACAGGCTGTTTGTTTAGGGAAGTAGCTTGTCCTATTGACTTAAATGAGGCAGAGCTGCAGGTATATTGCTTTTTAAAAGAAAGCATGTGGGGTCAGCACAATAGGCTAAGTTTATAGAATTATCCCCTTAACCTCATGTTGCTACCACTCACATCTTTCTGTTCCCTATCACGACTAAGTAAGCATACCCCTTTCTCATTCTTTAAGAGCAGAAAGTGCAAATGCTCCTCAAATTACTAAGGGGTTATATCCTGATAAACCATCATAAGTAAAAATATTGTATGTTGCAAATGCATTTACAGAAGAAACAGATTGACATTTTGTAGACATGACAGGATGTAAAAATGCAAAACACAAAATCCTAAAATTGCTAGCAATATAGAACACTGTAGAATATCAGTTGTTTACCATCATGATCACATGGATAACAGGAAGCTTCAACTTGCTGCCACTGCTCAGCATGGAGAGACAATATTGTATCACATTTCACTGTCCCAGGAAAAAAAATAAAAATTTGAAGAATAAGTTCTACTGAATGTGTATAGCTTTTTCATCATCTTAAAGTTAAAAAAAATCATAAGTCAAGAAATTGTATGTTGAGGATCACCTATATTTAAGGATAAAGTAAAGGAGAATTTAAAAAATATTATGGATTACAAAATATCTTTGCAACCTATAACCTTGTAGATTTGGGTCAAAACTAGCTTAGCAAATTGGTGTGAGTTGAGGTGAGAAATGGCAAAAACATCAATGAAAATGGCACATGCTTTACTGTTTCCTTAATCCCACCTCTTTATGTGCATTTTAGTAGAAAACTTTCGGGGGGGGGGGATGATAACAGAAGCTGGGGAGAAAAATGGGGTGCATTCATTCATACCCATACAATATTGATTAGTTGTATTCTATGTTATGATTCATTAGTTCATTGTTTCAACTTCAAATCTTAAAGAGCAAGAATTATACCTTCTAGTTCAGTACTGCATTCATTCGTTTTGATAACATTGATTGTCTACTCTCTGACAGGAATTTTACTGGGTCCTAGGTCACAGCAGTGAATGAAAAAGACAAAAATTGTCACCCTTTATGTTTGACACAATGCCTTCTACAATGTGCATGCCAGTGAATGAAGATCTTGACCCCAAACATGCCATGCAAGGAATCAAAATGCTTGCATAAAGATAAAAGACATGTATTTTACTGACAGTTTCTTATATTTCTTTGCAAGCTTAAACTGGTGGTTAATTTGAAAGGCTAGTTGTTCTTCTGTTTGAGCGTCCTTCAAATATTCTTAGCTTCCTGGCAAAATTTTCTATGGGTTGGTAATGGGCTGTATCTATAGAGTGTTCTTAGGCTCATTCTAATTCAACTTCCAAATTTAAAATTATAGTAAGAAAACTGTAGGAAAGAAGTGAGTGGGTCTGGGAATAAGGGTAACATTTACTGAGTATTTTATTTGTTCAGACAATATGTCAGCTTATAATAATTTTTATTCATCACAAAGAGATTGTCAGGCTCAAAAATTGGCAACCACTTTTTTCTGGGTTCAAGGCAACAAGAACAAGACACTTATATTTTTTAATACCTTTATTTTGTTTATTTTTTTATGTGGTGCCAGGATAGAACCCACTGCCTCATATATGCTTGGCAAGCACTCTACCACTGAGCCACAACCCCGGCAGTATAAGACACAGCTAAGACATTTCTGTACAACAGCGACAAATCCTCAGAAAAAGAAACTAGAAAATTCACCCCATTTACTATAGCCTCAAAAAAAAAAAATGGGAATCAACAAAAGAAGTGAAAGACCTCTACAATGAAAACAATAGCACACTAAAGAAAGAAATTAATGAAGATCTTAGATGATGGAAAGATCTACCTTGTTCATGGGTAGGTAGAACTAATATTGTCAAAATGACCATTCTCCCAAAAGCACTATACAGATTCAATGCAACACCAATCAAAATTCCAATATCATTCCTCATAGAAATAGAAAAAGCAATAATGAAATTCATCTGGAAAAATAAGAGACCCAAAATAGCCAAAGAAATTCTTAGCAAGAAGAACTAATTGGGTGGCATTACTATTCCAGAACTTAAATTGTACTACAAAGCAATAGTAACAAAAACAGCATAGTACTAGCATCAAAATAGACCAGTTGACCAATGGTACAGAATAGAAGACACAGAGACAAACCCACACACCTACAGTTATCTTATGTTAGACAAAGGTGCCAAAACGTTCACTGGAGAAAAGACAGCCTCTTCAACAAATGGTGTTGGGAAAACTGGAAATCCTCATGTAATAAAATGAAATTAAATCTCTTTCTCTCACCATGCACAAAACTTAACTCAAAGTGGATCAAGGACCTAGGAATTAAACCAGAGACCTTGCACCTATTAGAAGAAAAAGTAGGCCCAAATCTCCATCATGTTGGTTTAGGCTCCAACTTCCTCAATAAGACCCCTATAGTGTAAGAACTAAAACCAAGAATTAATAAATGGGATGGATTCAAACTAAAAAGCTTCTTTTCAGCAAAAGAAACAATCAGTGAGGTGAATAGAGGACCTACAGAATGGGAGCAAATCTTTACCACAAGCACATCACATAGAACACTAACCTCAAGGATTTATAAAGCTCTTAAAAGCCTTAACACACACACACACACACACACACACACACACACACACACACACAAAATCCAATCAATAAATGGGCCAAGGAATTAAACATACACTTCTCAGAAGATGATATACAAACAATCAACAAATATATGAAAAAAATGGTAAACATTTCTAGTGATTAGAAAAATGCAAATCAAAAAACTCTAAGATTTCATCTTACGCCAGTCAGAATGACAGCTATCAAAAAAAACCAAACAACAGTAAATGCTGGCGAGGCTGTGGGGAAAAAGGCACACTCTTACATTGTTGGTGGAAATGCAAATTGGTGAAGCCAATCTGGAAAGCAGTATGGAGATTCCTAAGAAAACTTGGAATGAAACCACCATTTGACCCAGCTATCCCACTCCTTGGCCTATTCCCAAAGGACTTAAAAACATCTTACTAGCCAACCACAGAGAGGTGATCCCAGCGTGGGATGGCCTGCAAGCTTCCCAGGTAGGCCCCCACCAGCAGACTCTCCCAGCCTGCCAACTGCAGAGAGGCAATCCCAGAGGAGGTGGCAGCAAAAAAAGCCCCGGCCTGCAAGCTTCCCAGGTAATCTGTATCTGCCTAGACGTGATCTGGGATAACTGGCTTAAACAAGAAGGAAAAAAGAAGGACTTCACAGGGCATTGTTTAACTGAGATCTGTTGCTGAGATTTGTTCCTGGGTTCGACTTTTTGTTTGTTTTCTTTCTTTCTTTTTTGTTGTTGTTGTTTGTGTGTTTGTTTGTTTCTTGTTATTCCTCTTTTTTCTTTCTTTTCTTTCTTCTCACTTTTGTCTCCTTTCTTCTTCCTTCATCTTTCCTATTTACACCCTGCCATTGCATTCTCAACAGAGGTGAAAACAAGTTATATGCAGAAATTGGGATTTCTAGAACTGGGGCAACTAAATTATACAGCAAAGCGGTGTTACATATAATTTATTGTCTTTTTTTCTCTCTTCTCACTTTCTATTTCCTCTCTTTTACACCAATCCCTACTTCTTTGTCATCTCTTTTTTTTTTCTCTATCTTTTCTTTTTTCTTTTTTCTCAACATTTGCATAAGTTTGGCTTATATATAAATCGGTCTTTCCACTAAACTGTTCACTCTCTTTCCTCTTCCATCTGCTGATATTAAAACACTTTCATAGAATTCTTTCACACTTCCTAAGAAAGATCAGCCCAATACTCTCACTTCCTTCTTCTTAAACTTATCACCTCTGTGTTCAACACTTGAAACTATAAAACCCATCACAAACATACAGAGTAAATTGGAGACAATATCTGAGTTAACTAAATCTGTACATTGTGATCAAACTGTGATTATCTGAATAGAAAGTGTCTGGTTTTAAAGTGTAAAGTATTTATAAGGGGATCAGATAGCATTGTACTACAGGAGCATCATAAGGATTTAAGGTAAAAATGAAATAGTTGAGGTTCCACAGTGCTAGAAGAAAAACAACACAAGCAATATAAAGAAACAAGGGAAGAAAGTGACTCAAACAAATCTATATATCTCCTCAGAAGATTCCATGGCAAGCACACTTGGTCAAATGCCAGAGATGGAATTAAGAAATTACATATTCCAAATGTTTATGGAACTTAAGAATGAACTAAAAAATGATATAATGGAGCAAATACAGGTGGTAAAATATAATTTTGACAAAGAACTCCAAAAACAAATACAGGAAACAAAAGATTACTTCAATAGGGAGATAGAGGTTCTAAAGAGAAACCAAACAGATATTATGGAAATGAAAGAAGCAATAAACCAAACTAAATGTTCAATTGAAAGCATCACCAGCAGATTAGACCACTTAGAAGAAAGGACCTCAGATAACGAAGACAAAATATATATCCTGGAGAAAAATGTAGATTATACAGCAAAAACTGTAAGAAATCAAGAACAAGAACATTCAAGAAATACGGGACAACATAAAAAGACCAAATTTAAGAGTGAATGGGGTGGAGGAAGGTGCAGAGTTCCAAGCCAAAGGGATGAGTAATGTATTCAATGAAATAATAGCAGAAAATTTTTCAAACTTGAGGAATGAATGGGAAAACCAATTGCAAGAGGCTTACCCAACACCAAACATACAAAATGACAACAGATCCACACCAAGGCACATCATAATCAAAATGCCTAATATACTGAGCAAGGAGAGAATATTAAAAGCCACGAGAGAAAGGAAGCAGATTACATATAGGGGAAAACCAATCAGACGATGTTCAGATATTTCAACCCAGACTTTAAAAGCTAGATAATCCTGGAATAGCATATTTCAAGCTCTGAAAGAAAAGGGATGTTAACCAAGAATCTTATGCCCAGCAAAATTGAGATTTAGATTTGAAGATGAAATAAAATCCTTCCACGACAAACAAAAGTTAAAAGATTTCACAACTCGAAAGCCAGCAATTCTGAACATCCTGGGGAAAATATTTCACGAAGAAGAAAAGAAAAATAACAATGAAAATCAACAAATGGAGATATTAAACTAAAGAAAATACCATCCAGTGGAGTAAACAAATCAAGTTAAATATCATAAACAAATAAAAATGGATGGTAATAAGAATCAAATCTCAGTAATAACCCTGAATGTTAATGGCCTAAATCCACCATTCAAAAGACACAGATTGTCAGACTGGATTAAAAGAAATGACCCAACAATTTCCTGTCTCCAAGAAACCCACCTCATAGAAAAAGACATCAATAGACTGAAGGTGAAAGGATGGGAAAAGTCTTATCACTCATGTGGGCTGTGGAAGTAAGCAGGGGTTTCCATTCTCATATCAAATAAGGTAGACTTCAAGCCAAATCTAATCAAAAGAGACAAAGATGGATATTTCTTACTACTTAAGGGAATCATTCATCAACAAGATATAACAATTATAAATCTATATGCCCCAAATAATGGGGCATCTACTTTCATCAAACAAACCCTTCTCAAGTTCAAGAGTAAAATAGACCACAACACAATTATTCTAGGGGACTTCAACACACCTCTCTCACCAATGGATAGATCATCTAAACAAAAGATAAACAAAGAAACTATAGGACTCATTAAAACAATTAATAACTTAGACCTAACGGACATATACAGAATATTTCATTCCTCAGTGAGTGAATACACTTTCTTCTCAGCAGCACATGGCTCCTTCTCCAAAATAGACCATATATTATGCCATAAGGCAACTCTCAGCAAATACAAAAAAGTAGAGATACTACCTGCATTCTATCAGACCATAATGTGATGAAATTTGAAATCAACGACAAAAAAAGAAACAACTAAAAAAATTTTTCAACAACTGGAAGCTAAACTACATGCTACTCAATGAACAAGGGGTTGAAGAAGACATCAAGAAGGAAATTAAAAAATTCCTAGAGGTAAATGAAAATGCAGATACATTGTATAGAAATCCCTGGGACACTATGAAGGCAGTAGTAAGAGGAAAATTCATTGCACTGAGTTCATTCCGTAAAAACAAAACAAAACAAAAAAAAAAAAAAAAAAAAAAAAACACAAATAAATGACTTAACATCACACCTCAAAGCACTAGAAAAAGAGGAACAAATCAACACTATGAGCAGTAGAAGACAGAAAATAATTAAAATCAGAGCGGAAATTAATGAAATTGAGAATATAGAAACAATTCAAAGAATTGACAAAACTAAAAGTTGGTTCTTTGAAAAAATAAATAAAATTGACAGACCCTTAGCGATGCTAACAAAAAGAAGAAGAGAAAAAACTCAAATTACTAACATCCGTGATGATAAATGAAATATCACAACACCTCAGATATACAGAAGATAATTAGAAGTTGCTTTGAAAACTTGTACTCTAATAAAATAGAAAATACTGAATGCGTTGACAGATTTCTAGAGTCGAACGAATTGCCAAAACTAGAATGGGAAGCTATACACAATTTAAACAGATCAATTTAAATTGAGGAAATAGAAGACACCATCAAAAAACTACCAACAAGAAAAAGTTCAGGTCCTGATGGGTTTACAGCCGAACTCCACAAGACCTTCAAAGAAGAATTAATATCAATGCTCTTCAACTTATTTCAAGAAATAGAAAAAGAGGGCTTTCTCCCAGACTCTTTCTATGAGGCCAATATTACATTAATTCCAAAGCCAGGCAAAGACACAGCCAAAAAAGTAAATTCAGGCCAATATTTTTAATGAACAGATGCAAAAGTCCTCAACAAAGTCCAGCAAATCAAATACAAAAACATATCAAAGAGATAGTGCACCATGATAAAGCGGGGTTTATCCCAGGGATGCAAGGTTGGTTCAACATAAGGAAATGAATAAACATAATACATTGTTGCCGCCTGAAGTGCTTGGAGCAACGGAGCCGCTGGAAGAACTTCAGAAGCAAACTGGAGACAAACAGCTTTTTATTCTGATAACTTTTCTCTCTGGTTCTAACAACAACCAACACACGCCAAACACACCACTAAAATGGCGCTGACCCGATCAGCAATTTCGGCCAAGTCACTCGAGATCCCGCAACAAATCCCGTGAGACTACGGGTGGCGACAATGGCCAAATCTCCACGGCTCATAGTCAACTGCAATTCAAGTCAATCCCCAAACAGGGCTCCTGCATTTCCCCCTTTTTGTTTTAAAAGAGGTAATGCTCTAGGACGTCTATGTGCAACCAACATTCTTACCCGTCATCGGATAATCAAGGCTGTGCCCTTGACTCCTGTCTTAGGTTGATATGTCGGCCACATGAGACTGTCCCGTGCGACTGTGCCTGTCTTAGGTTGTCCCCCTCTGGGGATCTTACCCGTCATTGGCTAACCAGCCATCCAATGGAGCCCTTTAGGATCGACTATATATGATGACTAACAGCCGTCCAATTGTGAGGAGATGTTGCGGCTTTAAGGCAACAAGCCTTTTGGTGATGAGCCAAATTGCATAGCATATCAAATTGTTTAAACAAATCAGCTGCCCTAAGATCCATCAAGTAACACACTGAATTCTCTAGACAAATACCCGCAAGGCATTGTCCCGTAAAGTCCCAAACAATGAAAGATCAAAATGTCCATTTGTTATAACATGTTGATGTAGGAGGCCCCATGCATGTAGAGCAGAGGCCACACTGTTGGTGAGGTTGTTTGATGTTTGAGCAGCAGACGTCTTTTTTATGTTTAGACAATGCCACCGGCAAATCTTCAGGGCCCGATACCTAGAAACTCAAGCATCAATTATTAAAGGAAAGGCAGTGCTATTCCAGCACTGAGTCAAGAGGCGAGTTGTCAAACTACAAAATAGAATAATTAGATTAGAAAATTAAAGTTGATTTTTGTTCACATACATCGCTGGTTGAGCTTCTACAAACATAAGTTGGAAAAATGTCATATTTAGAACAAAACAAAGAAAGACTGAGGGTAATTACTGCATTAAAGATAGATTAAAGAAAAGGTAAAGGCACTTGAGAGAAATGATTTGTTAGCTGGAACCCTTGAGTCTCTGTATACAGAGCAATTTTTTACCTGTTAAGATAATTGAAATTAATGAGCTATTAAACAAATGAAGTTAATAACAAATAAACAATCTTAAGTCAAAACACCAAAATATCAGGTTATATAGCACTAGTCATATTGTTTGCTAAAGAGAAGTCCCAGGGACACCTATAAATCAAAATTGAAAGTACCTTCATTTATAAAATTATTTACCTAAATTGAATACTCTTAACCTAAAATGAATTAAAGTTATTTGGATCCATATATATATATATATATATATTCTTTTTCATAAGCGCTTTGTTCTTTGTGACGTCACACTGGACAGACGAACAAACATACAAACATATATTTGTGACGTCACATTAACATGAAATATAGACAAATGTACAGACATAAAGACATGTATAAAAAGAAAAGAAAAAAAAATACAATTGTGTGCACACTAAAGAGAGATCTCCTCGTCCCAGCCGGGAGGAATGACACTTAAGTTGTGAAATATTTTGAAGGACTCTTTTGAGGGAATCATTTCTATACCTTCATCTTGGTCCTCTTGATTTTGTACCTTTTTTATTAATCTTGATTCTTCAATAACTTCATCTTGATCATTTTGATGTGGTACCTGTTTTATTAATCTAGATGGTATCCATATTGGAGAGGATTCGTCTTTTGGAAAAACACAAACAGATCCTCTTCCCCAAATTAATACTGGATCTGGACCCCTCCATATACCTGAAAGAACATCCTTCCAGTAAACCAAAGATTTATGTTGTTGGTGTGGATTCCAATGTCTGTCTCCAGCAGAATAACCATTAGAGTCTAAAGTTAAAAAATTTAAGGTAAACAGGGCAACTGCCAATCTGTCCTTAGGACTTTTCCAATTTCCTTCTTTTTGTTTTAATAACATAATTTTCAGTGTTCGGATTGCTCTTTCAATAATGCCCTGACCCTGAGGATTGTATGGGATGCCTGTTTTATGGGATATATTGAATTTTGCGCAAAACTGTTTGAAAGATGAGGACGTATATGCGGGGCCATTATCTGTTTTAAGCACTTTGGGGATGCCCAATGCAGCAAAAGCTTGCAAACAATGAGATGTAACATCTTTAACTTTTTCTCCAGAATGTAAGGAAGCAAAAATCATGCCTGAGCATGTATCTATGGTCACATGAATAAATCGCAATTTTCCAAAACTTGGCTCATGAGTAACATCCATCTGCCACAAATGATTGGGCATTAATCCTCTAGGGTTAACTCCGAAATGAGGATTGGGCAAATGTGTCATACAAGATTTACAATCTTTTACAATTGTTCTGGCTTGCTCCTTTGTGATTTTAAACCTACGTTGCAAGGTGGTGCTGTTGACATGAAACTGGGAATGAAATAAAGTAGCTTGTTGTAGCGCTGAAAGTATAAATATTATTTTTGTAAGTTCATCAGCCTTTTGATTACCTTCATGGAGGGGACCAGGCAAATTAGTCTGTGCTCTAATATGGCCTACGAATAGAGGTTCTTTTCTTGCCCACAGAATTTTTTGTATTTGATAAAACAATTTAAAGGCTGGAGTATGAGGTGCTATTGGTCCTGCTAACTCTAATTTTGGGACGGCTTGTACAATATAGTGGCTATCTGAAAAAATGTTTACGGGCTGGTCCCTAAAATTTTCCAGAGCTCTTACCACAGCTTCCAGTTCCCCTAGTTGAGCTGATTTGTGTGCAGTTATGTAAGTCATATTTTCTTTTTTAGTTACTACTGTAGCAGTACCATTTGAGGACCCATCTGTAAATACATTAAATGCCTTAGGAATAGGTTGATTTTTTATTACCTGTGGAAATATAATAGGATGATTAATACAAAAAGATAATATAGGGGACTTAGGAAGATGATTATCAAAATTTGCAGAAGTAGAACATTTAACTATAGCCCAATCATTATCATTGAAGCATTAGTATTCAATCTGTGATGATGAATAGGGAGTAATAATAGTAGCAGGGTGAATGCCAAATATTTTAGTAGAAGTCTTAAGTCCTTGAAGAATAAGTTTAGCCACCATGGAGGTATAAGATTCAATTATACTTTTAGGAGAGACGGGCAAATGTATCCATAATAAAGGCCCTTGTTGCCAAAATACTCCTGTGGGTGTATATTGTGAAGAAATAATAATCAACATCAGCGGTTGAGTTAAATCAAATCTATCACAATGAGCTCCTTCGATGGCTTTTTCTACTAACTTTAAAGCTTTCCTAGCATCAGGAGTCAATGTTCGCGGTGAAGATGGATCAGGATCTCCACGAAGGATGTCAAATAAAGGTTTTAGTTGGCCAGTAGTGAGATTTAGTGTAGGGCGAAGCCAATTAATGTCTCCCAGTAGTTTTTGGAAATCATTGAGGGTGGTCAAATGTTCTTTATTTATTAAAATTTTTTGGGGTCTAACAAAAGTATCCATGATTTTAAATCCTAAATATAATATGGGAGATCTGGTTTGAACTTTTTCTTCTGCTATATATAATCCATATTTTTTTAAATTTTCTACCACATCACTGAATATATTAAATAAGATTTTTTGATTAGGGTGGGCCAATAAAATATCATCCATGTAATGTAGACACATGAGGTTTGGATATTTATTTTTAATGGGTTGGATAGCCTTGTCCACATATATTTGGCATATGGTGGGGCTATTAGCCATTCCCTGTGGTAAAACCTTCCATTGATATCTCTGATCAGGGCCATTATTGTTAATAGAAGGAACGGAAAAAGCAAACCTGGGGGCATCCAGAGGATGTAGGGGAATAGAAAAGAAGCAATCCTTTATATCAAGAGTAATAAGATGGAAATTTTTTGGAATAGCTACGGGACTAGGAAGTCCAGGTTGAGTAGGCCCCATAACTTGCATGGTTTTATTGATTTGTCTAAGATCATGTAACAATCGCCATTTTCCTGACTTTTTCTTGATCACAAATATGGGGGAATTCCAGGGAGAGGTGGAAGGTTCTATATGACCTGCTTCTAATTGTTCCTGAACTAATTGGTGGGCCGCTTGTAATTTCTCTTTAGATAGGGGCCACTGAGGGACCCACACTGGCTTATCAGAAAGCCATGGTATTTTCAAAATTATTTTCTCAGTGGCCCCGAAAAAAAATATCTTTTTCCTTTATGACAATTATTACATTTAGGGTTAAGATTAAACTGTACTTTTTGATAATGAGTTCTTTTATGGTTAAGATTACCTTGTAGGTTTTCACATTTAACATCTGCAGGCTTGGTTGCAAGGTGTACTCCCGTTTGTTGCAAAATATCTCTTCCCCATAAAGTAACCGGTAGATTAGGTAAAACATAAGGCCGAAATGTTCCTTTATGGCCTTCATCATCCTCCCATTTTAAAATTACTGCACTTTTATCTGGGAGGTTATTATATCCCAAGCCTCTTAAACTGGTTGAAGCTTTTTGCAGAGGCCAGTGCTTGGGCCATTGGCGTAAATTAATAATGGAAGAGTCAGCTCCAGTATCTATTAATCCCTCCATTTCTATTCCTTGGATTTTTATTTTACACATAGGCCTCCTTGAACAGTCTCGAACCCAGCAAGCCATGGGTCTTGAGTCAGTGGAACAAAATCCTCTATTGTTCCCTTCTTGAGGCATACCCATTTTAAATGAATTATGTAAATTGGGAAGGAGAAGCAACTGAGCAATTCTATCTCCTTGATTAACAGAAGTTATACTTTGGGGTGAGCTAAGCATTATTTTTATTTCCCCTTTGTAGTCTGAGTTTATTACACCTGGGGTCACTTGCAAACCTAATAAGCTTTTAGGACTACGCCCGATAATAAGTCCTACAGTCCCTGAGGGAAGAGGTCCCCTGACTCCTGTGGGAATCAGTTGAACCCCCATTTCAGGTGTTAACACTATTCGGGCGGTGGAACAGAGGTCTAATCCTGCATTTCCTCTTGTTCCTCTGGCGAGGGAGTGGATGGGTAGTAGGGATTGTGTCGGGGAAGCATCTGAGTGGATGCTTGAGGATACTCCTTCTACAATGCCCCGTACATTTGTGGGCCCCGGGGTATTGGGCCCCGTGCCCCGTTTTTTGAATTCCTGAACAAAGGATTTCCATGGATGTCAAATTTTGAATGGCATTTATTGGCCCAATGATTTCCCTTTTTACACCTGGGGCAGCGGCCTGGGGCACGATATGAGCTTGGTCTTATTTCTCTTTTGGGGTTTTGCCTAGAATTGCCTGACTGATTATGATAATTTTGCCTGGAATATCCTGATTGATTATAATATCTACGTTTAGCCTTTGTGAAATTTCGAGAGGAAGCACCTCTCATTGAGGCTGCAATCACATTTCCTGTGACAAAGGCCTCATTTATATCTTTACATAGTTGTATATATACGGAAAGATCCTTTTTAGTTCTCCATGGCCTGATGGCTGCTTGGCACCATTTATTTGCATTTTCATAAGCTAATTGAACAACTAATGGCATAGCTTGGTCAACATCTGCAAACACACTACCTGCAGTTCTCAAAAGTCAATCAGCAAAGTCGGCATACGGCTCATTAGGTCCTTGAATCACTTTTGACAAGCTACCTTGTAGATCCCCAGGTCCTTGTACAGTTTTCCATGCCTCTAAGGCAGCTGCATTTATCTGAGCATATATATCTGGGTCATAATCTGTTTGAGCCTGTAAGTCTGCGAATTGCCCTTCTCCTGTGAGCATGTCTATATTATAGTTTTCAAACCCTGTAGCCGCGTTTCTTTTAGCCGTTTCTATACAAAGTTCTTGGAATTGCGATCGCCAAACCAAGAATTGCCCCCCGCTTAATGTTGCTTTACATAGACTTTTCCAGTCTGAGGGGGTTAAGCTAAAGGTGTTAAGGGACTCCAGCATACTCAACGTGAAAGGAGCTTGGGGCCCATAAGTCATTACTGCCTCTTTGAGATTTTTTATTGTTTTGAAATCTACTGACTGATGGACCCTCTGTCCATTTTTCTTTTCAAATGCTGGCGGTTCCCAATGTATCTGTGAGTTGTCCTCGAGAGCGCATAAGCGATCAGAAAGACTTTTTATTTCTGTTTCTAGGGTATGCAAATGCCTAGTAATACCCTTCATATTTTCTGTAATGGATTCCACCCATGGGGGAGTAGAGGACACAAGTGACTCCTCTGCCTGACGGACCTTTTTCTCGGTCTTTTTAAATTTCTTTTTCCTCATTTTCTCAGGATCACTTTTACTAGATTCCTCACCACTGCTAATTTCACTGACAGCAATATCCTGAGGCCCAGGTTCCAGTGAGAGCAAGTATCCTTCAGCTTTCGCCAATAACTCCGAATAGCTTTAATAGCTTGGATTTTTGTCATTTTTGGGTCTCTTCTAATACTCTCTTTACTGGTCTCAGTTGGCCCAGTGGAATCTACACTTTTTTGATCACTTTCACTTTTGTCTATATACTCCTCACTGAGAACAGAGTCAGGTATATCAAGGAGTCTTTGCATAGCCTCTATCACTTGGGATTCAGTTATATTCGAACCCATCTTTAGAGACCTTTCAGTTCTTACCTGTCCGCTCCGAAGTTCCCCGTACGGGCCGCTACCATACATCACATCAATAGACTCAAAGATAAGAACCATATGATCATCTCAATAGACGCACAAAAAGCATTCCTCAAAATACAACAACCCTTTATGTTCAAAACACTAGAAAACCTAGGAATAACAAGAACATATCTCAACATCATAAAAGCTATTTATGCAAAGCCTCAAGCTAACATTATGTTAAACGGAGAAAAACTGAAAGCATTCCCTCTAAAAACTGGAACAAGACAGGGATGTCCCCTTTCACCACTGCTATTTAACATAGTACTTGAAACTCTGGCTAGAGCAATTTGACAGATGAAAGAAATTAAAGGGATCCAGATAGGAAAAGAAGAGCTCAAATTAGCACTATTTGCTGATGACATGATAATATATCTAGAAGACCCTAAAAACTCTACCAGACAAATTTTACAACTAGTAAATGAATTCGGCAAAGTAGCAGGATACAAAATCAAAACCCATAAGTCAAAGGCATTTTTGTATATCAGTGACAAATCCTCTGAAAGGGAAATGGTGAAAACTACCCCATTTACAATAGCATAAATAAATAAAATATCTTGGAATCAATGAAAGAGGTGAAGGACCTCTATAATGAAAACTATAAAACACTAAAGAAAGAAATTATAGAAGACCTCAAAAGATGGAAAGACCTACCTTGTTCTTGGATAGGTAGAACTAATATTGTCACAATGTCCATACAACCAAGAGCAATATACAGATATAATGCAATTCCAATCAAAATCCCAATGACATTCCTCAAAGAAATAGAAAAAGCAGTCATGAAATTCATCTGGAAAAATAAGAGACCCAGAATAGCCAAATCAATCCTTAGCAAGAAAAGTGAAGCAGGTGGCATTACCATACCAGACTTTAAATTATACTATAGAGCAATAGTAACAAAAACAGCATGGTATTGGCACCAAAACAGACTGGTAGACCAATGGTACAGAATTGAGGACACAGAGACTAATACATATAATTTCAGCTATCTTATATTAGACAAAGGCGCCAAAAATGTACAGAGGTGAAAGGAAAGCCTCTTCAACAAATGGTGCTGGAAAACTGGAAATTCATATGTAACAAAATGAAATTAAACCTTTTTCTCTCACCATGCACAAAACTCAATTCGAAGTGGATCAAGGACCTAGGAATTAGACCGGAGACAATATGCCTAATAGAAGAAAAAAGTAAGCTCCAATTTCCAACATGTTGGATTAGGCCCCAAGTTTCTTAATAAGAATCCTGTAGTGCAAGAATTAATATCAAGAATCAATGAATAGGATAGATTCAAATAAAAAAGCTTCTTCTCAGCAAAAGAAACAATCAGTGAGGTGAATAGAGAGCCAACTAATTGGGAACAAATATTTAATACATGCACATCAGATAGAGCACTAATTTCTAGAATATATAAAGAACTCAAAAAATTTAACACCAAAAAAAAAAAAAAAAAAAAAAAAAAAAAAAACCAAATAACCCAATCAACAAATCGGCCAAGGAAATGAAAAGACACTTCTCAGAAGAAGATACACAATTAATCAACAAATACATGAAAAAAAATGCTCAACATTGCTGGCAATTAGAGAGATGCAAATCAAAACTACTCTAAGATTTCATTTTATCCCAGTCAGAATGGCAGCTATTAAGAACTCAAACAACAATAAATGTTGGAGAGGATATGGTAAAAAAGGCACACTCATACATTGCTGGTGGGACTGCAAAATCGTGCAACCATTATGGAAGGCAGTATGGAGATTTCTTGGAAAACTGGGAATGGAACCATCCTATGACCCAGCTATCCCACTCCTGGGTTTATTCCCAAAGGACTTAAAAACAACATATTACAGTGACACAGCCACATCAGTGCTTATAGCAGCACAATTCACAATAGCTAGATTGTGGAACCAAACTAGATGTCCCTCAGTAGATGAATGGATAAAGAAAATGTGGTACATATACACAATGGAATTTTACTCAGCAATAAAAGAAAATAAAATAATGGCATTTGCAGGTAAATGGATGAAGTTGGAGAATATAGTGCTAAGTGAAGTTAGTCAATCTAAAAAATTCAAATACCGAATGTTTTCTCTGATATAATGTTGTCGCCTGAAGCGATGGCCGCTTGGAGCAGCAAAGTCGCGAGAATAAGTTTAGAGGCAGACTGGAAACAAACAGGCTCTTTATTTTGTCAGCTTCTCTCTGAGCCTCCAACAACACCCCAACATGCAGTCCACGCTCCTCTAACAACCAAATGGCACCAACCCGTTCCGATCTCGGCTCAAGTCTCGTGAGATCCTGGGCCAAGTTCCGCAAGATCTCGGGCCAAGTCCCATGAGACCACGGAATGTGGCAATGTCCAAACATCTCCATGGCCGGCAGCCAACCACAATCTTAGCCATCTCTCAAATCAGGGCTCCTGCAATATAAGGAGGCTGATTCACAGTGGTATTGGGTCGGGGTACACAGGAAGATTAGAGGAATACTAGAAAGGTCACAGGGGATGGAGGGGAAGGAAGGGAGCAAGGGTGATAAAGGGGAAAAATAGAAAAGTTGGTTGAATAAAATGGATATCATTATCTTAAATGCATGATTGAAGATTTGAATGGTACGAATATACTTTGTATACAAACAGTGTTATGTAAAAAGATGCTCTATATTTTTATTATGAATTATAATGCATACAATATTATAAGTACAACAAGTTTGAATAAAAAAGTTTTAAAAAACAACAACAAATAAAACAGCTTATTACAGGGACACAGCCACATCAATGTTTATAGCAGCACAATTCACAATAGCTAGATTGTGGAACCAACCCCAATGCCCATCAGCAGATGAATGGATAGGGAAACTTTGGTATATATATACACAATGGAACACTACTCATCAGTAAAAGCGAATAAAATCATGGAATTTGCAGGTAAATGAATGGAGTTGGAGAAAATAATGCTAAGTGAAGTTAGCCAATCCCAAAACACCAAAGGTCGAATGATCTCTTTGATATGAAGATACTAACTTATTAAGGCAAGAGAGAGGGGATGAAAGGAATGAAAGCGCTTTAAATAGAACAAAGAAGGGGGAGGGAGAAGAGGGGGTAAGGGGATAGGAATAATCGCAGACTGAGTTATCCATGATTACCCTAAATACATGTATGAAGACACAATTGTTGTAGAAATACTTTATATAGGCCAGAAACTTGAAAATTTGTGCTCTTTATATGTAATAAGAAAATATAATGTACTCTGCAATCATGTATAACAAATTAGAATAATAAAAAAATTTTAAAAAGACGCTGCTTAAAACAAATTTGGGTGCATGTGTCATCATATTTTTACAACATTATTGCCTCTTTGGAAACTTACATTCCTTTGTATTTTCCAGGTTTTCATATTGTTATGGTTTCAATATTAGGTGTCCCCCAAAAGTTTATTGTGAGATAGTACAAGAAAGTTTAGAGGTGCAATGACCAGGTTATAAAACCTTAACCGAATTGGTGCATTAAGCCACCTGAATGTATTAACAGGTTGGTAACTATAGGCAGGTAGGCTGTGGCTGGAGGAGGTAGATTATTGGGGGCATGCATTTAGAGTATATATTTTGTGATCTGACTTTATTCTCTCTATATCTGCCTCCTGGACCCCATGTTACTAGCTACTTCCTCTGCCATAATGTTCTTTCTTACCTCAGGTCCTGAGCAATGGAGTCAGCTACCTATGTATTGAGACCTCTGAAATGATAGGCCCCCAAATAAACTCTTTTCCTCCTCTGATTTTTCTTGTCAGGTCTTTTTGGCACAGAAAAAAAAAAAAAAGCTGTCTAAAACATATACTTTGGAAATATGGAATCTATTTGAAAATGGGAATTTCTGATAAAATGCGTTATTCAAAATGACATTACAAATGTGGAACATTAATAACAAAGAAACATTGCTAAACCTTCATCATTCTGAACAATATAAATGTCCACAATGGTAATTACAAATTATTTTGAAATTGTTAGAATAAATGGAAAAATGTCATACTCAGTTGGAAGTAGCTTATGGCAATAATTGCTTCATAAGTTCAGCTAATTAATTTTTTAGAGGACTATAGAAAATAAGTAGGAGGCATTTCAAAGAATGAAGGCTTAGAGTATAAAGTTCTGTGCATATCACTTGCACTTAATGTACATAGGCAAGACATGTCATATTCCTAAGCACTCTCACTCCCTGTCTTCACTTCATTCTGTGTCTAAAATTTCTCTCACCCCTTGCTGCACAGAGGTTCCTCCTCCTCAATCATTGTCACACTTAGCTTTACCCTCCTTGGCCTTAGGCCAGGAGTGGCAAAGTGAAAATCCTCTGGGGGTTTGGCAGACAACATGAAGTTACACCTTGTGTGAGAGACTTGGTGGGTGATTGGGACTGTGCCAGAAGAGGGTATGTGCCCTTTCAAAAGTTGCAGCTATCGCTGGGCATGGTGGCGCACGCCTGTAATCCCAGCACTTGGGAGGCTGAGGCAGGAGGATCGCAAGTTCAAAGCCAGCCTCAGCAATGGTGAGGCACTTAGCAACTCAGTGAGACCCTGTCTCTAATAAAATACAAAAAAGGTCTGGGGATGTGGCCCAGTGGTCAAGTGCCCCTGAGTTCAATCCCTGGTACCCCCCCCCAAAAAAAAAAAAAGTTGCAGCTATCATGCCAGTTATTGCCATGCATACCTACTATTTCTAGATCTGATTTTTCAAAAGAAATTAGAAATCCAGATTGGCTTGTGAATTATCCCCTAGTGTAAATGTTAGCTTCTTTTCTACCACAATGTTCCACCCCATTCCATACCCACCCAGAGATAAATAATAATCTATCTCTTCTACCTGTTCTGTGTTTTCTTTTTAGATTCTACTGGGTAATAACATTCACTAATCCTTGTTAAGGTGTTTACTTTTGACAGTGTTTTAGTACCTTCAAAGCTAGTTTGCATTTAAACTGGGGCTAATGCTTTTCTTAGGAAGGATTTGATATCTAATGGTAACTGCCTATTAGGATGAAGAGTTGTTTTCAAGAAAGGGTTACTGTGGGTTCCTTAAAATCATAACAAATATAAGGTGATTGGCTCTGCCAATATATTAATCCTACCCTGCTCCAGGGAAAACTTACAGGTGTGAATTGAGCTCAATTCAGTCCAAAACACATTTATTGAAATTGTACTATGTGATAATTGATTTTTTTTTTTTTTACTGGAAAACTTTAACTTAGTTTTCTTTGAGGAAAATGCCTTTTTGTGGAGAAGGGAAACTTTGGTTAAAAGAATGGTAGTCAGCCAGCTCCTGCAACCATAACAAAATATTATAGACTGGGTCATTTAAACAACAGAAATTTATTTTCTCATGGTTCTAGAGTTAGAAGTTCAAGATCAAGGTGTAGTATGTTTGGTTTCTCGCGAAGGCTCTCTTACCAGCTTGCAGACTGCAGCCTTCTTGCTGTGTTCTCACATAGGATAGGGACAAGGGTAGAGAGAAAGAGAAAGCAAGCATTCTGGTGTCCTTTATAAGTATAATTGTCTCATCAGGAAGGCCCTATGTTCATAACCTCATCTAGATTAATTGTCTCCTTAAAACTCCATCTCCTAATACATTTGGGGTTAAGGTTTCAACATATGAATTTGGGAGGTATACAGTTCAGTCCATAGCAGTAGGTGATAAATGTTATAGAATATAGGAATATTTGTTTAAAATCTTAATCTCTTAATACATAATAGTAAGCTATTCAGAAATAAAAATAATATGCAATAGCGACCTATGCTGTAATTTGTAATGATTTTGTCATTTAAATATACATAGGCCAATTTAAAAAAGTAAATTGAAAAGGGTTCCTTTCCTATAGAGAAACAGTCAATATGCTGGTTTTGTATCTGTATATTTTATATTCTTTTTCTTTATATTTTATTAGTTATTCTTTCTGATTATATGTTTATGAAGGAATTTAACCAATACACACAATACAATCTGTGCCTGAATTAATAGTCCCTTAGCAACCATAGATTCTTCCAAGTTTAGTCTCAGAAATTATTGACATTTTATTTTTTAATATAGTTTTAAATCTATAAAGTCAAGGATGAAGTAAAGATAAATAGAAATTTTGCCACTTCAACCTGCCAACAGAACAGTAACTACTATGTTAACACAAATCCTCCTCTGACTTAGCTTGTATTCAATGTTTTTTTCAGATGGTTAATTAAAATATTAGACAATTACTATGAGCCTAATCCAAAGCTAGGTACCACAAAGTAAATAAAGGCATATAAGGCACAGTCCTTTTTCTCAAGTAGATTGAAGTTTATTTGGGCAACGGAATTCATATGCACAGAATATATAGAGAACCATTAAATTAAATTTAAGTGTCCAGTACAGAATATCAAAGCATGAAGAGTTCTGAAAGGCATATAGTTGGCCTGAATTTAAGTAGCCAGAATGGCTCAATATCAAGATGATTGAAAACATCAGATGTTGGCAAGGATATGAAGCAGCAGGAACTTTCATTTGTTGTTGGTGAGAGCATAAAATTACACAATGACATTAGAGAAACATCTGATAGTTTCTTATGAAACTAAACATAATGGGTGCACCTTTTTGGGGGGGCTTAGAAAACCATACCCCAAAGTATCAGCCTTGAGCATGTCAAAAACTTTGAATTAAAGGAGATTAGAAGATCTCAGAAAGACACTCAGAACCAAAGACTCTCTGAATTTCTCCTGTCTGCAGCCCATCTTTTTCCCCTCTGAAATGAATCGTAGAAACCACAATTCCTCTTCCCTAATGTGTTGTTTGTATTTTGGATACGAAGTATCCCCTAAAAGCTCCTACATTAATGCAAGAATGTTCAGAGATGAAATAAATAGATTCTGAGATCTGTAACCTCATCAGTAAATTAATCCATTTGATGGATTAATAATCTGGACTACTGGGAGGTTAACTGTGGGCAGGTGGGGCATGACTGGAGGAAGTGGGTCACTGAAGGTCTTGTCCCCCTGACTCCTCCCTCTTGAACTCTCTTCTTCCTGGCTACCATGAGCAAAAACTTTCCTCCTCTGGGACCTTCCACCATGATGTTCTGCCTTACCTCAGGCCCAGAGCAATGGAATTAGCCAATCATGGACTGAACCTCTGAAATTGGGAGCCAAAAGAAACTTGTCCTCCTCTAAGTTGTTCTTGTTAGGTATTTTGGTCACAATGGTAAAAAGCTGACTAACACAGTGTCATAGAAATTAGAAACTCTCTGCCCAACGTAAGACATTAGACCTGGAAATATTACTGCAATCTTCTCCTGCCTTTCTGACCCGACCATAAAAAATATTTCTGACCTATTATGTCTGGTAGTAGATCATAAAATTCTCATTTAGAAGTGATACTGTCCTATAGCTGAGAGGTAGGAATGCTACAAAAGGAAGCCAAGAAGAATGTGAACAGAAAAACCTTGATTGAGTTTTACCTTCAGTCTACTACCATTAGATCATATCTTTTGCTCAATCATATGTCTACACTGCTGTACATTATTTATTGAACTTAAGTATAAAAATATAATTTTCTCTGGGTTTTTGGGTCTTCATTTCTGAAAGCTCCTAAATCATGTAAAACTTTGATCCAATAAATTTGTTATGCTTTATTCTTCTTATCCAATTTTTTGTTAAAAGAATGTCAACTATGACCCATAAGATGGGTGAGGAAAGGTATCACATCTTCTCACTTCATACCTTGAAAACCTTCTGCTAAATGAAATAAACTATACATAAAGGCCAAATATTATAATATTCTACTTGTATAAGGTACCCTGAGTAGGCAAAATCAAAGAGACAGAAAATAGAACAGAGGTTACCATTACCAGGCGCTGAGGTTTGAAGGGATGTGAATTTATTTTTAAGGGGATACTCAGCTTGTGATTAAGATGATGAAACAGTTCTGGAAATGGACAGTGGTAATGCTGATACAACACTGTGAATGTACTTAACACCGCTTAATTGTATACTTAAAATGGTTAAAATGGTAAGTTTTATGTTATATATATTTTACCATAATTAAACAATCACACAGAATGAAGTGAAAAGTTTAGAGCATATTACAAAACACAAACTCCAAAACCTATACATAAACCATCTCAATTATTCAGCAACTCCAAATTTAGGTATTTATCTAAAAGAAATAAAATATGTCCAAACCAACCTACAAAAACATTTTACAAGAAAGTAGCATTATTTATACTAGCCAAAACCTGGAAACAGCTCAAGTTATTCACTGACAGGACAATACATGAACAAACTGTGGTACAGGCATACAATATGTTATTATTATTCACACAGCAACATGGATTAATATCAAATACATCATATTGAAGGAAATTAGACTTACATAAAATAGCGTCAACTATCTGATATCATCTATATGAAATTCTAAGAGGGTAAAACTAATTTATGATGGAAATCATCAGAATAGTATTTGCCTCTGTAGAACAGGGAATTGACTCAGAAGGGATAAAAAAAAAAAAAAACTCTCGAGTGATGGTGAAGTTCTACATCTTGATAGGCCTTTGGGTTCCACAGGCATGTGCATTTGTTAAAACTCATTAAATGACAGTTACCATTTGTATATGCCATTAAATATAAAATTTACCTAACCAAAAGAAATGTAAAAAATATTGAATTCTAGTTAATTACATACATCCTAAAGTTCTGGAGATGAAATAAAATGATTTCTTAAAATTTCCTTTGAAATATATCAAAAATAAGATGGATTAATGGCTAGATAGAAGGAGGGGAGATGCAATAAAACAAATAGAACAAAATGTTAATTGGTTATAGAATCTAGGTAGTGATATACAGATCTTTACTTTTAGCTTTCTGCATGTTGCAAACTAATGTTAGTGGAAAGTGTGAGAACTGAAGTGGGCCTTTAAGTGTGGGAAACCTTTTTATTGGCCTAAGGAGAAGACATATCATTGTCTGCCAGGGGAATCATGGTTATTAAATCCTCATTGAATAGAATGGAATGGTCATGATTACCATAGACATTGCTGTACATATCTTATCAAATTGGCTTCAAGAATTTTAAAGACGGCTATGACATTTTTCTTATATCATGAATTTGTATGTACATACATTTTCTCTTAATATCTTTTGGTGACACCAAGTGAGTTAGCTGGTTAATATGTTCCTGATTATTGTGGATAGCAGACAGGATCTGGAAGATCAATTACCCTTGTTGTTCTCTCGTGTTTCTAAGGCACATGAAGCAATGTAAAGTAGGAACTGTATGCCTCAAGGATTGATTATTATAATAGACAATCAAAAAGAGCCTATTAATAGTGTAGAACTATTAGAAATTAAAGTTGGATGTATTGTAACATTTTTCAGTAAACTAGCTATTGGAATACTGTATACTGTAGGCCATCAGACAAGAAGGAACAAGTAGACTGGGAATGATATGAAGGAATATAAAATGCTTGTAAAGAAGCCAGAATGGAAGTAGTGATAAGAGATTTTAAGTATCCAGGGATAGATTGGTAGCGTTAAGTGGGAGAGACAAGACTGAAAAATTTTTATGGCTTTGAAACAGGATTACTTTTTGACTCAATCTGTATCACCCACTAAGATGAACATGATGTTAAATCACATATGGCTGAACACCTACAAATGCACTGAAGGATGTTGTGTTTTGGTGACAACTATTCTAGTGGTGAATAGGAAAGGAGTATAATACCTGGCTTATTTAAAAAACACATACAGAAGATTCATAGCAGAAGGGTTTAGAAAGTTACCTTTAGTAAGGTCAGATGTAGGACAAATGCCCAGCTGTGGATATATGTAGCATGAAAAGAGAAAAGTAAGTGTTTATAAATAGAACATTAGAGAAGGAAACATAGAAGCATACAGAATTAATGAGAAAATATACTGTAGCAACTATGACTAAAATGGCAACTAGGATTAAAATAAATATGCAATTTTTTAAAGGGAAAAATATCAGAGGGACAGGCAAATGATGATTACGGAGTACTAAACTGCCTTGCTGATTCTTTGTTCTCAGATTTGTTGTAAAGAATTGTGGGGTGAATGGGTGTGGGCAGAGGAATAACTGCATTTAATCAGGATAAAAAGCAGGACTATCATTTCTGGACTGAATGAGAAAGGGAAAACTTCTGGGGCTAAGAGCTATGACACAGAGGGATTGGAAAGACCATGTTCCCTAGCCTCCAGGTGGTTAGGCCTAATGAAGAGATCAATTCATCAAGCTACAGACAAAACGAAACAAACAGAGGAACTCTGAGCATGGCCAAGACTAAGACAGGGACTGTCCAGCTATGCCTTACAGATTTATACTTCCTGGAAAACAGTAAATTTCTTGGCAGCTTACAAATTCCACATGTATGCTGGGAAGATTCTAACTGTATTTGATTTGCTCAGAAACAGGTGTAATCCATCTAAAACAAGTAGGCCATCTATTGCAAGCTGAGAAAAAGAGAAATGAGAAAAAAATCCTTGAAGCAAATGAATGCCAGTATTGGCAAGAAAACCTTCCTGGTCTCATCTGTAGTTACAGCTGAATAAGTACTAGCAATTTCTGGATACATGTGATTTCACCTGTCAAAGAAACAAAATTAGAAATTTGTGTCTGACTTTGTCTCACTAGTAGCCTTTAGGTTTCAGTCCTCCTCTTTGGAGGACATTGAAGTCAGAAACTGATGGATGAATTACAAATGATACAAAAGTAGAAAGTTCAAAGGGTTCATATACATTCAAACTATACTTACAGGTCTCTTCACAATCTAAAGTGTGTATTTCTCATTTTAAAAATATTTAATTGTTCTTTTTTCTAAAATAAAACGTGATATAAAGGGAAGGCAACAGAACATAGAAATAAATATTTGCAGATTCAAGGACTGTTAAATACTGAAATAAGAAAAGACAAATCCAACAAGCCCATCCAGAAACACTACATAATAAATTGATATAATTTATTCCTTTTGTTTAATTACAGAAGGATTAAGTTAAACAAAAAAGAAATACAACCAATGCATTAGTGTGGGGATGGATATTGGCTAACTGATTAAATTTTACATTTTCATCATCTGTATTATATGCTATACTTAGCAAATATAGCATCTGATAATTTATGTAGAACAATTACTCAGATAATCTGGTAATGGAAATAGTTACTTGGAATTCATAAATGCTTTGTACTTACATACTGCAGTGCTTTTCAATGGAGGAGATCCAAGCCATCTGGGGTATATTACTTGGAAGATTGTTTTGCTCTATATTACAGCTAAAATCAGTCATAGTCCTACATTTAATAGGAAAAAAATCTATTTTCTTGACTTCCTGTACACTTTCATATTCAATAATATTCTAAGACTTTATATAGAGAACCAGTAGGGAGTTTATATGATCCTATGACCACAGTAAAGTTCCTTTAATTGAGAAAAAATTGCTTAAAATTAGCTTTAGCTATAAGGTTAACCTGAAATCGAAAACAGAAAAGAGCTGGCGTTGAGAACTGAAACACATAATTAACAAAGCTAAATCTGTTCCTACACACAGACTAACCTTTCACAAAGAATTCTTTTCTTTATTATTATTATTGTTTTTAAAAATGTTAACAACCAGCAACTGTGCAAGTATTACAGGTAAAGAATTGGGAGGAAATTCAGCTTGTAATAGGCAATAGCAGGTTTTCTGACATGTAAGAAAACTGATAAGTCAAATGCAGGTTTTGGTTTCAGATAACTCCAGGTATTAGTGTTTTGTGTAAAGTAAATAACCAATTACTGCCTTAGACTGATGGATTTTAATATCTGAAAAATATTCTATAGAGTCTAGAAACAGAAAAAAGATAGGCTTAGCCAACCCAATATCTAGGGGGATGTGTTTGGGAAAGTTCCATGTTTCCTGAAGCAGGTGTATTTTGTTATTAATAATGGCTCTCTTTCTAACTTTCACAATTCTATACAAGTCAAAGTCAAAGAGAATTATAGCTTTAAATACATGCTTACTGAGCATGAGGTTAAAAAATCCTGACTCTTATGCCAATCAGTTTATGACTTGAGGCATAAGTTTGATTGTCCTTATCTTAATACACATAATAACAAGTGTTATTATTGGCCATAAAACATAGTGGTGATTGAAACTGCTGAGTTTTGAAAAGAATTATTTCCTTCAATGTTCAAAAAAGAAGGTAATATCTCAGTTATTTTGATATAAATTTTCCAAGAGGAGAGACAAAGAATGTAATGTTATAGTGATAAATAAGTAAAGTTTATACCCCTGAACTGATAATTAGAACATCTATCTCTAAATCAGATTTGGGGCCAAAAAATTACCAAGCTCAGAAAAATGCAGATGTTGAAATAGAAGAGAAGTGTTGGAAAATTATAGCACTTTGATAGAACAAGTTGGTTGGATACCAGAAATGTACTTTTCTGATATGAACATGTTTATTCCCCCTCTTCCTCTTTCTCTTCCCCCTCCTGTGGATTGAAGAGTACCTCATGTGATTGGAGAAATTCAAATGAATGTCTGACTCTTTGGTTCTGCTGCTGAGTGGAAAGGTCAGTTCAACTCTGGACTGGTGAAGGAAACCCCAATTGTGACTGCAGGTTGTGTGCAATCAGATTTACAAGCATTACAGGCAATATTTTGATTCCTATCTGACTCCTGTGTGCATTTTTCAATTGGTTTAGAAAAGTATATAAAAAGGAGATCAATATGATTGTTGACTTTGGAAACTGTAAAAGTCTCCTAAGTAGATAGGTGCTGGGGGCTCCAATAAATCTTCCAGTCTTTGTTTCTCACAAAATGTTTTCCTGTCAAGATAGGGGCAGTATTGCATGCCTGTAATCCCAGAGAGTTGGGAGGCTGGGGCTAGGGCATCACAAGTCCGAGGTCAGCCTCAACAATTTAGCAAGACCCTCAGCAACTTATCGAGACCCTGTCTCAAAATAAAAAGGGCTGAAGATGTAGCTCCATGGTGGAGTGCCCCTGGGATCAATTACCAGTACAAAACAAAAAGTAACAAGAAATAACTTTCTTGTCATCCACAGTTACACTAACCTTGGAAGCAGTCAGCATAAGGAAGTGCTTCAAAGCTTGAATTTTAGAGTCTTATTGATTTGAATCCTGTATTCACCTTTGTAACCTTAGGCAAGTCACCTACATACCCTAGGCTTCAATTTCCTTATCTGCAAAATGAGGACTGTAAATAATAGGACCAAGTAATCACCACAAAATAAGCAGTTTTATAGCATTTTAATTATTTCCCTTTAATAGCCCTGGAGACTAACAACCTATTTCATACAATTGAGGAAAAGAGGAAGCATTTCTAAAACGATTGCCTCAAACTTTCTAACAGATATCAAAGTACTATTGTTGGAGATGTGAAATTACATAATTCACATCTGACGGGCCTGTTACAAATTATATTATACATCCCATCCCCTTACAGGTATATTCATTTTCTATTGCTGCTCTCACAAATTGCCACAAACTTAGTGTACTTCAGACAACACGAACTTTATTAAGTTCTGCAAATCAGACATCTGAAATCGGTTCCACTGAGCTAAAATCAAGAAGCTGGCAGGATTGTATTTCTTTCCAAAAGATATAGGGGAGAATCTATTTCCTTACCTTTTCCAACGTGTAGACACTGTATACATTCTTTGGTTCATTACTTTTGCCCCCATTGTCAGTCATATCTCCCTCTGACTCTTCTTTTCTGTGTCCCTCTTCCACTTTAAGAACCCTTGTGATTGTATTATGCCCCCTCCTAGATAATCCATTTTAAGATCTTCAACTTAATCACACCTGAAAAGTCCCCTTGCCACAGAACCTAATAATCACAGGCTCAGAAAATTATCATATAAACATCATTGGGTGATCTTTATTTTGTCAACAACAATGAATAAGGAAACTGAGGCTCAGGGTAGATGATCAACACTCTAATAGTAAACAATCTAGTGCATAGTTAGGATGAAATTTTAGCTGTAGTTAGGATGAATGCAAAGGCCTCTGCTTTCTCTAGCATGTCTGACTGAAAAAATAATCTCACATTTGACTGTTTAGTAAATTGAGGACTGCAGCCAACATGGGCCTTATGTTATTGTATACCATTTTGACCCTTTCTTAGGGTTAATGAAAAGAATTTAAGATGTTAGGAAGGGTGTATGTTTAGCTGCAGGAAGGATTAGCTAGATCCATTCTACTAATTCAAGTACATAAGGTCATAGGCTAGAGAAGAAGTGGTTATAACAAAATCTAAGCTTGTCTAGGGTTATTAAAATATGCAAATCCAGTAATTGAAGAAACGGGGTTATCAAACTTCGAAGGTTGAAGGAATAGACTCAAATGAGGTATAATGTCAACAAATTCATAATTCCTGAGTTTAGAAGAGTGCCACTTGTCCTTTGAAATGCTTATTTTTCTGAGAAATTGAGAATACCAAAACTATTTTCATAAAATTGAAAGAAAATTCTGTGAAGAATTCAAGTAAAATAGAGCATGTGGTCACTATTTTGAAGTTTGATGTCTAACCACTAACCCAAAAACAAAAGAAAATGACTAATTAGGGAAAATAAAATAAAATTCCTGTATGGTAATAGCTATATGTACAATTGGTTTAGAGAAAGAGGAAGATCACTGGGCTATAGTATCCAGAGAAAGCTCCATGGTAGAGCTAGATCTAGCCTTTGAATCAGTAATACAAGTTTCAAAAACACTTACAATCCTTGACCCAGTAAATCCACTAATAAAATCTAGTCAGAAGAATTAAAAATGCAACAAAATACATCTTATTGAAGCTTTTAGCAGTGAAAAACCCTAAATTCCTCCTAAATAAGGAAAATGTTGAATAAATTACAATAGAGGAATATATGGGAATAATATATGGCTATTGGAATTATGGTTTTGAAGAACTGATAAATGTTTGCTATACTGTTAAGCCAATAAAAATAATACAAAACCATTTATACTGTAATCATTAAGATTTATTATTTCAGCACAGAATCACCTTTAGAAGTCAATAAAATTCATTGTTTTTCTATTAGGAAAAGAGTAAGATAGAAACTTGCCTCAGAGACCAGGAAAGTCACCTGGTGCAGTGACCCCACCTGTAATCTCCTTAGGAGCCTAAAGTGGGAGAATCTCAAAGAAGATTGCAAGTTCAAGTTCAGCCTCAGTAACTTAGCAAGACTCTGCCTCAAAAATAAAATATTAAAAGGACTGGGAATGTAGATTGGTGGTAAAGCATCTCAGAGTTCAGTCCCCAATACTATGGGGGGGGGGAGAGAGAGAGAGAGAGAGAGAGAGAGAGAGAGAGAGAGAGAGAGAAAAGAAAAGACGGAATCACAACAGAAGTTGTCCTCTGCCCTGAGGAAGCAAGTTCAGTTACTGCTGACTATCCCAGCTCCTCCATCTTCTCCCTAGGACATCTTAAAACTAAAAAACCCTGTAGGAGGTTACTTTAGAAAAGAGTCTTGTCACTACCCACACCAAGGGGTGGCAGGCTCAGCTTATCTAGGATAACATTAGCTAAAGACGGAAAATATCCAACAGGTGAAAATGCACTAGACTGTAAAATGAGTGCCAGCTGAGATTCTGGAGCCATAATAACTTGTTTGGATGGTCAGGGTAAACATTGTGGGAGATGGACTTTGTAGAGGGGAAGGAAACAGGTGGAGAGGGAGGTGACTGACAGCCTGGTGGTGAAGAGGGAGGTGACTGACAGCCTAATGGGATGAGGCAGCGTCATCAATGTACTATATAAATGATGTTCTGAGATGCCTGGAAGTACTCTTGGTCCAGGCTCAGGTAAGACTGAAAGCAGGATAAAGACCAACAATTTTAGAGCTGTAGTTGTAGCTCAGTGGTAGAGTGCTTGCCTAGCATGTGTGAGGCACTGATTTCAATCCTCAGTACCACATAAAAACAAGTAAATAAAGGTATAGTATAAAGGTAGAACTAAATTTTTTTTAAAAGACCAACAATTTCATTCCTAGGCACCTATCCCACAGAGAAAAAAAATAAGTCCACATGAAAAACTTTTACACCAATATTCCAAATGGCATTATTCATAATAGCCAGCCAGTAGGAAATTTTTTTTCACTGACATTTGAATAAACAAAATGTTATATAACTATAAGATTGAACATTATTCAGCAATAAAAAGAAGTCATGATGCATGATTTAACATGGATAAAACTTAAAAACGTGATAAATGAAAAAAGCTAAATGCAAAAGGCCACATATTGTATGATTCCTTGTATATAAAAAGTCCATAGTAGGCCAATCCATTGAAAGAGAAAGTGGTTAATTAGAACTGATATGGGATGATAGTGATGGGGTGCTGCAAGAGTGGGGAATGCCTGCTTATAGGTATGTGATTTCTATTTCAGGTAATGAAATGTCCTAGTATGATGTGATAATAATGATTTCATAATGCTAAATTTACTAACAATTATTGAATTATATACTTAAAATAAGAAAATTATTTGGCATGCAAATTATAGCTTTGTAAATTTACAAAAACATAAACATCTTATTTAGACCTCTCTCTGGGTCTGTAGGATAAGCTCAAAGCTATATGGACTCCTGGCCTTCAATAAAGAAAAATTCAAACCTGATACTAGGCCTTTATGCCTAATGAAATAGATAGTCTTCTGAGTTTCAGAGGGCTTCAGATCACAAGTGTTCCCTTGGAGTGGGCTTTCTCCATCCAACCTGTTTTTACTATAAAGCAGAAATCTGTTATATTTTATGAATGGTGCAAAGAAAGACTAGCTTTGTTCTTCTTCTGTCATTGTATAATTGGGCCAGGATACCTGTAGAAGGTGAGTTGGGCCCAGCTCAAATGACAGGAAAAAGGAGAGGGGATATGATGACTTAAGGCTTGGCTAGGAAAAAAGGCTTGTAGGTCACTTGGTGAGATCATCACAAGCTAGCTGTTGTTAGTATGGCTGTTTGTGAAGCTGACTCTGGCTAAGTATGCTCCATCTATGCAAAGGCTTCTAGGCAGCATTTGGTAGGCAGGAAATAGCATTATGCTAAAGTGGGCTTCTACTGTCTTTCAATAGCCTATTTAGCAAAATCTCTTCTCAATTCCATGTTCAATGACATCCTGTGGTAGTAGCCTAAAATCAACTGTTGTGGGAGTATTTACCCCATGGAAAAGGGCAGAATCTACCAATTGAAGCTTACATATATATATATATATATATATATATATATATATAGAGAGAGAGAGAGAGAGAGAGAGAGAGAGAGAGAGAGAGAGAGAGAGAGAGATTTGCTAAACACTGAACAAATAACAGGGGCCATGAATCTGTTTCACATATGTGTTCATATGTTGACAGTGTGCCATTGGCTCCCACATTCAAGGTAGGAGTTCTCTTCAGCTGATGGCTGTGGGTTGGTTCATTGAAAGTCTTGAAGAAGTGGTCGTAGGAAAGATGTTGACCCAATCTTTAATATTCTGGATCTGAAGATTAAAGAACATGTCATTGACTAGCATCCTGTACTCTAGGGTAAGAAAGACACTGGACATATTGCAAGATTTTGAGCATCAGCAACAGTTTGGTAGAAAATACCTGCAACATCTCACCCTGCATTTACCTACTGTTCTGAAACCAAAGTAAAAGGAGAAAAACTGGTTCGATGGTATTAATTTCCTGAATGCCTTTGATAGCCTCTATTCAGAAGCTCAGCTGTGGTTTCTTGAAAAGGCATGTGGGAATGCCACTGATGAGTGGCTGTAGGAGAAGAAAGAGTATTCTTTTTTGTTAGGCTGGAGTACAAGGTCTGAGTTTGCACTTCAGAAATATTGATGGGAATGGGAAAATTGGCAGGTGCTGAGTTTCTGAAATCGAGGCCAAGGGCAGAATATCTGGTAGGTAGATAGAACCATTGGATTATCAATTTTATTTAATTAAGCGCTGACTAAATTAAGAAACTTATTGGCGTGTCAATGAGGGTGTTTCCAATAACAATTGTCATTTGGGACAGCAAACTGAAGGAAGAGTCTCACTCTATTCTTATTCTTCTTGAACCAGTGTTTAGATTACTGCTGAGATGGCCTGAGGACAATGGATTCCAGCTCATTCACTCTTCCAAAGTGGGCTCTGACCAGCAGTTCTCCAGGGTATTTCGAGGCCTCCAATCTCTGACAGGTGCTGCATCATTGGTCCTTCTTCCGAGGCTCCAGCTTCTTAGACTGAGCAGTCACTTGTTCCTCTAGCTATCTAGTCTGCAGGTAACCATTGTAGGACTATCCAACCTCTGATTCTGTAAACAAAATTAATAATTTTTCTTCTAAAAATAGAGAGGTGCAATTGTGGTCGTGGTAGAACAGTTTGTTTTGATAAGGTATCTGGAAAAGGAAGAAAGAGCTGGGCATGGTATTGCATTCCTGGATTTGGGAAGCTGAGGCAGGATTGTTTAGGGCCTCAGGCACTTAGTGAGCCCCTAAGCAATTTAGAGAGACCATCTAGAAATTTAAAAAAAAATGAAAAGGGCTGGGAATGTAGCTCAGTAGAAAAGCGCCTCTGAATTAAATCCTTAGTACCAAACAACAACAAAACACCATAAGAAAAAACAGATTGGTTAACTTCAGGTTATTTTGGGTTACTTTCTTTGTTAGCTAAAACTGGCTTACTTTTGGATTTGGATATTATCTTTCCTGCTATTCTTAGGAAGTTGGATAAACAACTTAGTTTCTGTTTGGCAAGGTAGAACTTAAGCATGAGTGACTCCATTTTGGTTTGGTCCAGTGCAGTATAGTGCAGGAAGTCAGTTTACATCAATGGTCTCCCACACATTTTATTTAACAATTGCTTTGGGAGGTTCTCTGCCTCCACGTGTCATAGGGTTATTGAACAGTTTCATTCTCTTTACATTTTTCTGCATTTTACAAGATTTCCAAAATAAATGTACTTAAATTTTATAATCAAATTAATGTTATCTAAATTTGGGATTTTTTAAAAAAAATAGAAGTTAAAAGAGAGGACATGATATACCCAAGGAAAAACATGAGATAAACAAGGTTCATGATAGAATTAAAATTAATGCACATAAGTTAGGATTTAATAGCAATTTTGAGTTATTATATATTCTTCAGTAGTTGAGGGAAATGTTTGTGCTTCAAAGGGATAACTCCACATTGTTTAGAGCATACCCTTCCAGGTTATCTAGTTCTAACATTTCATTCCCTTTGAGCATTTTATAACTCTAAATTGTAAGGAACTACTGTTAATAATGCAAATGATTCTTATCTGTGAATATGAAAATGAATCCTATCTAGAGGAGGGAGGATTCCCCCTCTTGTGGGGACAGAGTCAGTTTACCTGCATTTGAATACTCATTTCAACACTCCAGATCTATAAATGTGTCTATTGTTTGGATCTGTTGTAAAAACTACCAGATTCTTCAATTAATAACCACTCAAAATCATGAACACATGGTCATATTTTATCTAAGGTCTTGATTTGCCTTTTAATTTTCAAAAATTATCTTGTAATAGTGGGTAAGTGTACAGGCAGAGAACAATGCAACTGTAACGTATGGGCAAACTTCCCTAATGGGTGCTGTCTGATGACTTAAAGGGAAGGCACACTGAACACTTAAAGGAAAGAAGATAAAATTATATAAGTAGTTCTAGGGCAAAAGCAATATAAATTTGGCTAAGAACAATAGCAACCCGTTTTCTTCAGCAGTCTGGTTGCTATGACCTTTCTGCTACTGCACTGAATGGTGTTTGTTTGTTTGTTTTCCTTTTCTTTGCTAAGCTAAGAAACAAATCCGTTAGGAATCCCATCTTACTTTCTTACTTGGGGCCTTTGTGTTTAAATATGATAATTTCCAAAATTAATAAATGAACTCTCAATTATCTGTGCTGACCTAGGGGAACGTTAGCACACTGAAGCATTGCTAATCAGCCCAGGACTTTCTCTCCTACCACCACATTATTGAGAGGGGATCTAAGAGATAGGCACCAGGGAGATCTCAAATATCTATCCATGGACCATCAAGTCCACCTAGGACACTCTAAAAACAATGAGATGCCCAGGGTACTACTACAGAATCTGATTTTGGAGTCCCCAACTCTGTATTATTAACCAGCTTGCATGTGATTCTCATGCCAACCCATATTGGGAATAGTGCAGGTGATAGAGTGAATTCAAATAGATCTTTCTCTGACGACTGTCTCTAAATGGACCTTTTAAAAAATGCTTTCTCTTGTTGCAACCTGCAACAAAATAGTGCTTGAAAGGCAAACACATGCTAGTCTAACTTGGTTATAAAGAAGGAACTCTGGAAAGCAGGGAGATCCAACTAAGTTATTACCAGTAAAACTAGTCAGGGGGTTAGAGGAAGGCTTAGGGAAAAAAAAATCTTTGTGTCCTCTATCTCTCACCTCCCAGCTGACTTGCTTCTTCAGTAATTGGCTGGGACAAAGGAGGCATTAAGCCTTTAGCAGAGAAAGCAATGAAATGTAGGCTTTGTGAAGAACAGAAGGGAAGGCATAAAAAGCAGCAGGGAAAGCCCATGCAGAGTGAGGTGGGTGGGAAAGGGGACCATGAGATCAGCTAAGTGATGAGTGGGAGGTGGCTCCCTGGGAACATGGAAAATCAAAATCTTTAGTTATAACTCGATAGGAGATGAGAAATGCGAGAAACAAAGCAGCCTTTTATATATCTCATAAAATAGTTTCTCAGGAAGCTATTCAGAATATACTGCTTTGAGTTACCTGTTCTTTAAGGGTATTTCAAGCATGAGAGTTTGATTTAAAAAGACTTTATTACAACCTATTCTGTAGTATGGTTAATTTCCTTTGGTTTCCTTCCTGGAAGCTCAGTAGACAGTGAGCCAGTCTGGGCTCAAAGAGCTTGATTCTTCACAAAGGTTTACCTGTCAAAACTATAACAGCACATGATACTTCTTTCCAGTCAAATATGGTGCGGTGTAAATTTAGATACTATAGAGTGAAAAATACACATCCTGACAGAATCACTGACCTCACCAAGAAAAGATGACTAATGCATACATGTGCAAGACCAACTACTAGCTTCAGGCTTGGTAAGCAAGCTGAAGAATAACCATAATGAAAATGTAAGCCTTGTCAGAAACACTAAAATGTCTGGTAAACACTTGAACCAAGAAAGTGACATTTAGTCTATAGTTCTACCCATAAGGGGTTATCAGCAAACTGCATTAAGAAAGGACAACATTATGAGTTTTATCATTTCATATCAAGATGTTTACTATAAATAGCAGTATTATAATATGTATTTTTCCAAATAGATGAATATAAATAGAATTACTTTTTACTTTTTTGAACACTTACAAATTCCTTCAGAGCCACAAGGCCTGGTCTATTTCTGGGTCTTCAGGTTTCTCAGGTTCACTGAAGACTTAGGTTGACTGATTTGGAGAAGAAAACACACAGGACAAAAGTGGATTTTCTGGGGCTGGGGCTATGGCTCAGTGGTAGAGCACTTGTCTCACATGTGTAAGGCCCTGGGTTCGATCCTCAGCACCACATAAATAAAATAAAGGTATTGTGTCCACCTACAAATAAAAAAACTTTAAAAAGTGGATTTTCCTTCCATCTCCTGCTTTGCCAGAGGTAGGCCAGATCCCAGGCACTCTCAATCTATTAACATTAATGGAACGTGGCAGAGTGTTATTTAAAAGTGATAGAATACAGACAAAAGAACTAAAATGTTACCAAGACCCAGGTGTATGAATAACTCTGTGATACTGTTCATGAGTATAACAATAGTAATGGCTGAAATTTATTAATCCCATATTTGATATATGTAGGTAGTATTGTTCTAAGTTTTTTCATGTATTATCTTATGTAATTGATACAATACACCAATAAAGTGGTAACTATTATTGTTTTTATTTTATAAATGGAGAAACTAAGGCATAAAGCAATTAGATTAGAGGCCTTTATGTTTTATTTACTTATTAATAATGGAAGGGAAGGATACCAATTCTGTCTATGTACTAAAGTTCTTCTGAGCAATAAATGCTGAGCACTTTCCAAGGTTTTATAATATTTTAATACAACATATGAACCCAATAACACATTTCCTGCCTTCTACTAAATTTACCCTAGGAAAATATCACCAGCGAAAATGTATTACTTGACTTGGAATTCATCGATTCTATTTGCACCCTCTACAGAAAAGATAAGGTTGCTTATTTTGTTTTTGAGGTATGCCTCTAAATTAATGAAACTAATTTTTATTTATCATCCAGTAAACCCCTCTATTCATTTAATAGTCACACCTATAAGGCAGAAGCATAAAATCATTATCAATACGATAAAAGTTAATGATAAGAAGGAGTCAAGACCTTTTTCTTTTCAGCACAATGACACCTGATGGCACCTATACCAACAAATATGAACTAATATCACCAAAAGTACTTCTCTGGTGCGGCCTGAAACCTTATGGCCCCAGACCGTCTTTCTAAGGACAGAATTCTTGTAATTATAATGGTGTTTCCTGGTAATACCTGCTATTATAATCACTGCAGTGATGTTGAATAGAACATTCCAAGAAGATGGATTCATTTTATAACCAGTGCTATCCAGCATAGTAGCCACTAACCACATGTGGCTATTGAGCACTTGAAATGTGACTATTGCCACAGAGGAACATAATTTAATTTTAATTAATTTACATGTAAATAGCCAAAGATAGCTTGGTGACTATGATATTAGATAGTGTAGAATGTATTTTTTTTAAAATATACATCCCTGGGCCCTATCCTAAACCTATAGGATCAGAACAATTAGTTCAATGTCATTTGAATCCATATTATTAACATCATATTACTTGATTCTGACTGAACACTGAGTTTATTTAGACTCTTTCAAATTGCTGCTGATTTTCAAACTCATAATGCTAGGATACTTCTTTTTTCAAACATAATACTGCATGTAGAATATATTAGTTATTTATATACAGCATTTACTTTAATTGTAGAAAAACAAATTGCATTGTTACCAAGAACCACAAGTATTCTGTGCTTCATATACAGGCCTAGAAATTGTACATAGCTTTAAGAAAGTGCCACATAGCCGGGCTTGGTGGCTCACGCCTGTAATTCCAGCACTTGGGAGTCTGAGGCAGGAGGATCGCGAATTCAAAGCCAGTCTCAGAAATGGCAGGTGAGGCACTTAGCAACTCAGTGAGGCCCTGTCTCTAATAAAATACAAAAAAGGGCTGGGGATGTGGCCCAGTGGTTGAATACCCCTTAGTTCAAACCCAGGTACCAAAAAAAAAAAAAAAAAAAAAAAAAAGAAAAGAAAGAAAAAGAAAAAAAAGAAAGTGCCACATATGAAAATTCGCATTTTTCAAAAAAGAGAAATTAGGGATCAATTATTCATTTTACAAAAGAATTCACCAAAGGGCTACTTTAAGTAGCTATCTCTGAAAATGAATTCTAAATAAGATTCAATTAACAAAAATTCAGTTTGCACACAACTTTTCAAGAACACATCTGTTTCGTCAAACCAGCCACACCTGTGGATCATTTGCAAAACCTCTGGAGATTGCAAGAGGATTTTCCATAAAACCTATAATGGAGGAGTTGAGAATACGCTATTCTACAGTTTCAGTATTAACCTTCACTATTTAGAAAGAGAATCCATGCTGTCTAGTGAGTTTCTTTCCTGAGATGCTAAGCACTGTTTACAATGTTTTGCTCAATGTATAGCATAGAAGAATGCATTCAACCAAAGATTCCACATAGAAGTGCTTCAAAAATGGAAAGAAAAGGTAATATCTAGACTTCTAGTTTCTGGTCTGGTAGATTGAGCTCAGAAGTTGATGCTCCATCCTAAAACTAAGCAAAAATATGAAGAAACTGATAAGTCAATAACTCTGCTTAGATCATCATAAAGGTGAGGTCACAGGGCAAATCACTGTCCTCCAATTTGGAAAGACAGACAAGCAGATAGAGAGAAACATAATTTACCAGAGCAAAAACACATAAGCAAAACTGCCTCAAGAACTAGAGCCAAGGCAGGAAAACCTGAACTGAAATTGATGAATTCCTGGAGGTTCAGTGTGGACAAGTCTAAAAGTTAAAAAGTCCAGATGGATCCAGTCACAGAAGAGTTACCCACACAAAGGAATTAAGTTAAAGATCAATTACAGAAAGATAATAGGGAAGTCCCCAAATATTTGGAGATTAAACAATATATTTCTAAATAACACAGGGGTAAAGAATATTATCAAGAGAAATTTGAAAACAGTTTGAATTAAATGAAAATGAAAATAAAACATCAAAATTTGTAGGATGCAGTGAAAGCAGTGCTTGTAAGGAAACCAATAGCATTGAATGCCTATATTAAATAATCCATTTAAAATCAATAATCCAAGCTTCTACCTTAGGAAACTTAAAAAAAAATTCATATTAAAAATTCTGCTCTGTGAAAGACAATGTCTAGTGTGTGAGAAAACATCACAGATTGGAAGAAAATATTTGAGGAAAAAAACGCACATCTGATTAAAAAAAAGTTATCTAAAATATATAAAGAATGCTTAAAACTTAACCATAAGAAATTGAGCAACCTGATTTAAAAATGGGCAAAAGACCTGAATATACATGTTATGAAAGAAGATACATAGATGGAAAGAAAGCATATAAAGAGACATTCAACATCATATGTCATTAGTGAATTGTCAAATCAAGAGTATTAACAATACCAAATACTGATAAGAATGTACAACAATGAATTCTCTTCATTACTGGTGGAAATGCAAAATAGTATAGGCACTTTGAAAGACAGTTGGACAGTTTCTTCCAAAACCGAACATATTTTTACCATACAACTCAGCAATCATGCTCTTTGGTATTTACCCCAATGTACTAAGATCTATGGCCACACAAAAACCTGCATATTGGTGTTTATAGAAGCTTTATTCATAGTTTTTGAAACTTGTATGTAACCAGAGTGTCCACCAGTAGATAAAATATATATAAACTCTGTTATATCCAGATAATGTTTATTACTTAATGCCAAAAAGAAATGTGCTATCAAGCCATAAACAGACATGGAAGAAACTTAAATACATATTCCTAAGTGAAAGAAGTCAATCCAAAATTACAACATATTATATGATTTCAATTATATGACATTCTGGAAAAGGCAAAACTGTACAGTAAAAAGAGTAGTTGCCAGGGGTTAGGGGAAATATAAGGGTGAGTAAATGGAGAATGAAGGATTTTTAGGACAGTGAAATTACTCTATATGGTACTAAAATGGAAGATATATACTATTATACATTTGTCCAGACTCAAAGAATACACAATACCAAGTGTGAGCGCTAATGAAAACTATGAACTTTGAGTAATAATGATGTGCCGACAGATATACACTCCGATGGTAGCTCTCCATTGTAGGGAAGGTTGTGTGCACAATAAATATATGGGAACTGTGTTCGTTCCACTCAATTTTTCTGTGAACTTATCATGCTTCAAAAAATTAAATTTATTGTAAAAAAATGAATATGCTAGTGTGAAGTGGTATTAAATTGACAAATGATCACATTTTGCCCAAAACGACCCCATCTATATCCGTTGTTTTGGCATAATTTTTAATAGTGACATTTTTATCTCAAAGTTTCCTGGCTTGCAAAATAAATTGCATGCCTCTCCCCATTATTATACAGTCTTTTCTTAGAAATCTCATTAGTGCTATAGCAGTGTTTTCCAAATATCTTGTTTAAAATTTTAAAACTTTGATTCCTCCCTTTGAGACTCTGATTCAATAGGTCTGAGATAAAGGCTAAAAATCTGTACTTTTAACAGCATCTCAGTGGATTTGCATGACAACAAAGCATTAAACCAAACACTTGATTTAGGCAACCTTGAATTTCATGCAAAAGTGGCATGTTTTATTTATGTATTTTGGATTAAGATTGGTTCGGGTCATAGACGTTTTCTTGCTGTTCATCAACCACCATAAGTTATTCTGACAAATTCACATTTTACCTGGTTAATATTTTGGTTTGGGGATGGTTCTCACTAAAGTAAATATGTGTTAGGACTTGAGAACATGTCATTACTTTAACAAAGATAACACAATAACATTTAATGACAGCAGTCCAAATATCTCTAGTGTTTTCTTTTTTTCTTGCTGCAAAATTATAAGGTGTATTTTATGAAGAACGTTTATTCTGCTTTCAGAATATTGATGACATTTAAAGAAAATAATTGCAGAAACAGAGTTCTAAATGAGGGTGAAAAATCTAAGCTACTTCCTAATCAGAAGATTTGGAGGTTGTCATTACAACTGCAGATCCAAATATTATTCTCTATTTTAAAAACATAATTTTGTTACTTGTGTTCTTGTTTGGGAAATAGAGAAGACTGTAGGTGTTAGGTGCAAGCAAACCAATTTCTTCAATTCCCTGAAGGCTTTGACAGGACCTATGTACTTGTACCCTATTTTCCTTACCCCAAACCTAAATGCAAAGCAAAGCAAAACCTTTGAATACAAACCCTTTCATGGATGTGTTTGCAAAAGCTTTTGTCTCGAGGTGTTTCTGTTAAATAGCACACACTGTATAAAGACATCTCTTATTCATGTCTACTTCTCTGGGTGGCCAAGCTGAAACAAAGATCACATTTCAAGCATGCCGTGATATTTCAAGCATGCCATGCTGGCTATGACATGCTGAGAACTGTGCAAAGTTTCATTGTTTCCATCCTTTTAACTTAACACAAAAATGCAAAGAATATGGATCAAAAGCTTTTCATTCTGTTTCAGATTATATCTTTTTTTCCCAATTTGTTATTTTGATATGTTTAGTACTGTTTCCTGTCCAGTAGATAAATATGAAATACTTGCCAAAAATTCTACATAATTGTGCTCTGTTATGCAATTTGAATTCAAAGGATAGATAAACTTGGTTAGTAACAGATGTTGTTGCAGTGATTGGAATTTGGCCAATGCCAAGCAACCTTGAAGATGTTCACATGACCAAGTGAAAGCTCTATAAAAATTCTGTGCAACTTTTCTATCTAATTACTCTATTATGTTTCAAGTAATCACTATGCTGTGTATTTTCTTTTGAGTGGGAAAGAAAATTGAATATGCCTTGTTAGCGTAAATAAAGAAAGGAAACTAACAACAACCACCCTACTAGGAAAAAAAAAACCTGTTGAAGTGTGAATAATTTTTTCTCTATAAATGTTCAATGATAATTTTTCATATCTTCCTTATAAATAAGTTTTTTGTGTTCTCTATAAATTACCAAAATGTAATTTTATTCCCCAGTTGAATTTGAAAGTGAAAATAATTTTATTATTGTGAAAACTAGAATTATTTAATGGAATATGACTGCTGCTGTGTGTTTATTTGAGTGTGTGTGTGTGTGTGTGTGTGTGAATGTGGAGAGGGAAGTTAAGGGGAATACCCATCTCTAATTCATTTCTAAGAAATTATACCTTATACCTTATTTAATTATCTGAAATTTTCAATTTCTTAAATCTAGTTGCTAATTAGAACTGCAAAATTTGATGTTTTATTTTTTGACTACTTAAATGTTACTTAAATAATTATTTTTTGTCTGTTAGAAAAAACATATGGTATAATTGAGTTTGATAACGTAGGTAGTAGCTGTTAACACAGGAAAAAGGGTTTCCATTACCAAGTACAAACATACAACCAGTAATAGAGTATTTATTCTAGGCCTCTGCCTTATAATTTAAAATCAAATCTAAATTTATGTGTTTTAAAATAACAATATACACTTTTTTTCCAAAAAAAAAGGAAAATATTAGGAATAAAAACGTTCACAATTCATCAGTCTAAAACTGATTTGGCATTGATGTTGTAAGCCAGGCACTACAAAAAGGTAGTTCAATGTGGTCTGCAACATGATTTGTTTGTTATATAAAGTGTCAATCTTCTCTTAAAATTAATGATAAATTAACCAAGAGATCTTACATAAAAATCTTGATTGAAAAGTTGAAAAATTGGGAAACACATCAACATGGAACCTTTATTTCTTTAGGGTAACAATGATCAAAAGCCAAGGAGCAGCTTTTTATTCCAGATAATATATACCACTGACCTCACCACTCCTCATTACTCCATGACAGTGCAACCAGTTGCCAATTCCTGATAGTCTTCACTCATTCATTGTTTTCCTTGCCTCTGGAGGCAATAAGTTTACAGTTAGAGCATATAAACAATTTTCAAAAACATATTGTGAAATCCTGGGCTTCCATGGTAGTGTTTGTTGCCAAGATTGACAGGTAGCTGAAGGGGTAGACTCTGGGAGGCTCCACACCTTCTCTAAAAAAACATTTATTTTTAATAACTTTTATGTAATAGAGTTTCTATTCATGATTTTAAAAATACTCTTGTGAATATAAAAAGATAATTTGAAAAGCCATTGCTCTTGACCAGTAGCTCCCAACATTTTTTTATTCATTTATAAAACTGAACCCCTTTCATAGCAATGGCTTGGTTTCCATCCTTTAGCACTATTGGAAGGTGGTGGAACCTGTAACAGGTGGGGCCTAAGTGGAAGTCTTCTTGGAATATGGGGTGTTCCCTTGAAGGGGATAAGGGGAACCTTGCCCCTCCTCTTTCTCTTTTTGCTTCTTGGCCACCATGAGGTGAGCAATGCCTTCAGCCATGCTCTCCCTGCCTTGTTGTGTTGCCTTGCAACAGACCCAAAGGCAAGTGAGCTAAACTACCATGGACTGAAAACCCTGAAACTGTGAACAAAAATAAACCCTACTTCCTTGTAAGTTGATTATCTCAGGTATCTTGTTACAGTGTTGGAAAGGTGACCACCACAGTTTTATAGGCCAACTAGGACTAGACATTAGTATCTGGTTCTTTAATAAACACTAATGTAGTTGTTGTGAAGGTATTGTGTAGATGTGGTTAATATCTACAATCAATTGGTTTTAAGTAAAAGAAATAAACTTGATAAAGTGGGTAGGCCTAATCCAACCCATTAAAGGATTTAAGAGCAAAACATGAGGTTTCCCAGAGAAGAAAAAAAATCTGCCTCGAGACTGCATATTAACTCCTATTGTGTCTCCAAGCCTGTCATTCTCTATGACAGATTTCAGGCTTTCTAGTCCCACGAAGATAGTAGCCAGTTCTTTACAAATCCATCTCACTCCATACACATACACAATACCCTCTGTATCTGCTGGTTCCATATGGTATATTCGACCTACTGCTGATGGAAAATATTTGGAAAATAATTGCATCTGTTCTGAACATCTACAGTCCTTTTTCATCATTCCCCAAACAATACAGTATAACACAACTATTTACATAGAATTTACATTGTATTAAGTATTAAAAGTAGTTTAGAGGTGATTTAAAGGATACAGGAGGATGTGCTTAGGTTATATGCAAAAACTATGCAATTTTATATGAGGGACTTGAACATCTGCAAATTTTCATATCTGTCGGGAGTCCTGTAACCAATCCAATCCTCCATGGACACAGAGGGTCAAGCATGTGTGTGTGTATATGTGTGTGTATTCTAAGAGGTTTTTTTTGATTATTTATTTACTTATTCATAATGCACAAGTATATCATCTTTTTACATACAACTGCTTGTATGCAAAGTATATAAGTACCATTAAGATCTTTAATCATGCATTTAGGATAGTGATATCCATCTCATTCAACCACCATTTTCCCCCCTTTTCCCCCCCTGCTCCCTCCCTTGCCCTCCCTTTCCTTTGACCATTATAGTGCTCCTCTAATCCTATGTACACCCATCCAATCACACTGTGAACTAACCTCCTTATATCAGAGAAAACATTTGGCGTTTGGATTTTTGAGATTGACTAATTTCACTTAGCATTATATTCTCCAACTTCATCCATTTACCTGCAAATGCCATTATTTTATTCTCTCTTATTGCTGAGTAAAATTCCATTTTGTATATATACCACATTTTCTTTATCCACTCATCTACTGAGGGACATCTAGGTTGGTTCCACAACCTAGCTATTATGAATTGTGCTGCTATAAACATTGAAGTGGCTGTGTCACTGTAATATGCTGTTTTTAAGTCTTTTGGGAACAGACCCAGGAGTGGGATGGCTGGGTCATACGGTGGTTCCATTCCCATTTTCCCAAGAAATCTCCATACTGCTTTCCATAGCAGTTGCACCATTTTGCAGTCCCACCAGCAATGTATGAGTGTGCCTTTTTCCCCACATCCTCTCCAACATTTATTGTTGTTTGTGTTCTTGATAGCTGCCATTCTGACTGGGGTGAAATGAAATCTTAGAGTAGTTTTTATTTGCATTTCTCTAATGGCCAGAGAGTTTGAGCATTTTTTCATGTATTTGTTGATTGATTGTATATCTTCTTCTGAGAAGTGTCTTTTCAGTTCCTTAGCCCATTTATTGATTGGGTTATTTTTTTTTTTTTTTGGTGTAAAGTTTTTTGAGTTCTTTATATATTCTAGAAATTAGTGCTCTATCCGATGTGCATGTATTAAATATTTGTTCCCAATTAGTTGGCTCCCTATTCACCTCTCTGATTGTTTTTTTTGCTGAGAAGAAGCTTTTTAGCTTAAATCTATCCCATTCATTAATTCTTGGTAATAGTTCTTGCGCTACAGGATTCTTATTAAGGAACTTGGAGCCTAATCCGACATGTTGGAAATTGGAGCTTACTTTTTCTATTAGGCATATTGTCTCAGATCTAATTCCTAGGTCCTTGATCCACTTTGAATTGAGTTTTGTGCAAGGTGAGAGATACAAGTTTAATTTCATTTTGTTGCATATGGATTTCCAGTTTTTCCCAGCACCATTTGTTGAAGAGGCTATCCTTTCTCCACTGTACATTTTTTGCACCTTTGTCTAATATATGATAACTGAAAGTATATGTATTTGTCTCTGTGTCCTCAATTCTGTACCATTGGTCCACCCGTCTGTTTTGGTGCCAATACCATGCTGTTTTAGTTACTATTGCTCTATAGTATAATTTAAAGTCCGGTATGGTGATGCCCCCTGCTTCACTTTTCTTGCTCAGGATTGCTTTGGCTATTCTGGGTCTCTTATTTTTCCAGATGAATTTCATGATTACTTTTTCTATTTCTTTGAAAAATGACATTAAAATTTTGATTGGAATTGCATTAAATCTATATAATGCCTTTGGTAGTATGGACATTGTGACAATATTGACTCTACCTATCCAAGAGCAAGGTAGGTCTTTCCATCTTCTGAGTTCTTCTATGATTTCTTTCTTTAGTGTTCTATAATTTTCTTTATAGAGGTCTTTCACCTCTTTTGTTGATTCCCAGGTATTTTTTTTTTTTTTATGCTATTGTAAATGGGGTCGTTTTCATCATTTCCCTTTCAGAGGCTTTGTCACTGATGTATAAAAATGCCTTTGACTTATGGGTATTGATTTTGTATCCTGCTACTTTGCCGAATTCATTTACTAGTTGTAAAAGTTTTCTGGTAGAGTTTTTTGGGTGTTCTAGGTATATTATTATGTCATCAGCAAATAGTGCTAATTTGAGCTCTTCTTTTCCTATGTGGATCCCTTTAATTTCTTTCGTCTGTCTAATTGCTCTGGCCAGAGTTTCCAGTACTATGTTAAATAGCAGTGGTGAAAGGGGGCATCCCTGTCTTGTTCCAGTTTTTAGAGGAAATGCTTTCAATTTTTCTCCATTTAAGATAATGTTAGCTCTGCGCCTTGCATAAATAGCTTTTATAATGTTGAGATATGTTCCTGATATTCCTAGTTTTTCTAGTGTTTTGAACATAAAGTGGTGCTGTATTTTGTCAAATGCTTTTTCTGCATCTATTGAGACAATCATATGATTTTTATCTTTAAGTCTATTGATGTGATGTATTATGTTTATTGATTTCCGAATATTGAACCAGCCTTGCATCCCTGGAATAAACCCCACTTGATCGTGGTGCACTATCTTTTTGATATGTTTTTGTATCCGATTTGCCAGAATTTTGTTGAGGATTTTTGCATCTATGTTCATTAAAGATATTGGCCTGAAGTTTTCTTTTTTGGATGCGTCTTTGCTTGGCTTTGTAATTAATGTAATATTGGCCTCATAGAAAGAGTCTGGAAGAGCTCCCTCTTTTTCTATTTCTTGAAATAGTGTGAAGAGCATTGGTATTAATTCTTCTTTGAAAGTCTTGTAGAACTCAGCTGTAAACCCATCAGGTCCTGGACTTTTCCTTGTTGGTAGCTTTTTGATGACATCTTCTATTTCTTCGCTTGTAATTGATCTGTTTAAATTGTGTATAGCCTCCAGATCCAGTTTAGGCAAATCATATGACTCTAGAAATCGGTCAATGCGTTCAGTATTTTCTATTTTGTTAGAGTACAAGTTTTCAAAGTAATTTCTAATTATATTCTGTATATCTGAGGTGTTTGTTGTGATATTCCCTTTTTCATCATGAATGTTAGTAATTTGAGTTTTTTTTCTCTTCTTCTTTTCGTTAGCATCACTAAGGGTCTGTCAATTTTGTTTATTTTTTCAAAGAACCAACTTTTAGTTTTGTCAATTCTTTGAATGATTTCCTTAGTCTCAATTTCATTAATTTCTGCTCTAATTTTAATTATTTCCTGTCTTCTGCTGCTCTTGGTGTTGATCTGTTCTTCTTTTTCTAGGGCTTTGAGGTGTGATGTTAAGTCATTTATTTGTTGTTGTTTTTTTTTCCTTTTAAGGAATGAACTCAGTGCAATGAATTTTCCTCTTACTACTGCCTTCATAGTGTCCCAGATATTTCTATACGATGTATCTGTGTTCTCATTTACCTCTAGGAATTTTTTCATCTCCTCTTTGATGTCTTCTTCAACCCCTTGTTCATTCAGTAGCATGTTGTTTAGCTTCCAGTTGATGGAGTAGTTTTTCTTATTCCTTGTTTTGTCGTTGATTTCCAATTTCATTCCTTTATGGTCCGATAGCATGCAGGGTAGTATCTTTATTTTTTTATATTTGCTGCGAGTTGCCTTGTGACATAATATATGGTCTATTTTGGAGAAGGAGCCATGTGCTGCTGAGAAAAAAGTGTATTCTTTTACTGCGGGATGAAATATTCTATATATGTCCATTAAGTCTAAGTTATTAATTGTTTTAAGGAGGCCTACGGTTTCTTTGTTTAGCTTTTGTTTGGATGATCTATCTATTGGTGAGAGAGGTGTGGTGAAATCCCCTAGAATAACTGTGTTGTGGTCAATTTTACTCTTGAATTTGAGAAGAGTTTGTTTGATGAATGTAGGTGCTCCATTATTTGGGGCATATAGATTTATGATTGTTATATCCTGTTGATGAATGGTTCCTTTAAGTAGTAAGAAATATCCATCTTTGTCCCTTTTGATTAGTTTTGGCTTGAAGTCTACCTTATTTGAAATGAGAATGGAAACCCCTGCTTGCTTCCGCAGGCCATGTGAGTGATAAGACTTTTCCCAGCCTTTCACCTTCAGTCTACTGATGTCTTTTTCTATGAGGTGTGTTTCTTGGAGACAGCAAATTGTTGGGTCATTTCTTTTAATCCATTCAGATAATCTGTGTCTTTTGAATGGTGAGTTTAGGCCGTTAACATTCAGGGTTATTATTGAAATGTGATTTTTATTCCCATCCATTTTTATTTGTATTATGATCTTTAGCTTGATTTGGTTTCTCTTCTGGTTGGTATTTCCCTTAGTTTAATATCTCCCTTTGTTGATTTTCGTTGTTATTTTTCTCTTCTTCTTCATGAAATATGTTTCCCAGGATGTTCAGAAGTGCTGGCTTTCGAGCTGCAAAATCTTTTAACTTTTGCTTGTCGTGGAAGGTTTTTATTTCATCTTCGAATCTAAAGCTCAGTTTTGCTGGATATAAGATATATAAGATTCTTGGTTGACATCCCTTTTCTTTCAGAACTTGAAATATGCTATTCCAGGATCTTCTTGCTTTTACAGTCTGGGTAGAAAAGTCTGAACATAGTCTGATTGGCTTGCCCTTATATGTAATCTGCTTCCTTTCTCTTGTGGCTTTTAATATTCTCTCCTTGCTCAGTATACTAGGCATTTTCATTATAATGTGTCTTGGTGTGGATCTGTTGTGATTTTGTATGCTTGGTGTTCGGTAAGCCTCTTGAACTTGGTTTTCCCATTCATTCCTCACGTTTGGAACATTTTCTGTAATTATTTCATTAAATAAATTGTTCATTCCTTTGGCTTGAAACTCTGCCCCCTCCTCTACCCCAATCACTCTTATGTTTGGTCTTTTTAGGTTGTCCCATAATTCTTGGATGTTCTGTTCTTGGTTTCTTACCATTTTTGCTGTGTAATCTAGATTTTTCTCTAGGGTATATATTTTGTCCTCGTTGTCTGAAGTTCTTTCTTCCAAGTGATCTAATCTGTTGGTGATACTTTCGATTGAGCTTTTATTTTGGTTTATTTCTTCTTTCATTTCCGGAATTTCTGTTTGGATTCTCTTTAGAGCCTCTATCTCCCTATTGAAGTAATCTTTTACTTCCTGTATTTGTTTATGGAGTTCTTTGTCAAAATGATCTTTTGCCATCTGTACTTGCTACCTCATCTCATTTTTTAGTTCATTCTTAAGTTCCGCAAGCATTTGGCAAATGTAATTTCTAAATTCCATCTCTGTCATTTCACCAACTGTGCATGCCATGGAATCTACTGAGGAGGTATATTGATTTGTTTGTGCCACTTTCCTTCCTTGTTTCTTCATCTTGCTTTTATGTCTATTCTTCTTGCACTATGGGACCTTGACTATTTTGATTTTACCTTAGAACCTTACGTTGCTCAGGTAGTACAATGCTATCAGATCCCCTTATATTTCCTTTACACTTTAAAATCAGACACTTTCTATTCAGATAATCCCAGTTTGATCACACTGTACATATTTAGTTAACCTTGATAGTGTTTCCAATGTAGTCTGTAAGCTTCTAATGGGGCTTTATAGATTCAAGTAATGGACACAGAGGTGATATGTTTAGTAAGAGGGAAGTGAGTGAACTGACTTGTTCTTTCTTAGAAAGTATGAAAAGAGAGTTCTATGGAAGTGGTTTAGTATCAGCAGATGAGAGAGGAAATAGTGAATGATTAGGTAGAAAGACCAATTTATATATATACCCAATTTATGCAGCGGTTAAGAGAAGAAATAAAGAAAGATGGAGAAAAAGGAAAAAGAAAAAAAAAAAAAAAAAAAAAAAAAAAAAGGAAAAAAAAGAAAAAAGTGACCAAGGAGTAGGAATTAGTATGAGAGAGAGTGAGTCTAGAAAATAGAGAATACACTATATATAACACCACTTTGCTATATATTTCAATTGTACTCGTTCAAAAAAACCCAATTTCTGCATATAACTTGTTTTTGCCTTTGTTGAGTATGCAATGGCAGGGTGTAAATAGGGAAGATGAAGGATGAAGAAAAAATACTAAAGTAAGAAGGAAGAAAAGAAAGAAAGCAAAGAGGAGCAGAAGCAAACAAACACACTGTCAATCAAAACAAAACAAAACAAAAAAAACAGAAACTAACAACCCCCCCCAAGAAACAACAAAACAAACAAAAAAACAAACAAACAAAAACGTTGAAACCAGGAATAAGTCTCAAGCCAAATGGACCCTTGGAAGCCCTTCTTATTTCCCTTCCAGATTAAGCCAATTGACCCGGAACATATCCAGTCAGCAATCCTGTTAGTGGAGTCGAGGCTGCACCTTTGGCCCTTTACAGAATGGCACAGTGGAAGAGTGGAGGGAGCTTATCCTCAGGATGAGCCCTGCGTTCAGCAGCAGGGAGCTGCCACTCTGGGCCCTGCAGGCCAGGCAAACTGGAGGCTGGATCTCTCCTTCCTGCAGGCGGGCGGATGCCTACCTATTGCTCTGGTCACTCCTGGGCTGGTCGCGGGGCGTGGAGGTGGCGCTTCCCCAGGTCTGGCCCTGCGTGCAGCAGCAGGGAGCTGCCACTCTGGGCCCTGCAGGCCAGGAAAACTGGAGGCTGGATCTCTCCTTCTGGCCGGCAGGCGGATGGATGCCTACCTCTTGCTCTGGTCACCGCTGGGCGGGTCGCGGGGAGTGGAGGTGGTGCTTCCCCAGGTCTGGCCCTGCGTGCAACAGCAGGGAGCTGCCACTCTGGGCCCTGCAGGCCAGGCAAACTGCTAAGAGTTTTATTTGCTGTAGAACCCTGACTAATTCAATTATAGTATGTAGAAATAATTTTAAGTAAAATTTCATTTAAATCACTATATTATCAAATATCAAATTATAAAGTTTATTTTAAAGAACTTCATTATATATTAAATTTCCATAAGACATGCATCCATATTTTTAATTTTAAATGCTATTCAATTTTAATTAATCACATGAAGACAAAGTATGATTTGTTAACAAATAAAATGGCATGTATATTTTAAGAAGTAAATACATTAAAATTTAAAAGGAATGTGAACGTAAATTTTACCTACAGAATCAAATAGACAAAAATGTTTTCATGAAACCACATTCATAACTGTTGTTTTGCTAATAAGAAATGAAATAGTTGGGATTTTATGATTACATCCCTGACATTATGATAATAATCAAAGGATTGCAGTTTTTGGAAATGTATTTATTACTGACACACAAAATCATAAAATTGTACATATTAATGGGGGTACCATGTTATGTTTTAATACATGTATACATGCCATAATATTTAAATCAGGTTAAACATATTTATCTTCTTATACCTTTACCATTTCTTTATGTCCAAAACTTTCAAAATCCTTTCTTCTAGCTTTTTGAAATGTATAACATATTATTGTTATGTATAGTTATCTTACTGTTCATTAGCACACAAGAACTTTTTGTTCCTATATAAATGTAACTCAGTACCCATTGTTCAAATCTCCCCATCCTTCTCCCACTTTTACTCTCCCCAGTCAGTAGTAAAAGGTTTGCATTGTAACTATGCTATCAAAGACATAATGTTACTCTATATAATATTCATTCCAAATAAATATTAAGAGAACATAGATATGTTTGTCCTTAAATTTTATTATCAATGAAAAGTATTCATATCAATTCAAATATTTCCATAACTCAAGTTACTACATAAAACTCTTAAGTTTTATTAAGGTTTCATTTTCATTCTATAAAATATATATGTTGTAAGTGTCCAATTTAATAATTTTTAGTAAATGTATAGGGTTTTCTGGTCTTACAATAATTCAGGTTTAGAGCATTTTCATCATCTCAAAAATGTTTTTTTCATGTCAATTTGCACTCACTCCCTACTCCCATCCCAACCCCCAGGTAACTACTGATCTCATTTTTGCCTCTATAGCACAGAAGCTTTAATTTTAGATACTTCCATATCAAGGTGAAATCATACTGAGGCAAATGTACAGAATTGTTTTCATATTTATGCTTTTATTGACTCATTCATTTATTCAACAAATATATACTGAGCACCTGTCGCATGGCTGACATAGTACTATGTGTATTTTATGTCCATTATGATAGAAACATTAAAAAAAGAAGTGGAAGTGTGAGTCTCGGAGGCAGAGTATAGCTTTGAACCCATGGCTTCCAGCTAGCTGCAACAGCCCTTCCTAATTAGGGCTCCTTCATATTCCTTCCCTTTAGTTTAAAAAGGTGCTTTTGTTCTATTTTCTCTATTTTATTTTCTCTATTTTCTTTTATTTTCTTGTCTCTACCTAGCTTTTCACCTTTTATTTTTGAAAGGGTGGATATTTGAGCCCTTTTTGAGAAGGTGCTGTGGCTTTAAGGAAGCCTAATGCTGAGGAGCAGCTAACGCACCTAGTTAAGCACAATTGCATAAGCGGCTTTGACTTTTTTTTTTTTTTTTTTCTCCTCTATTTTTCTTTATGGCTTTCTTGCCAAAGCTCAGTGGCTTTTTTTTTTTTTTTTTTCTGCATGGTTTTTACCATGCTATTTAATTCTCTATTTTCTTTTAAGCTCATGGCTTTTTTCTTTATACTAAAGCTCAAGGCTTTTTCTCTATATTTTTTATGGCTTTTGGCCGGCTACTCTGCTTCGGCTTTTGGCCGGCTCGTTAAATGTTTAAATGAAATAGAAAGTTCCATAAGGCAAGGAGAATAAAGCAAATAAACTCTCTGCTTCACTATATATGTTATTGATATAAATTAAATGATATATTGCTTAGAATATAAACAAATATAAATTGGTAGTATTCAAAATTACCTCAGCTCTTCCAAACTCAATGGTAGAGTGGTGAACATACTTCTCATATACCTATTAATTCTTTTATGTATTAACACAACATGGGATGTCTTTAAATTACTTCATTTTGTGGAGAATAATTAAATAATTTCTTTAATCTTCATTTTATAAAACAGAAAGGACAAGTACACAAATTATTTAAGTCTATATATATATATATCCATAGATTTTCCAACTTTCTTGAAGGCTTTGACCCTAATTCCATATTTCTTAGTCCTATTAGTAACATTTAACATTATTCATTTGTTGATTTATTCAACAAGCATTTGTTTTATCTTTATTATGTGCCTGGCACTATTCTGGATGCTGAGAAATTAGTACTAAAGACATATAGAGAATCCCTACTGCTCTGGAGTTCACATTATAGTGTAAGAGACAGACAAGAATAAATTAAAATAAGAATAAATTAAAAGGTATTTGAAGAAAAATAAAGCAAAGTCATGCAATGGTGATGATTACTGATGAGAAGGTAGCTTACTTAAGTTGGGTGGTCCAGGCAGTTATTTTGAGAAGGTAACATTTGAACAAAATCTGAATAAAATGGTAGAGTAAGATGCACACTTTTTAGATGAAGAGAAATCCAAGAAAAATATTTCTGAGAGAGGCCCTGAAGCAAGAACCTGCTTGACCAACTTGAGGGACAGAATGAGGCTAGTGAGGCTGGTACTGAGAGAAGAAGACAGTACACAGAGGTCAGAAAGAAATCTATGAATATGATCATGTGTGTCTTAGAGGCTATGTCAAGTGTTTGGATTTTATTCTGAATAATATGACAAACCACTGAAATGCTTGGAGTAAAAGAGCAACATAATGTAATTCGCATTTTAAAAATCTAATTCTTGCTGTTGTATGGAGAATTGACAATTCAGGATGAGGGGCCAAGAGTGGAAGCCCAGAGACTATGCTTTAAGAGTTATCCATGTAGAGGTAGTATTTAAAAGCCATGAGTTTGAATGAGATTAACCAAGATGTGTATATACATAGAAGAGAAAAGAAGAGGTTTTAGGATTTAGACTTGGATAACTACAATGTTTAAAGTTTAGGGAGATAAGAATAATCTCACAAGGAGGATTGTGAAGGAATAAACCGAAAGGTTGAAAGAGAAGAAGGATAGTATCCTTGAAGCCAAATGAAAAAAAAAAATAAATAAATATATGTGACCAATTTTATAGAACAAGGAGAAGGAGACAAATAATTATAAAACACTGTTACTAGGTCTGGGGATATAGCTCAGTTGGTAGAGTGTTTGCCTTGCATGCAAGAGGCCTGTGTTCAATCCCCAGCAACACACATACACACACACACAAATGTTACTAATAGTAAAATAATATCAAGTTTCCCAGGATTTACCAGCTGTGGGAGGACATTAGATCCAGATAACATGTGTCAAAAGATAAAATTACAACAAATTTAGTTTAAAGATCTAATTGACTTTTGTTTGTGATTCAAGAATCAGACAACATTTTGCTGTGTAAAACGAAATGAGTATTCATATTAGCTGAGCAGAGTCATTTGTTGTTATAGGTAGAAAAGGGATAAAGAAAGCAGAAACAGAGAACAAAAAGTGTACTGCTTATTTTAAAGTTCTTTTCCTTATAGGGTTAAAACAGAAGTGACTCAGGTTAACTTGAATTTTGTGTTTGAGGAAAACTGGCCCATTCAAAGTTCAATTTTATTATGTAGCACTTAGCACAAGTAACTCCATTTTGGTTTGGTCTAGTTTGCTGGGCCCTAGTGAAGGAGGCTAGACCAAAAAATTGCCTCCATAAGATTTGTTTACTTTAACAGTACATAACTTTATAAGCTATCCTCTGATGCTAGACTGCTATTTAGCCCTCTATAGATCAGAATAGCAGGGGCTGTGCAATATTAAATATATAAACATATATATTTTTTTCTTTTGGAGTTATTTCTATATTAGTTAGTTATGTTTATCTTGCCTTTCTATTTCTGTTTAAAAGATAAATTCTCTTATGAAAATTCTTCATTATTTCCTCCAAAAAGACTTTTGTTTTGTCCATACATAGAGTTGCTTGGCATGCCCAGATATGTCTGAACCCCAACAGTGGACACAACTGGAGTTATTTTTAAGACGATTCCACAGCAAATAGATTTCAGTTCAGACTGTCTCATCAGTTCATCAGAACATGTCCAAACGTGTGAACCCCTAGCTGGTCCTGGTTATATACCCACCAAGATCTGGATTAAATTTTCTGCCAGGTTATGTACAAAATACAATAGAAAAAAATACTTTAAGAAAACAGGACAGAGGATCAAATTTTTCTGGGGAATAATCACGAGAGCTATAAAGTTGGACAATAGGAACATTTCACAAAAAAACCTCTGACCTTTAAGTAGACCATGAAAGATGTGTTATTTTTCAAAAAAATGTATATATATATATATATATATATATATATATTATATTTCTATTCCTACTCTTTTTATTTATATATATATATATATATATATATATATATATATATATATATACTATTTGCATATACATATATAATGAAAAAAACAATATATTCAAGAATAAACAAATAGGGGATGGGGGTATAATTCAGTGGTAGAGTACTTCTCTAGCATGCTTGATTGGATTCCATTCTCAACAATGCAAAAAAGAATAAGGCAAATAAGCTCCTTATTCATAGGCACAGAATTGACCGATGAAATAAAAATTATAAAAAAAATAGATTAGATCTAGTAAGAATGTGAAGAGTTTCTTTCATTATGTGAAGAAGTTCAACTTTTATTCTAATGGTAATAGAGACACTGAAATTTTGTAGATGTTTCTTTTTTCATGAAGGTTTCTGAATTAGGAAAATGAATTATTGAATCTCTACTCTAAAAAATTAACTCATTACTATGTAGAAAACAGGAAGAGAGATGAGAACTATTTGAACCATTAAATGTTAGTTGAAGTCATGGGAATGATTGGGTCACATAGGAAAAAATATGATAATTTGTTAATTGATTAAACATGTTTCTAACAAGCAGGTACTGATTTCTAGGTGTTGAGATAGGGACTCAGAACAAAATTGTGAGAAAAGAGACTTAGTCTCTTGCTTTTTTTAATTTGAAGCTATATTGCAATCTTGTAGGAAGATAGACATCAAATAACAAATTGCTTAATTAATGAATTACAATTTCAGTAGGTGCCTATGAAGAAATTTTACATGTGCTAAGAATATCTTATAGCAGAAGAACACAAAATAGATTTTAGAGGGAGGAGGGGGTCAAGGAAAGGTTCCTAAGGAAATAATTTTTGAGGTTTGAAGTATGAGCAGAAGTTAAGCAAGCAAAAGGAAATGGAGATTAGAGGAAGAATTTTAGGGAGACAGAAAGTTCTGCAAAGTTACAGAAGGCAGAAAAAATACAGAACTTAGTAGAACAAAACAGCAGGCCAGCATGCTTACAATGAACACAGAGAGAGAGATGTGTGTGTGTGTGTGTGTGTGTGTGTGTGTGTGTGTGTGTGTGTGTGTGTGTTTGAAGAAATATTGGGAAAAGATAAACAAATAAATAAAAATTGGGAAAAGATAAGTAAAATAAAGATCAATAAAGAGAAAACTTTCTACTATGAAACATCTCGTGGTGCCGGATGATACATAATAAAGGTCATATAGTTATTATAGCACCTAATTTTTGAGTTTTTGATATTTTTAGCAGTCCTCAAATATTTAAGAACTTCAAAATTGGTGTAGTAAACATAAATTCCATCAGGGCAGGGACTTCATTTGATATACTGCTATTTATCCAGTTCTTCTAAATAGTGCTTGGCATGCTAGTCATTTACTAAATATCTGTCAAATGCATAAATTTGCACTTTAGTTTATCTGAACACTTTGCTATTCTCTATAAATGTGATTTGGATTTTAATGGCCACGCAGTGATAGAGAGTAAATTTTAGGTAAGTGAGATGTAGGAATTTGAAGTCTCTCCATATTGCCCTGGTTGCTAGATAGTAAAAATGTTTTCCTTTCTAAAAAGCAATTACTACAAATATTTCCTCACAGCAGTTTTATACTACCTGCATATTCTAGGAAAACCAAAGCCAATAAATTGACATATGACAGGTGATCCTATTCTGTTGATATTTCTAAGGAATTTATCAGAAGCATACCCAAATTTCGAATGTCCCCAGAATGTCACACTCTCATCCCAAAATTGGTATACAAGATTCCCAAAATAAAAAGAAATAAAACAAAACAAAAAGCCCAACAAGCACAAACTCATAAACCATTATTACAAAGCACACCGATACATAAATTGCCACCAGGAAAAGTTAACAGAACTAATAAACAGCAGACCCTGAGGAAATACTCCACAACGCAGCCTAAAGAAGCAATGGTGGCCATAGACAGCCAGCTCCATTCCTGGGGGCTCAAGGTGAGGCAATACATCATGGCAGAAGAGTGTGGTGTAAGGAAGCAGCTCACATGATGATGAGGAAGCAGAGAGAGAGACTCCACTCACCAGTTACAAAATATATACACCAAAGACATGCCCCCCCCCATGACCCACTTCTTCCAGCCACACCCTATCCATCTTCAGTTACCACTCAGTTAATCCCATTAGGGGATTAATCCACTGATAGGGTTAAGACTTTCATACCCCAATCATTTTTTCCTCTAAACCTCCTTGCATTGTCTCACACATGAGCTTTTGGGGGACACCTCATATCCAAACCATAACAACAGTCAAGAATGGCTTCTAATTTTCTGGTTTATAAAACCAAACAGCAGTAACATTTTCTGATATAAAGAGTATTACATGGAGTTCAGGTTTATAGAAGGGGGATGGAGATTTTTTTTTTTTTTTTTTTTTTTGGTGTTTTAGTTATTTATTTATAGTTGTAGATAGATAGAATGCCTTTATTTTATTTGTTTATTTTTACATGGTGCTGAGGATTGAACCCAGTGCCTCACACAGGCTAGGCAAGCACTTTGCCACTGAGCTTCAGCCCCAGCCCAGGATGGAGATCTTGACTTCAGTTTTCAACATGAGGAATTTGAGGTGCCTTTGAGACATAGAGGAGGGACAACTTTGGGTCACTACCATGAAAAATATGGGTTGAAAAATTTTATACAACAGTAAAGTTGACAAAGAAAGAGAAATCACAGAAGATGGAGGAAAAGAAGTAGATCATGATGACTTGAAACAGAGGGAAAGAAAGATACAAGAAATTTTCAAATATTGTATGAGGGCAAAGAAGGATATGCACTGCAAATATTGCATTGGATTTAGCAAGTCACTGATGATCTCAATAAAGATCACATGCTCTCATTTACAATAAACCTCATCAGAATGAATAAAAATAAGAGAGTTGCTAAAGTGAAATACCACTGTGGTGATATCATTTTATTAAATGTCATGAGTCTTAATTCATGTCAGGAACAATATAAGCATTACCATACTTTAAACATTAATGCTAATGCAAAAAAGACTTAGATACTTCTAGTGGTTCCTAAAACATTTTGGGAAAAAGATGCTAGAAATTAGATTGTTTGATGGATTATTTACTGGAGTGTATACATAGGATTAAAAATGACCAAAAGACATCTAAATAGGGCAGCAGAGAAAACACCATACGATGCTACTTGTAAGATCCAAGTTAAAGGGTAGTGATTTCATTATGAAATGATGGGAATCAATAGCAAATGTACAGAACAAGATAGTGATTAACATTAACTAGTTGGTTCATTTAACAAATTTTGTGCAACTACTGAGAAAAGCATGGGGTACACATAATAGAATGTGCTTACATAGCCATGGGAGAGAATCGGGACTGTTGGGAGTCATAGATGTTACATGCTACATTTGGTCATTTAAAAAAGGCTGGCATTTAATGGTTTATGTTTTATAATCTGTCAAATATGTCTGTGTTAAAACAATCTTTCCCAGGAAGCATCATCAAAAGGTCTTAGCATCAAAATGGATGTTAAAATGGCTGCATCAAATTGTTTTACGTTATGTACCCTAATGGGAGATAAATTAATCTGAGTAAATGTCATTTGATTAAGGAGGGTCTTAAATGTCAGGTAGAGAAGTTTGGACTTACTAATATAGGTAAAAAGAAACTGTTGCAGATTCTGAGTGCAAAAATGGCATGATATACATTGTATTTAAGAAAGAATCATTCAGGTAAATTCAGATATATGTATTAGGTTGTCATGACTGGATGACACTAGCTATTAGGAATATACAACTAACTCTTATTGCTTAGATTTCAGGCTCTCCAAAGCAATATATGCTTCTGATTTGGCTTTCCTTATAAATTTGCCTACTGGGATAGAAGGTACAGTGGACACTAATACCTGGACAGTGGATAATTATATATCTTATTATAAATTAATAAATTTAATCACTGATTAATGTGTAAAAATTAAATTATTAGCCTGGTGGCAATAGTTGGATTACAGCCTTATCTTCAAATAATCTCAAATCACAAGGAAACTCCTAAAGGCATTTTCATTATGAATATTAAAATAACTGGAACTAAAGAGTATTATAAAGGAATTAAATCGATTTTGAGGGTTAGGGTTTGTAGCTCAAGAGTGGTAAAGACCTTGCCTACAATGTACAAGGTCTACAAGGTCCTGAGTTTGAACCCCAGAACAATAAAAAATAGATTTTGAAATGTGAGCTCACATGTCTGCATCAAATACAAATATGTATTATGACTATAAGTATTATGTTAAGTATTACATTAAGTGGAATAAGTCAGACACAGAAAGAAAAATGTTGTACAATCTCACTTATATGTAGAATCTAAAAACAGTTAAATACATAGAAACAGGATATAATGGTAGTTACCAGGGGCTGGGACTGGAAAGAAATGGGGAGTAGTAGGTCAAAATGTAAAAAGTTGTAGTTATATTGAATGACTAAGTCTAGAGAACTAATGTACCACAGGAGGATTACAGTTAAAGATTTTGGATTGTAGACTGAAAATTTGCTGAGAGTAGATTTTTAGATGTCTCTTATCACACACACAAAAAGGTAACTGTGTGAGTATATGTATATTAAAACATAGTTTACACTTTAAATATATACACTTTAAATATATAAAAGCAGAAAGTTCAACTGTGTGAGTATATGTATATTAAAACATAGTTTACACCTTAAATATATACACTTTAAATATATAAAAGCAGAAAGTTCAACATTCACGGTACAACCTGTAGGTTCAAAACTTTCCACCTAGTACCCTTTGCTCACATTACACTGTGATGACTTTTTAGTATTCCCCCTTTCTCCTTTTTGTTCCTGGTCAATTTCTGTTTTTCTGTTATCACTCTTGAAAAACCAGCTTATATACCACCTGCAACAATAAACCTTTCTCAAATCTCTTGAGTCAAGATGACCCTTTCTGGGGCTGGGCGCGGTGGTGCACGCCTGTAATCCCTGCACTTGGGAGGCTGAGGCAGGAGGATTGCGAGTTCAAAGCCAGCCTCAGCAATGGCGAGGCACTTAGCAACTCAGTGAGATCCTGTCTCTAAATAAAAATACAAAAAAGGGCTGGGGATGTGGCCCAGTGGTCAAGTGCCCTGAGTTCAATCCCCGGTACCAAGAAAAAAAAAGAAAAAAAAAAAAGATGACCCTTTCTGGGGCTGGGGTTTTTAGCTCAGTGGTAGAGCCACTAGCATGTGTGAAATACTGGGTTTGATCCTCAGCACCAACCACATAAAAACAAATAAATTAAACAAAGGTACATCTACAACAACAAAAAAAAAATGAGCAGTTTTTTTTTTTAATTTATTTTTTCTGTTTTTGCTCCTATAATTAGGACACTTACCATCTTTACTCTGTGTTAGGGTGTACACATATCCATCTCAGGGGATTATTAAAGAGCAGGAACCATCATTTGCCCAGAATAGGGGCCTGGTAAATTAGTACTAAAGTAACCCCTGATAAGGCAGGGGTAACTTTATGATCTGTACTAGTATAGTCCAATAGCACTTTTTGTGGTGAAGGAAATGTTCTCTCTCTGTACTAATATACAGTAGCCACTAAGCACATGTGGGTATTGAGTACTTGAAATGTGGCTAGTGTGATTGATGGACTGAGTTTTTAATATTATTTACCTTTAATTGAAATTTAAGGTAGTCATACGTGACTAATGGCTAGTCTTAGTGCAGACTATGCCTATGTAACAATTCAGCAGGTGTGACTCAGTTTTGTGAAGTATCAATTAGTTCTCTATTGTCAAGAAGGGCGTAAACAATCAGTTGATTGGCAGGTTGTTCTTGCTTCACTTAGCTGGTTTTACGCTGTGCACAGAGATCTTTCATCAACACTGTTGGGGCAGTCTATGCTAAGCAAAATGTGAAGAATAACAACAAAAACAGTCCCTGGCTTCCAACAGATAGGCATTTTATAGAGAAGATTATAATTTAGGGGCATTAGAACACTTAAGACATTTAAAAAAAAAATCTTACCTCCACATGCTAAGAAGTAAATTATAATTTTTTTAAAAAACACAGGACTGTCTATAACTCTAATTTGGGAAAAACAGGTTTAGGGATTACTCAGTAGGGTGGAGGTAACTGTTCCAGTGTCTGTTACAGAGAGACACAGCTTGAGTGTTTTCCCTGTCATCTACCTCTCAGAAGTGTACTGCTTAGCACTGGGGATCACAAGTGAAAATGCAGGGGTGGCACATTACACACCAGTCCTCACAATCAGAGAAACAATTCAAAAGCCACAACAGAGTGAGTGGAGCCCAGTGGTATCTTTGAATGTGGAGACAGCTCACCTGCCAGCAAGCGCTTGTATCGTGGCTTGCTGAGAATCCCTGTTGCCAGGGATATCCCAAACTCAGACAAAGCTCCTAGTCCTGCTGTCTCAGTGCTGTCACTCTTTCATTTAAAACTTATTTGGAACCAAAGAGATCTTCAGTGGGCATTAGAGTCCTCTTTAGGCCAAGTTGATTATCATTATTTAGTTAAAAGGTATGGCAACGTTCCAGGAATGAGCCTCAAAGATATTCCACTATTTGATTTTCCTCAGTAAGTTTCTTTTCCTGACTTATTATATTTAATAGCATTTTTGGACTACTGAACTTTTCATAGAAGCTGTTGGTACACAGAATACCTCCTCTATGCTTCCTTCCTCTAATTTGACTTACTTTTATACTTACTTTTATACCTAAGCTCCTAGTAGAGAGTGGAGAATAGGCCTCAGAGAAGGATACTGAATTGCTACAAAGAATTAAGAGGGTGAGGATGTTGGTAGAGCTGATGCTTCCATATGCTCTCCATCCCTACATATTTGTTTTGAGGGAAGCTATTAAAATTTAAGATTATAGGGTGTATAGTCAGATAGGATCAGTTTAAATCCTGGTTCTTCCCTAACTAGCTCTGTGATGTCTGGAAATAGCAAATACAGATAATAATAGCTCTTACCCAGCGAAGTAATAGTAATAACAAAACACAAACAAAAACAAAGCATTTAGCATAATTTGGGGTGTAATCATCACTAGAATATTTGTTCCAAAAAGCCAAGGACAACGTCAGTCTTTTTCATTGTTGTATAACTAGCAACTAACACAGTGCTATCACTGAAAGGAACCACTGGGCTCCACTCTGTTGTGGCTTTTGAATTGTTTCTTTGATTGTGAGGACTGATGTGTAATGTGCCACCGCTGTATTTTCACTTGTGTTCCCCAGTGCTAAGCAGTACACTTTTGAGAGGTAGATGACATGTAAAACACTCTAGCTGTGTCTCTCTGTAACAGACACTAGAACAGTTACCTCCACCCTACTGAGTGATCCCTAAACCTGTTTTCCCCAAATTAGAGTTATAGACAGTCCTGCATTTAAAAAAATATAACATTATAAAAATATTATAAAATTATAACACAGTGAATCACTGAAGTGTTAAAGAAGAGGGAGAGTTATGATTTAGATGTGTGGTGTCCCCCAAAAGCTCATATGTGAGACAATGACAGAAGGTTTAGAAGTGAAATGATTGGATTATGAAAGCCTTAACCCAATCAGTGAATTCGTACCCTGATAGGGATTAACTGAGTGGTAACTATAGGCCAGTGGCATGTAGCTGGAGGAGGTAGGTCAATAGGGGTGCTTTGGGAGTATGTATTTTGTCCTTGTTGAGCAGAGCTAGCTCTCTCTCTCTCTCTCTCTCTCTCTCTCTCTCTCTCTCTCTCTCTCTCTCTTCTCTCTTTCTGTTTCCTGGTGTGGTATTCTGAGCCGCTTTCCTCCACCACACTTTTCCATCCTGGTGTTCTGCTTCCTCTCCAGCCCAGAACAATAGAGCCAGCCATCTATGGATTGAAAACTCTGAAACCATGAGTACCAAATAAACTTTTCTTTCTGAAATTGTTCTCAGCAGGCCTTTTGGTCACAGTGACAATAAAGTTGACAAAAAGAGAAGAATAGAAAAAGAGGAACCTGATGAAAAGAGGCTGTAAGATTCTGGCACAAAGTTTCAGGTGAAAATTGTGACAGAGAATTGAGAAGCAGAAAGTTTTCACAACATTCAGAGTTTGCTTTGGCTCAATGCAGTTGCTGGGAGGACCTGGTATGAGCTCCTGGGGCAGGGAGTAGGAGTGTTTATGATGACCAGTTGCTGGGGTATGGCTTCATCAAATGGATTAATGAACATAAGGTGGTAATGGTGGATACCAGAAAACAGGAAGATTTAGAACTGATGGATTCATTTGTACACAAACATTTGGACCACCTAAAATAACTAAAGAAGTTTTTTTAAGAATAGTTATATTTTAGTAAACTGAATTATCCATAATTTAGTCCATCAATTAAACTTGACCTTACTTTGTAGCTCTGTTTTCAAATTGATTTATCACAAATGAGTCATTTTCCAATATTTACTAAATTATTTTGAAAATTGAATGGGCAGTATTATAAAGGTACTAGGTGTTCCCTGATGTGAATGTTGGTTTCCCCAACCACCTTATGCTTTAAAATTTCCCAGTACGGGTGTTTTAATGATTTCTACTTTTCACTCCTTTATTTATTTTTTCTTTTTCTTCTATCCTAAATTATTTTTTTTTATGTTTTCTTCTTCTTTACTTTTCTTTCTGGCCTTTCTGTGCTCCATGGCTTTCTGGCCTTTCTATAACCCATGGTATATGTTACAGTGTATAAAGTACATTGTATGCCCTTAGGAATTTTGTATTTGCTCAACCTACCCTATCACATTTAGGATCACATTTAGGAACAAAGATGTTGCCAACTCCTGTTAGATACCATTGCATGGTAAATAAGTTCAGACAGAATTCTATACTTATTCAATTTCATTATGAAGAGCCATTAGCAGCTACTTAATTGTGTTAAATGGAGCTATGTGGTCCAAGAGTAATTACAAATATTCATTTATTTCTTCATTGATGTGGCGCTTACTTTTGTAGCTTATATATTAGTGTCCATATATTTTAAAGAAGGAAGAGCAAACAAAGAGAAATAAAAATAGAGATGAAAATTGGAGTGATAAAACAAGGAAGGCTAGGACTAAAGGAGAAGAGAACTGATGTGTTGCAATTTACAACTGAAGAGTGCATCCATTCCAGGGTTTTGATTATCAAGTATATGCTTTTGATTCTCCAATATGAATCTTTCCCCCTAAGCCTCAGTATCACATATGTAGCTCTAGCTGAACATCTTCTATCACCTCATACTCAACATGTTCAAAATGAATGTACCATCACTTCTTCTGTTCTCAATCTCTCTCTTTTCTCTGTGAGAAGTCCTATCAACATCACAAATGACCAAATCAGAAATCTCTTCTCCCTTAGGCCTGAGTGATTTTTTAGAACACAAATCTGATCTTGTCACTCTCTTTTATAAAACCTTCAGTGGTTTGCCTTTTGCCTTGGGATAGAATCCAAACTCTGAGATGTGACATTCAAAGTTCTCTGTAATACATCCCCTCCTACCCCTCTAGCCACTGTCAAATAAGAAAAACACAAATCCAGGCTTACTAAGATGAAATGTTATTCAAAAATATTATTGCAAGGGGAGAAAGGGACAATTGCAATTGGGAGGGACCTGGACCAAAAGATCTACAAATCCTAAGAGTTAGGCAAAAATGAGCTTTCTTTTATGCAGGGGTAAACAATGTTAGACAGAAGTAGGTGTAGGGAAGTGACAACAAAATATGGCATGATTAAAGGGCAAATAAATCAGAGAATGCTATCCTGAGGCCAGTTTATTCTCAGAAGATGCTGTGTACTGACTCAGGCTAAGGGTGGGTTGGCTAAAGTTCAGGGACCTGGAAGAAGGAGAGAATTTTGACTAACGCTCTATTAATAGGCATTTTGTTCCCATTGCTCAGTAAGCCCAAAACAGTTCAGCTAATCAATTATGAAGCAAAAAAAAAAAAAAAAAAAAAGTGAATTTGGAGGATCTGTGCCCATTAGTGTGTTTTACCTAAGTCCTACAGAGAAGGCTGATTCTTTGTGTGGGTGAATTTCTTAACCTTCCCCATTTTCATGAAGCACAGGTCTCAGGTAAAATTTGCCATTGTCACCACTTTTACTTGCTTCTTTCACCTTTTATACTCTGCTTGTTGTAAAGAGAGCCAATGTGGAATTCCTCCTACAGGAATTAATCTTTAGGCTAATATTTTCTACTCAAGTATCATTTATTCTGCTCTTTCCAACCCATTTTTCAGCAAGCACCTTATAAATCTCTGAACTTGGTGTTTTTCCTAACCTCTGAACAAAGATTGGTGCCTTGCAATGTAATCCCATTGACAATGTTGAATATTACCTGAGTCCCTGTATTCCTGAAAAATACAATTAAGATATTTCCACACACTTTTGTGTTCCCCAAATTTGCTTGTTGAAAGAAACCAGCCTTCCCCTCAGGACTTAGATAAGACTGACAGGTGTTCCCATTGTTTACTTATGGAAAGACAAAAGTCCTTGGTATTAGGGTACTCCAGAGAAACAGAATCAATAGGATCTAGATTATAGGTAGTTAGGTTAGGTAGGTAGGTAGAGAGACAGATAAAGACATATAAGAGTGGTTTATTCTGTGAACTGACTTACACAATTATGACTAGTGAGAAGTCAAAAACATGCCATCTAAAAGCTGGAAAACCAGGGAAGCCAGTGGTTTAATTCAGACCTGAGAATAGTGAAACTGATGGTGTAACTTTCAGTCTGATTGAAGGCCTTCTGATACCTGATGCAAGGAGAAGGTAGATAGGTGTTCCAACACTAGAAGAGAAAGTGAATCCTTATTTGCCTTTTTGGTCTATCCAGGCACTAAAAGGACCGGATAGTTCCTGACCATATTGTTGAGGGAAGATCTTCCTTTCTAGGGCCACTGTTTTAAAGGCTGATCTCTTCCATAAATATCCTCATAGTTATACCAAAAAAATGGTGCTTGGCAGCTATCTAAATATTCCTCAACCCAGTAAAATGGACACCCAGAATTAACCATCACACCTCCTGAATTCCCATTCTTTGTTTCATGAATGATTAATAGAACTGTTTGCTCCCAATGATCAACAGAAACAAAATGACCATTAGTCTGACTTGATGAAATGTTAGCTAAGCTTCTCACCTTCACCCAGGTCTTTTGATATTGGCCCACTCTAAGTTTGAGCCAGCATATAATTCCATTAGTGTTTTCTTTGGAGACAGGTTGACTTCAAGATAAAAGTGTCTGATTTTCAAAGAAAAACAAAGCTGAATACTAGTTAAAGGCTGTAGAGATAGATTTTATTTAATAGTTTTATTGCAGGAGGAAAGAAAACTCAGTGTAATCTGAGCTCAACTACAGTCTGAGCAGAGGTTAAACACAGTGTTTCAAAGGGGAAATTAAGGAGCAGGGAGGGAAAATGTGTGGTATGCTGGGGTGGGAGGGCTTGAGCAAAGTTAGGAAAGTGAAAAATTACAAAAACACATGTAAGAGGGTTGGTCAAGGTCAATGAAATCATGCCATCTGCATTGGCTTACTGGCATTTATCTAAATTGGCTTCTACCCTCCCACAGAGACCAGGAGACAGGGCTCTATCTTTCCTGATGACTGCTTTTCAAAGAAAAGGTACTCAGATCCTTGAGACAGACACTCCTAACTGGTAGGAGATACATAAACATTTCAAAGGGACAGAGAAATAATTTAAATTATAAGTTTTAATTTAAAGTACAGCAATTCCCTTATCCATGGTTTCACTTTCCGAAGTTTTAGTTACTCAAGGTCAACTATAGTCTGAAAGTACTACATGGAAAATTCCAGAAGTCTTATCATTATAATTGTTCTATCATGTTATTAGTTATTGTTAATATCTTTCTTGCTTAATTTATAAATAAAATAGGGTTTGGTGCTATCTATGATTTCAGGCATTCCCCTGGGGGTCTTGGAACATATCCCTTGCAGATAAGGGAGGACTACTATACATGCTTCTAAGAAAAGTGAGGTCAGGGGCTGATAGTTAGGTTTGGGATGAAACAAAAAGTAAATTATTTTGGCAGTGCAAATGGAGTTGTCATCCTAGGGATGTGACCTTGAGCTATAAGAAACTATGTTAGGAACCAGGCAAAATGGTGCCCTCCTGTAATCCCAGCTACTCAGAAGTTTGAGGCAGGAGGATCAAAACGTTGATGTCAATCTTGGCAATTTATCAAGATCCTGTCTCAAAATAAAAAATAAAAAAGAGCTGGGGATGTAGGTCAGTAGTAGAGCACTCCTGGGTTCAATTCCTAATACCTGAAAAAAATAAAAATAAAGAAACTATATTAATGTTTGTTCAAGTCTCTCTTTTCTTTCTTTCTTTCTTTCTTTCTTTCTTTCTTTCTTTCTTTCTTTCTTTCTTTCTTTCTTTCTTTCTTTCTGTTCTGGGGGTTGAATCCAGGGCTTTGAGCATGCTAGGCAAGCACTCTACCACTAAGCTATACCTTTAGCCCTATTCAAGTCTCTGAGTATCTGTGTGTCAGGAGTAGATGAAATCATTTTCTGCTGAGAATCTGCTACTCTCATAGGCTCATATTGAGGCTGAATCATGAAGAAGGCCAGAGGAGCCTGACTAAAGTTTGGTCAAGGAAATACTTTGTCACATCTACTGTCAGATCATGCCACTTTCATGTATTTATCCTACTTCCTCACAATGCTTTCTTCTAGACTTGTTCACTTCTCCCTATAAAATAAAAGCCCCTTTTTCCTGTGATCTTTGAGATGCTTGCAGAGATCAGATCGTACACCTATTGGAATGGCAACCCCCGTTTCTATGGTGATAATCCCTGCCCCCACTTACAAAAGTCTTTTTGAATAAAATCTCTCCTTACTTAAATCTAGATTTAACTTTCATTTGACACCATAGCATTCTGACACTTCATATCTTGTATTATAATTATTTGATTCAAGTCTCATTGTAAATCCCATGAGGGCAAGAATGATGTTTCTTACCCAATATTTAGTACAGAATGTAGTATTGACTAGGTGCTTAATAAATGTTTATTGACTGAAGAGTAGATAAACCAATGCTATATTGATTATTTACCTACAATTATAAATACAGATGGTCCCCAACTTATGATGGGTAGACTTACAACTAATGAAATATTCAACACTTTATTATAAAATACACATTGTGTTAGATCGTTTGGCACAACTGCACGACATTTAAGGTAGGGTAGGCTCTCACAGCTGCTGCAATCACATTCCCTGTGACAAAGGCATCATTTATATCTTTACATAGTTGTATATATATGGAAAGATCATTTTTATTTTTCCATGGCCTGATGACTTCCTGGCAATATTTATTAGCATTTTCATACGCTAATTGAATAACTAATGGCATAACTTGATCAATGTCTCCAAAAACTCTACCTGCAGTTCTCAAAAGTCTATCAGCAAATTCAGCATATGGTTCATTAGGTCCTTGAATTACTTTGGACAAGCTACCTTGTAGATCCCCAGGTCCTTGTACAGTTTTCCATGCCTTTAAGGCAGCTGCGTTTATCTGAGCATATACTCCTGGGGTATAATGTTTTTGATCCTGTACGTCTGCGAATTGCCCTTCTCCTGTGAGCATTTCTATATTATGGTCTCCAAACCCTGCATCTGCGTTTCTTTTAGCTGTTTCTATACAAAGTTCCTGAAATTGCGATCGCCAAACCAAGTATTGTCCCCCACTTAATGTTGCTTTACATAGACGTTTCCAGTCTGCGGGGGTTAAGCTAAAGGTGTTAAGGGACTCCAGTATACTCAACGTGAAAGGAGCTTGGGGTCCATAAGTCATTACTGCCTCTTTGAGATTTTTTATTGTTTTGAAATCTACTGGCTGGTGGCCCCTCTGTCCATTTTCATATTCAAATACTGGCAGTTCCCAATGTATCTGTGAGTTGTCCTCGAGAGCGCATAAGCGCTCAGAAAGACTTTTTATTTCTATTTCTAGGGTACGCAAACGTCTAGTGATACCCTTCATATTTTCTGTAATCGATTTCACCCATGGGGGAGTAGAGGACACAAGTTCCTCCACTTGATGATCCCTTATCTTGGTCTTCCTTAATTTCCTTTTATTCATTTTCTCAAAATCACCTTTAGTTAATTCCTCCTCACTACTACTACTCTCATTGGTCCTAACTGACTCAGTAACATCCTGAGTCCCAGGTTCAATTGAGACCATGTATCCTTGAAATATCTCTAATAAATCTTGAGTAGCTTTAGCAGCCCCGATCTTTGTAATTTTGGGGATGCTTCTAATACTCTCCTTACTGGTCTTAGTTGACTCAGCGGAATCTACGCTTTTATGATTGCCTTCACTGTTTTCTAAATCCTCCTCACTAAGGACAGACTCATCCATATCAAAGAATTCATCAAGAGCCTCGTACACTTGGGTCTTAGTTATTTTCGAACCCATTTTAACCGCTCTGACTAGAGACTCCTGCGAGGTTTCTCAGTTCTTACCTGCCGTGCTGAATTCCCCGTACGGGCCACCAACTGTTAGCCGCCGGAAAGGGATTGCAGCCTGGAACGGCAGCGCCGCGGGAAGGAGTCCGGAGACAGGATGGAGACGAAAAAATTCTTTAATCTTTCTGTCTCTGTCTCTTGTAATTTCTAACACTACATACACACTCTCACAAGAAACCAACCACGTACTCTTACAAGAAACTACAATGTATCTATACAATAGCGATAACCCTGTCCTTTCACTCTCACAAGAAACCAAGCCACGTACTCTTACAAGAAACTACAATGTATCTATACAATAGCGATAACCCTGTCCTTTCTCTCTCTGGTCTCATCCCATGCGCCCGAGCAGGAATGGTGCTTGCTCGATCTGCCGAGTCACTCCTCAAATCTCTCGAGATCTTGGGCCAAGTCCCGTGAGACTACGGAAGGCGACAATGCCCAAAAATGTCAATCTGCTGAGTCATTGCTCAAATCTCTCGAGATCCTGGGCCAAGTCCCGTGAGACTACGGAAGGCGACAATGCCCAAAAATGTCTATGGCCCATAGTCAACCGCAATCTTAGCTATCTCCCCAAACAGGGCTCCTGCACTCTAAACTCATTGATCTCATTGGTATCATGGCTCAGTTTCCAGTGTGAGCCTGGTAATTAACAATGTAGATGAGTTGCTACAGGCAAGATCTTTATGTGTTGATATTATGGCTTTCAGCTCTCTTTTTAGAGCACTAATCACATTTGCATACTTTTTTCATCTTGAAGACCTTTATTGCTGTCTATAAAGTTTTAAAATATCTTAAGCATAGCAGCAACTTTGCACAATTGTTCATTGTCTCAGTTCATTCACACTTTAATTGTTAAATGAAAGCAGTATTGCTGAACAGGAAAGAAATATCTCAATTTGGAGAAAAAGAAATACATTCCTATTTTGAAACTAGTTAAAATTAAAATAACATAAAATATGTACAAGCAAATAGAATGAAGTTCCTTTGTAATTTAAGTGGTATAAAAGATAGCAACTAGAATTATTTGATATGAATGTCAAGATCAAGAAACAGTGGTCACATTTTTAATGGATTTCTAGCAAACATAGAAAATATAAATACAGCTCAATTAAAGAACAGGGAAAGGATGAGTTACAGGAAGCCCCATATGTGTTTATAACCATAGCCGGCAATATTTACTTACCTCCTAATCCAGTTTCTCATCCACTCTTTAGTTCCATGAGAGCAAATTGATAGAGATTACTGGACATATACTATATGCATAAAACAAAACCAACTGATTTTGGGGAAAGGAATGGTTTGAGCTAGGCTTAATTATTTTGGTAGAAAATAAATGAAAATGATACAAGACTTAAGTAGTAGTTTGAGAATTAGTTTTACCACTAAAATGTACCTGTTAATATATTTTATTAGTATATAAAATTATTCCACGGTCATTTTTCATGACATAGACAATAATGGCTCAAGTATCCATTGTGGCTTTTGGCAGATTATGGGATGCCTAGACTCTCAGTTGATCAAGCTAATGTCATTCTGGCAGACCACCAGACAGAGCTGTTGCTAAAAAACATATCATTGTCTGCCCAGAGAAGAAATAAGTAGTACACACACACACACACATACACACACACACAGATTGAGAAAGGGAGATACATGAAATAATGGTCAAAAGACTTTGATACAAGCAGTATTGAAAGATCAAAAATAAGAGGTGGGCAGCATTCTAGGAAGTCTACCACAATACAAGAGGGTTATGACTAAAAGGCTGTGGTTCACAGGTAATAAGCAAATCCCACAGATTAACATTACAGATAAGAAAAAAGAACTAGAATGCTTTAGAGATCTAAGAATTAGGGTGTAGAGGAGGAAAAAGTTTTTTTTCCTCTAACCTTCTTCAGATTAATCATCTGGCGATTTGTAAATTAAACTGATGAAAGACAGATTAACAAGAGAAAAACAAACACGTTTATTAACAAGTGCCTCACACAAGTCTATCAAGCAACAGAGCACTCAGAGATGAGTAAATCAAAGAAGTGGTTAGAACTTTGGCTTATATAGCAAATTCAATTAGCAAAGGAACAATAAATGTTTAGAGAAGTGACAAGACAAAGGGTACATATCAATTCCATTCATGAAGAATTGCTTTCCCTCCATAATAAAAAGCAACCAATGCAATTTCCTTTCTACCAAGTGACTGATTGTTCTCTTTGAGGGAAGGTGCCATAGCAGTGACTTAGATTTGTTCTCTATTGCTAGCTGGGGTTGTACATTTGGCAGCATCAGCAGCAACTATATCAGACTTAGAAAAGACTCAGTGATGTTTAGTCTATGCTTAGCCACCATACTTGCTACAGGGCTTCTACATTTCTGTGCCCAGTGTACCCAACTATAGTAACCTAACTAGTCTAGTCATGCTTTGTCATTTGTTATTTCCAACTTTTCCATGTTGGATGCTCTCTAATAGGTGTTAAGGTGCCAGATAAATATTTTCACATTGCATGCTAATTCCCACAGGTCCATCTGCTGTGTTTCTTCTACAGACCTCCTTATCCTTGATCTTTCAATTTTTTCCTTACAGGCCTCTCATCCATCAGTCCAGCCCCATTTTCCTCTGTTCATGAGTCTAGATATTTTCTAACCTTTGGCAACTTCATTTTTCTTACAAAGTGTAAAATTTGGAATACCACATGAAATTCTGGCCATTAGGAGGGTTTTCCTTCATAGTTGTCTTTCAAATTCACCCCTGAGTGGGGCTCTAGTACCACTAGAGTTCATTTTCAGCTTATACCTGCATACTTAGCTCATTCAGTCATGAACTAAGCTCATGCTTTTTTCTTTCTCTATCAGCTGATCATAGGGACTCCTCCAGACTACAGGTATTAACTTATGGAGAGGAATGGGTTTAGCAGTAGTGGATAGGTGGTTTGGTAGGTAATGACCATCAGCTCATGCATATTACATGTAACTTCTGACCTTTATATTGCTTCGTCCTAGTATTAAATGCCTCTAAGTCATGATAGAGTGATTTTGGTCCAGCCTGACCTTAAGACTATATAGACATGATGTCAAAGAGACATCTATACCACATTACCACATGTTTATTGCAACATTGTTCCAAGATATCCAGTATATGGAATTAACCAAAATGCCTATCAAAAATGAATGGACAAAGAAAAAAATGTGGTTTAGATACACAATGAAATACAATTCAGCCATAAAAAAAATGAAATCCTATTATTTGTGGCACCATGAATTAGACTAGAGATCATTTTGTTAAGTGAAATAAAATAAGCACAGAAAGACAAGTACCACATGATTTCATTCATATATGAAATCTAAAAAGAGTTGATTTTGTAGAAGTTGAGAGTTGAATGGTATTTACCAGAAGCTATAGAAAGTAAGAGGTGGTGGTGTTACTGGGGGTGATCAATGACTACTAAGTTATGGTCAGAAGCAAGAAGCTCTGATATACTGGTGTATAGTATGGGAACTATAGATAATAATATGAACATTTCAAAAAATTAGAAGAAAGCATTTGGAAAATTTTTCACTGTGAAGAACTTATGAATGTTTGAGGGGATAAATATTTTTAACCTGATTTAAACATTATGCAGTATGTACATATATTATCATTACATGATATCCCCTTAATAGGTATAACTTTTATGTTTTTATGTAACAATTTTAAAAAATAAAATAAGAGGGAAAAATGAAGAGAAAGGAAACAAGGATAAAGGTAGTCACAAAAACAATACAGGTAAACAAAATATTTTATAACACTCAAGTAAATATTTTTAAATAGAAGAAAATAAGACTTATTGATTTGGGAGAACCCTGGCCCTGGTGGGCAGTTCTGGAGGCTATTACACTTTTCAAAGCATACCCTCAGGTGAGGCTGTGACAAAGCCCCTTACCACAAGATCCATTAATTTATCCTCCACATAATTACAAAGAAAGTTTTTTTTTTTTTTTTTTTTAACACACTATGGGTGTTTTTATCTCCCCATCCAAACTCATATCTTGAAATCCTAAGTCCAAAGTGATGGTATTAAAAAGTTATTAGGCTGTGCTCTTGTGAATGAGATTAACACCCTTATTTGAGGCCCGAATGAGACCACTTTTATCTTATGAAGTAACAGCAAAGAGAAAGCCATCTAGAGAAAGGGCACTAAGCAGACACCAAATCAGCTGTCCCATTGATCTTAGATGTCCCAAGCCTCCAGAACCACAACAAATCAATTTCTGTGAGATCCCCAGTTTATGGTACTTTGTGCTAGAAGCCCCATTAAGATAAGCAATATGTCAAATTATGTCATTTCTCTGCTCAGAATGCCTCAATGGCTTACAGAGTTACTGAAAATAAAACCCCAAATCACTGTATGACCTACAAGGTCCCATCTGAACTGGCAACTTTTCATACATCTCTATCATCATTTGAAACCACTAATCATTCTTATTATGTTCTAGCCACACAGGCCTTCTTGTTATTTGAATATACCAACCATATTCCTATATCAGACTCTTTGGACATACTGTATAATTTGTCCAGAACATTCTTTCCACAAGTACTTGCATGGACTACACCTCTTTCACATCTCTGGTCAAATGTCTTCATATCAGAGAGGAATTGTCTGGTTACCCTAACTAAAATGTTGCCATACTCCCCATTCATGCTATGCTATGTTTCCTTAGTCCTGCTTTATATTATTTCAGAGCATTTACCACCACTTTGTGCATTATATATTCGCTTATCTATATTCTGTTTTGTCCTATTAGAAGGCACAGTACCTTGAGGATTTTTGTTGTTCTTGTTTACTAGTATTATAGGCACATAAAAATGCACAATGGTAATAGGTATTCAATAGTTATTTGTTGAATGAATGAGTTCATGCATTTATCATTCTTTTTAGCAGCTAACATAGCGCCAGAGTTACCTTGTTAGAATATGGGAGTTGGGGTCAATCCTCTGTTTGAAACTCTCCATTGATTTTTCCATCTTAGTATAAAAGCTAAAGTCTTCACTGGTCTACAGGGCCCTATATGATTTGGTCTCTTTTTCCTTGTTTATGCTCTTTTAACCGCACTGGCCTCCATGCTTTTCCTTGAGCACCTCAGATAGACTCCAAACTCAGAGTCTTTGGACTTCGTGTTATCTTTCTGTAAAATGCTCTTTCTTACCCAGAAAGTTGGATGGCTTGCTGCTGACTTACCTTCTCTAGGTTTTCACTCCAGTGTTACATTTTCAGGAAGAATTTCTGGTCCTTTTATTTAAAATTACAATTCTTCCCTACCTTTTCTTATCCCTCTTCCCCTGAATTATCTTTCTCCCTTGTAAATTCTGGACATCTAATATACTATATATTTTATTAATTCACTTATTCTCTCTCTCACCCTTCACTGCATTGTAAATTTCGTGAGAGCAGGCATTTTTTTTCATTTATTTTATTTTTGTATTTCACTGCTTTGTCTTCAGCACTAAGAACAGTGCCTGACATATATAAGGCAGGCACTTATTATAAATTTATGGTGTGAAGAAATTCAATTTCTATCAGCAACAGATTCAGTGAATCTAGTGGTATAATCCCATGTCCAGGGTGCTTGTCATAATCTATTTGGACTGCCATAACAAAAATGTGTTTTACTGTGTGGCTTCTAAAACATTTTTTTCCTCAAAATTCTAGAGGCTGGAAAGTTCAAGATCAAGGCACCAACAGACAGGGCACATATCTAGTAAGGGCTCATCCTCAGGGACAGTATTGTCTCACTGTGCTCTCACATGGTGGAAAGGGCAGGAACACTCTCTGAGGCCCCTTTTATTTAAGGGCATTAATCTAGTTCATGAGGACTCAATCCTAATGATCTAAACACCTGCTAAAAGGATCTACCTTATAATACTATCATATGGGAAAACACGTTTGAATGTATGAATTTTGTGAGGGTAAGTTCAGGCCACAATAATTTGTAAATTTCTGTTTGCTTCTAATGGCAGAGGCAATGGTATTGCCAGTACTAGTGGATTTATCACTAGATCAATTCTGTGTTCTAATTTTGGGTGAGTTTTTATTTTTTTTATTTTGATTACATACTCTTTATGCCAAATTCTCTTGCCCTTTTGGGATTCTGAAAGCTATTCAATATCTTTGATATCCTTGCATAAACTTCATTTATGTGTAACCAGCCGAAGTTGTTTTCTGTTGCTTATATCTAAGACTACTAAGTGATATAGACATTAGGATTATTCTGGCAAGGATTGGCTACAAGAACACATCCTCTGGGTTCTATGGGAAACCTGGAATCTGCTTCTGGTCTGATTTCAACTCAAGGTAGCAGAAGTTCAGATAGTTATCATAAGATGTGTTCCATTATTAATTTCCATATAGAATTTTTCTTGCATCGGGTTTAAAAATCTCTATATCAGCAGAGCTCCAAGTTATATGGCTAGGATAAGAAAAAATTGTAAAGGTGTTCTGAGCAAATGAAGGCTGCAATGCAAGTTGTTCTGCCATGTGGTTCTAATAATCCTATAGATCCAGGAGTACAAGCCGGGCGCGGTGGCGCACGCCTGTAATCCCAGCACTTGGGAGGCTGAGGCAGGAGGATCAGGAGTTCAAAGCCAGCCTCAACCATGGCGAGGCACTTAGCAACTCAGTGAGACCCTGTCTCTAAATAAAATACAAAAAAGGGCTGGGGATGTGGCCCAGTGGTCGAGTGCCCCTGAGTTCAATCCCCGGTACCAAAAAAAAAAAAAAAAAAAAAAAAAAAAAAAAAAGATCCATGAGTACAAAATATAGCCATGGCATGCTGGGATGCAAGGTGGAATGAGACAAACATTATTACCCTATGTATATGTATGATTGCACAAATGGTATGACTCTGCCTCATGTTCAGTCAGAGAAATTAGAAGATGTGCTCCATTTGTGTACAATGGGTTAAAATGCATTCTGCTGCTATATGTAACTAATCAGAACAAGTAAAAAAATAAGAAAATGGATTCTTGGACAAACACCTTTGTACGACAGAAAAACATAATAGAGACCCAAAGGCTTTTGGAACATAGCTATGCTTTCTTAGGAAAAATCACCTTTCTCCCTTTGAGAAACATCTTCTACCTTGATGTTAATTCTAGTAGAGATCTAAACCTAGCCATGGACATCTAGTACAATATGACCCAACCTAACCATCATGAGACAGTTATAATTTGATTCACTAAGTCCTAAACTTATAGGTATAATAGCATTCCCTTGTTCAGAGAAAGTTGTGTACACAAGATTGGACTTGAACAGATCTGAAGGCATAAGTAATTCATATGAGCGGATGACTCACACTCCCAATATGTCTATTTCAGCTGTACTATTATCCTTCTTGCAAATGACACCTGGAGATTTCCTTATGGTCAGTTAACAAAGGAGAAAAAAAAAAACTGAACTGGTTTATAGATGACTATGCAGGATGTGCTGACGCCACATAAAAAAGTAGTTTACCACAGTGTTACAGGCTCACATAGAGGTTACCCTGAAAGACATCAATGAAGAAAATGTCTTCCAATTGGCTGAAATTCAAGCTGTATCTCATTGTCCACTTTTCCTGGCAGGATATATGGACTGAGGTGTAGATCATTATTATTCATGGGTTGTGGCTAATGGTTTGGCTGGGTGATCAGGAAATTTGAAAGAGTAGGATTGTAGGATTGGTGATAAAGAAGTTTGAATAAGGGGTTTGGGCAATGATCTCTCAGAATGGGAGCCAAGTGTTAGAGTGTTTGTGATGCATATGAGCATTCACCAAAAGTTGACCTTGGCAGGAAAGGTTTTCAATAATCATACAAAAAAGGTCTGTTCCTATAATAATGAAATACTTTTCCTGGTCTCCCAGTGCTCAATGAGTTAATGAAAACCTATGGCAAAGGGGCAGGAATGGAGTTTCTACCTGGCATCAATAACATGAAATTTCTCTCAACATGGTTGCCTTTACTGAGTGGCAAGTTTGCCTACAGTATCAACTGACCCTGAACCCAAATACCCGGGGACCAGTCACTCACCTTGTGACAGGTGATTACAGTGGATGCTGTCATGGAGAAGGTTCATTTTTTCATTTCTGGAATAGGGTGTTTGTATTGTCTTTCTTTGCCAATCTTCTGCTAGAACATCCATTACATTGAATGCCATATATCCAGATATAGTATCCATATGGTATTACCTTCATCCAAAGAACTCATCTTTTAGCAAAAGAAGTATGTTGATTAGTTGGTTGATTTACATATGATTCACTGGTCTTACCATGAACTCCATCACCCAGAAGCAGATTGATTTATGGAATTATATGCCCTACCAAAGACACACTGAGTCAACTCAATGACAAATTGTGAGGTTGGGATACTGTTCTATAGGATTTGGTCTAAACCAGTGATCAATGTATAGTCCAGCTTCTCCCACACTCATATTACATAGATCTGGAAACCAATGAAAGAAAGTAAGAGTGATATCACTTTTTCATTATTATACCAAATAGAATACTCATATAATTTTCACTTTCCATTTCTGAAACTCTATGGTTTTTTAATTGAAAGATCTTCATATTCAAAGGAGTAATGTTTACACCCAAGGAAACAATAATAGTTACACTGAGTTAAAAAAAAATCAGCCCGTCATTTCAGTTCCCTAACTTACATTGAGGAAACTGGCCGAAAACAGTGTTACATTATTGACTAGGACAAGGTTATTATGACACAAATGGTTAGAAAGAAGTAGCATCCTGGGGCTGGGGCTGCAGCTCAGTGGCAGAGCACTTTTCCAGCACAAGTGAGGTACTCACTGTGGTGCTAAGGGTTCCATTTTTAGCACCACATGACATAAACAAATAAAATAAAGGTATTCTGTCCATCTAAAACTACAGAAGAAGAAGAAGAGAAGAAGAAGAAGAAGAAGAAGAAGAAGAAGAAGAAGAAGAAGAAGAAGAAGAAGAAGAAGCATCCCTAAGAATGCCCCTAGCAAGGCTACATGCAGTGGCCAGTGATCAGAGAAAGTATTGAAAATTCTAATTAGGCTGATGGGGTGCAGGAAACACAATCCCAAAATATGGCACATGGAAAATTGAGAAAATAGAAGAGGCAGGAAGATCTCTCTGATCTTCTTTTGACTCTGTCTCCTGAAGTTGGTCATAGAAACTATAACTCACTTCACTATTTCTTCCCTGAAGCAGGTGATAAAACCTAGGAAGGTTATTCTCTGACTTTCTCCCTCTCTTCTCCCTTGAAGACCTTCATGTGACAAGTGTCCTGTCCTATACTCAGAGGTGAAGAATGTCTTACAGATACTTGGAGAAGAAACTTATCAAACAGGCCTTGCTTAGTTTCCTCACCCTCTAGTCTATTACCATCAGATCATACTTCTACAAGACTTTTGTCCTCCAATCATATGTGCATAAAAATATTTTCCATAAAAATACACATATTTCCTAGTTTTTCAGGTCTCCATTTCTGAAGGCTCACACATCATTTAAAACTTATGTTAAATAAATGTACATGTTTTTCTCTTGTTAATATGTATTTTGTTTAGGGGCATCAGTCATAGACATTGCAGTGGGTGAGGAAAATGTTTATTTTTTCTCCCCTGCAAGGCAGAATCAATAAAAGCTTAGATCTTTAAGGAGTAAACATTTGGTCACGCACAGATAAAGAACCCTAGCAAGTAGAAATGCCAGATGAAAGAAAAGTTTAAAATGAATGGGAAGTGGAGGAAGAAAGTCATGAATGTGACTTGTGAGCTTGTGATTAAATGCAGGAAAGAGGACAATAGCTTTAAACCCTATTCTTTTCCTTTCTGGGTTGGGTTTTGTGCATTTTCAGATCATGGGTATATTACATAATTCAGTTGTTCAACTTAACAAATAAGAGTTTGGAATTAATAATTATTTCATCTTGTAATAAGTGTGATTAGAAAAAGACATCGAAAGATATTTACTTGTAACAAAAAGTCTTATTTCTCATGTTTGAGAGAACTAGGATTTGATTCATTGCTAGGTAAATATGTGTCCAATAAATACATTTGTGATATTTTTAACTGCATTCTTAAAATGCATTCATTTTATAAAATTACTTTCAGAACTAAAGACACACCATCATAGTGTGAAGTACTGGAAGATGTTTCAGAATATATTTAAGAGAAAAGTCCTTTTTTATGCCAAAATTTTTATAGTGGGGTTTCTGAATTTGGCTTTTCCCCAAATGTATTTTGATAAAGAAAATATTCTCCATGGTCTAACTTATCTTCTTCTATTGCAGTCTATAGTGAATTCATACCCAGAAACTGGGACACTTAAGAAAGAGGATGTAAATGGAGGATTATTTTGACCTTATTGCAGAATCTAGAAGAAAGGGAATGTTACTAAGAGAGAAATATGAGAACAACAACAAATTCTTGGTTAATTAATATTTTCATCTTTAAACATTCTTCCTCTTCAGTTTCGTCTCATGTGAATATCCCCACATTAAAATTTGACTAAAATGTTAATACCTCCTGCTGTGAAAATTTGTAATAAACCATCCTTAATGATTATAATATGGGAGTTCTTAATATATCTTGGAGCAATTCAAAGTAAGGACAGCTGCAAAGAATGAACATAACTTACTTTTAAATTTTCCTTTATTTATTTAACTATTTTAATTAACATTTGACACTAACATGCTCAAAAACCAGGAGAAAATACTAAATAATTATTCTTATCAATGCTATTCAATTTTCCACTTTCCACTAATGACCTTTTGTATAAGGCAAATTTGTGAAGGGTTATGGTGTAGTTTTTTAATAATTAAATATTATTTTAACCTTAATTTTGGAAAGGGCACATTTTTACATGAGGGAAATATGTAAACCTATGAATTATTTTTCCTTGGTTATAACTAGCAATTTGTTTCTGTGGGATTCGGGTTGCTATTGGAGTACTCTGTGCACCTACATTTATCTATTTTTAGTACTGACACATGGTCATAGACTGTACTATATATAAAAAATATCCTTGTGCATTCTTATTTAGCTAAAATATAGTGTTTAGTGACTTGTTTTCCATCAACTCAATATAAAGGACTTTTCACATGGAAATACAAGTCCTGTACCTTCTTTCTTTCTGCTAAGCCCCAGTCGTAATGCCAATAAAATCCATGTCTACTATGTCCTCTAGTAAAAATTGCATAATGGTGAGGAAAAAAATATATAATTGCACACCATTTATTTTAATACAATCATTACAAGAAGAGTTTAATTTACTGTCATTTGATATTTAGTAGCAAAGTGAATGTAGTTCACTTTGACACTGCCCTGATTGCAGATATCCTAATGAATAGTTCTATGATTGATTGGCTAGATGACATCAGCACAATTATAGGTCTGTGCAAGCATTAAATAGCTAAATTGTTGGGGGGAGAAATACAAGAAAGGCTGGAGCAGAATGTAGATGGAGTTGGAATATAAGCAGGGTTCGAGTAGAATAGAACCCTTCTTTATGGAAATGCACTTGGAACAATTTCACAGGAAGCCGTTGCTGTTAGGCATTATTGCTATAGCTGAAAGAACAATGTTCTCTTTTGTAACAACAACAACAAAATGCACTGCCCCAGCATCACACCCTCTTAGCTGAACTTGTCAGGGGAGGTTTTTCCCAACAAGATCTTCAATTCTATAACATGATTTTCCCCCTGATGTTATAAATGAAAAATAAACGAATTAAGAATCATGATGAAAAAAATAAAACAAAAATCCAAGACCATGGGCTAAATGTGCCTGACTGAATTAAATAAAACTTGATTTCACCAATGAATTATGCTGTTCTTCATTCATCACTATTCAGGATGTTGACTTGAAGAATATTTTACAGAGCTCCATTCTCAATTCTCTCTTCCTCTTTCTTTTCTAGATCCTGCCCCCCTTAACACACACACACACACACACACACACACACACAATGTGCAATTAGTTAAAACCAGCCTGAATTATTTGGGTCAGAGCATTCTTAAGCCTTTGGAAGCTATCACAAGATAGTGCTTAAATGTTTCTGTTGTAGCTTGGATACACAGTAGCTGGAGGTATGGAATGGTGGAGCCACATGGAAGACTAGCTCATCATTTCCATAATTTCAGCCCTTAATGGTTTTATAATTCAGCTATGCTAGGGCACAGTATGTGCTGATTTACATGCCTTCAGTTGACACAGACATTTCATGAAAATAAAACGTTAGGATTAGTATTACAAGGCAGCTTCCAATGCAAAAGATTAATCTTCTGTAAAAAAAATGGGATCCATTCTTCAAAGAGCTAGATATAATTCATGCTATGCATTACATATAATCACGATGTGAGGATTTGGTAAAAGCACAATAATGTTATTCGATTTTTTTTTAATCTCAAGAATGATACCACATGCTATCACTTGGAGATACTGGAGACAACTTAGTTGGGATTGAGTCCTGAAAAATAGCTTAGCACCAAAGTTCCTTACTGTATTTTAGTTGACATAAATGATATAATATATCAGTGGTTTCCCAAACATAGATATTTACCAGATTTAATATGTACGTTCCTTAAAAACAATGACATTTGGGTTTTACCTCAGTTTTACTGATTCAGAATTGGTATTTTCTCCAGCATCCAGTTTCCATTGGTTAAGACATAGCCAGAAAGACCTGTGCTTTGGAACCTCTGTGCCTTAGATTGAATATCTAATATCAGATCCAATTCTTGGCAGCAAAACAGATTTATTTTTATTTTTTTTTTTTTTTTTTTTTTTTTTTTTCAGTACTAAGGATTGAACCCAAGGTCTCACACATGCCAGGAAAACACTCTACCACTGAGCTACATCCCCAGCCCTTTCTTTGAATTTTATTTTGACACAGGGTCCCACAAAGTTGCTCAGACTGGCTTTGAACTTGTAATAATCTCACCTCAGCCTTCTGAGTAGCTGGGATTACAGGAACAAAACTGATTTGATGTTCATGCTTGCAATATCACCTCACTTCTCCATACCTTGGTTTTCCCATTCTGATTTAAGGAGACCTTAGTAAATACAAATAACTCTCCTATTTCTACAGCTGCTAAAAACATCAGATAAAGTCTAAAAATTATACTATATTCAGATTCTGTTTACACCCAATAATGTTTTCCAAAAACAGGGACACAATTGTGGTGCATTTTTAAAAAAAAAAAATATTTATTTATTTGCTTTAGTTGTACACAATGCAATGCATTTATGTTTACGGGGTGCTGAGGATCGAACCCAGGCTGCACACATGCTAGGTGAACGCTCTACCGCTGAGCCACAACCCCAGCCCTGTGGTGCATTTTTTTAACATCATGAAATGTATGGGTTGGTAAATTTGGGCTTCTTTTAAACAAATTCCAGAAAAAAAAAAAAACTAGGGCCAAGAAGCAATACTGCAGTTGAAGGGCTAATTTAAGAGCAAATAAAGATCTTTTCATGAAGCAGGTAGTAAATCTATGAAAGTAATTAGAATGATAAATGATCAACCCCAAAACATAAACAGGTTCAAGAGGCATCTTAATAAATTGTGGAGGCTAAATCCATAACAGATTTTTATAGAAGATAAGAAACCTTTGAGATGATCCATTATTTATGCAAAAATGGGGAATAATGGAGTGTAAATGTAAGTTTTTCAACATGATAAAAATGTTTAAGACGCAATTACAGGTGGCTAAGATACAGTTTGTTTTTTATTTTTTATTATTTTTGTTTCATCCTTAAACATTTAAAAAAACTAATAATTTTATCTGTGTATCTCAATTACACAGAATAGTGGTTTTCATTGTGACATATTACCACATATATAAAAACAATTAGATCAATATCAGTCCCCAATACTCCCCTTCCCCTGCCACTAGAGGTCACCCTTCTACAGCCCTCCCCAGCCCCTTTTAACTCCTACATATGAGGAAAAACATAACAATACTTTTCTCTCTGAGTCTGGATTATTTCACTCAAAATTATGTTCTCCATTTCCATCTATTGTCCTGCAAATGACAGCTTCATTCTTTTTATGGCTGAGTAAGACCCCATTGTGAATATATACCACATTTTCTTCATCCATTCATCTGTTGACAGGCAACTAGGCTGGTTCCATAACTTGGCTATTGTAAATTGTGCTGCTATCAACATGTATATACCTATATTACTATAATGTGCTGACTTTAATTCTTTTGGGTAAATACTGGGGAGTGGTGTTGCTGTGTCTTATGGTGGTTCCATGCCTAAACTTGAGGACACTGTATGCTGATTTCCATAGTGGCTGTACTAATTTACATTCCAACCAACAGTGTATAAGAGTTCCTTTTGTCCTACATTTTCACCAGCATTTATTTTTGTTTGTATTCTTAATGACTCCCACTCTAACTGGAGTGAGATGGATTCTCAGCATACTTTTGATTTGCATTTCCCTGATGGCTAAAGATATTGAACAGTTTTTCATATAGTTGTTGGCCATGTATAATTCTTTTGAGATGGGTATGTTCACTTCATTTGCCCATTTATTAACTGAATTATTAAAATATTTAATTGCAGGAGCCCTGTTTGGGGAGATAGCTAAGATTGCGGTTGACTATTGGGCCATAGACATTTTTGGGCATTTCCGCCTGCCGTAGTCTCACGGGACTTGGTCTGGGATCTCGCGGGACTTGGTCGAGGATCTCGAGAGATTTGAATGGTGACTCAGCAGATCGAGCGAGCGCCATTGCTGCTCGGGCGCATGGGAAGAGACCAGAGAGAGAAAAGACAGGGTTATCGCTATTGTATAGATATATTGTAGTTTCTTGTAAGATTAAAGAATATTTTCGTCTCCATCCTGTCTCCGGACTCCTTCCCGCGGCGCTGCCATTCCAGGCTGCAATCCCTTTCCAGCAACTACAGTTGGTGGCCCGTACGGGGAATTCAGCACGGCAGGTAAGAACTGAGAAACCTCACAGGAGTCTCTAGTCAGAGCGGTTAAAATGGGTTCGAAAATATCTAAGACCCAAGTGTACGAGGCTCTTGATGAATTCTTTGATATAGATGAGTCTGTCGTTAGTGAGGAGGATTTAGAAAACAGTGAAGGCGATCATGAAAGCGTAGATTCCGCTGAGTCAACTAAGACCAGTAAGGAGAGTATTAGAAGCGTCCCCAAAATGACAAAGATCCGAGCTGCTAAAGCTATTCAAGATTTATTAGAGATACTTCAAGGATACATGGTCTCAATTGAACCTGGGACTCAGGATGTTACTGAGTCAGTTAGGACCAATGAGAGTAGTAGTAGTGAGGAGGAATTAACTAAAGGTCATTTTGAGAAAATGAATAAAAGGAAATTAAGGAAGACCAAGATAAGGGATCATCAAGTGGAGGAACTTGTGTCCTCTACTCCCCCATGGGTGAAATCGATTACAGAAAATATGAAGGGTATCACTAGGCGTTTGCATACCCTAGAAACAGAAATAAAAAGTCTTTCTGAGTGCTTATGTGCTCTCGAGGGTAACTCACAGATACGTTGGGAACTGCCAGTATTTGAACATGAAAATGGACAGAGGGTCCACCAGCCAGTAGATTTCAAAACAATAAAAAATCTCAAAGAGGCAGTAATGACTTATGGACCCCAAGCTCCTTTCATGTTGAGTATACTGGAGTCCCTTAACACCTTTAGCTTAGCCCCCACAGACTGGAAACGTCTATGTAAAGCAACATTAAGTGGGGGACAATACTTGGTTTGGCGATCGCAATTTCAAGAACTTTTTATAGAAACAGCTAAAAGAAATGCAGATGCAGGGTTTGGAGACCATAATATAGAAATGCTCACAGGAGAAGGGCAATTCGCAGACGTACAGGATCAAAAATATTATACCCCAGGAGTATATGCTCAGATAAACGCAGCTGCCTTAAAGGCATGGAAAACTGTACAAGGACCTGGGGATCTACAAGGTAGCTTGTCCAAAGTAATTCAAGGACCTAATGAACCATATGCTGAATTTGCTGATCGACTTTTGAGAACTGCAGGTAGAGTTTTTGGAGACATTGATCAAGTTATGCCATTAGTTGTCCAATTAGCGTACGAAAATGCTAATAAGTATTGCCAGGAAGCCATCAGGCCATGGAAAAATAAAAAGGATCTTTCCATATATATACAATTATGTAAAGATATAAATGATGCCTTTGTCACAGGGAATATGATTGCAGCAGCTGTGAGAGATGCTGCCCCTCAAAATTTTACAAGAGCTCAACATAGACATTATAATCAATCAGGATATTCTAGGCAAAATTATCATAATCAATCAGGCTATTCTAGGCAAAATCCTAAAAGAGAAATAAGACCAAATTCATACCGTGCTCCAGGTTGCTGCCCCAGGTGTAAGAAAGGAAATCATTGGGCCAATAAATGCTATTCAAAATTTGACATCCATGGAAATCCTTTGTTCAGGAATTCAAAAAACGGGGCAAGGGGCCCAATGCCCCGGGGCCCACAAATGTACGAGGCATTGGAGGAGGAGTATCCTCAAGCATCCACTCAGATGCTTCCCCGACACAATCCCTATTACCCATCCACTCCCTCGCCAGAGGAACAGGAGGAAATGCAGGATTAGACCTCTGTTCCACCGCCCGAATAGTGTTAACACCTGAAATGGGGGTTCAACTGATTCCCACAGGAGTCAGGGGACCTCTTTCCTCAGGGACTATAGGACTTATTATCGGGCGAAGTCCTGAGAGCTTATTAGGTTTGCAAGTGACCCCAGGCGTAATAAACTCAGACTATAAAGGGGAAATAAAAATAATGCTTAGCTCACCCCAAAGTATAAGTTCTATTAATCAGGGAGATAGAATTGCTCAGCTGCTCCTCCTTCCAAATTTACATAAGTCATTTAAAATGAATATGCCTCTAAATAGGAACAATAGAGGATTTTGTTCCACTGATTCGAAACCCATGGTTTGCTGGGTTCGGGACTGTACAAGGAGGCCTATGTGTAAAATAAGAATCCAAGGAATAGAAATGGAGGGTCTTATAGATACTGGAGCTGATTCTTCCATCATTAACTTACGTCAATGGCCCAAGCACTGGCCTCTGCAAAAAGCTTCAACCAGTTTAAGAGGCTTGAGATATAATAACCTCCCAGAAAAACGTGCAGTAATTTTAAAATGGGAGGATGATGAAGGACATAAAGGCACGTTTCAGCCTTATGTTTTACCTAATCTACCGGTTACTTTATGGGGAAGAGATATTTTACAACAAATGGGAGTACACCTTGCAACCAAACCTGCAGGTGTTGAATGTAAAAATCTACAGAGTAATCTTAACCCTATAAGAAATCATCAAAAAGTACAGGGTAAGCTTAACCCTAAAAGAAATCATTATCATATAGGAAAAAGACATTTTTCTTCAGGGCCACTGAGAAAATAATTTTGAAAATACCATGGCTTTCTGATAAGCCAGTGTGGGTCCCTCAGTGGCCCCTATCTAAAGAGAAATTACAAGCGGCCCACCTACTAGTTCAGGAACAATTAGAAGCAAGACATATAGAACCTTCCACCTCTCCCTGGAATTCCCCCATATTTGTGATCAAGAAAAAATCAGGAAAATGGCGATTATTACATGATCTTAGACAAATTAATAAAACCATGCAAGTCATGGGCCCTACTCAACCTGGACTTCCGAATCCTGTAGCTATTCCAAAAACTTTCCATGTTATTAGTCTTGATATAAAGGATTGCTTCTTTTCTATTCCCCTACATCCTCTGGATGCCCCCAGGTTTGCCTTTTCAGTTCCTTCTATTAACAATAATGGCCCTGATCAGAGATATCAATGGAAGGTTTTGCCACAGGGAATGGCTAATAGCCCCACCATATGCCAAATATATGTGGACAAGGCCATCCAACCCATTAAAAATAAATATCCAAACCTCATGTGTCTACATTACATGGATGATATTTTATTGGCCCACCCTAATCAAAAAATCTTATTTAATATATTCAGTGACGTGGTAGAAAATTTAAAAAAATACGGATTATATATAGCAGAAGAAAAAGTTCAAACCAGATCTCCCATATTACATTTAGGATTTAAAATCATGGATACTTTTGTTAGACCCCAAAAAATTTTAATAAATAAAGAGCATTTAACCACCCTCAATGATTTCCAAAAACTACTGGGAGACATTAGTTGGCTTCGCCCTACACTAAACCTCACTACTGGCCAATTAAAACCTTTATTTGATATCCTTCGAGGGGATCCTGATCCATCATCACCGCGAACATTGACTCCTGATGCTAGGAAAGCTTTAAAGGTAGTAGAAAAAAGCCATCGAAGGAGCTCATTGTGACAGATTTGATTTAACTCAACCGCTGATATTGATTATTATTTCTTCACAATATACACCCACAGGAGTATTTTGGCAACAAGGGCCTTTATTATGGATACATTTGCCTGTCTCTCCTAAAAGCATAATTGAGTCTTATACCTCCATGGTGGCTAAACTTATTCTTCAAGGACTTAAAACTTCTACTAAAATATTTGGCATACACCCTGCTACTATTATTACTCCCTATTCATCGTCACAGATTGAATATTTATGCTTCAACGATAATGACTGGGCTATAGCTAGATGCTCTACCTCTGCAAATTTTGATAATCACCTTCCTAAGTCTCCTATATTGTCTTTTTGTATTAATCATCCTATTATATTTCCACAGGTAATAAAAAATCAACCTATTCCTAAGGCATTTAATGTATTTACAGATGGGTCCTCAAATGGTACTGCTGTAGTAGTCACTACAAAAGAAAATATGACTTACATAACTGCACACAAATCAGCTCAACTAGTGGAATTGGAAGCTGTGGTAAGAGCTCTGGAAAATTTTAGAGACCAGCCCATAAACATTTTTTCAGATAGCCACTATATTGTACAAGCCGTCCCAAAATTAGAGTTAGCAGGACCAATAGCACCTCATACTCCAGCTTTTAAATTGTTTTATCAAATACAAAAACTTTTGTGGGCAAGAAAAGAACCTCTATTCATAGGCCATATTAGAGCACATACTAATTTGCCTGGCCCCCTCCATGAAAGTAATCAAAAGGCTGATGAACTTACAAAAACAATATTTATACTTTCAGCGCTACAACAAGCTACTTTATTTCATTCCCAGTTTCACGTCAACAGCACCACCTTGCAACGTAGGTTTAAAATCACAAAGGAGCAAGCCAGAACAATTGTAAAAGATTGTAAATCTTGTATGACACATTTGCCCAATCCTCATTTTGGTGTTAACCCTAGAGGATTAATGCCCAATCATTTGTGGCAGATGGATGTTACTCATGAGCCAAGTTTTGGAAAATTGCGATTTATTCATGTGACCATAGATACATGCTCAGGCATGATTTTTGCTTCCTTACATTCCAGAGAAAAAGTTAAAGATGTCACATCTCATTGTTTACAAGCTTTTGCTGCATTGGGCATCCCCAAAATGCTTAAAACAGATAATGGCCCCGCATATACGTCCTCATCTTTCAAACAGTTTTGCGCAAAATTCAACATATCCCATAAAACAGGCATCTCATACAATCCTCAGGGTCAGGGCATTATTGAAAGAGCAAACCACACACTAAAAGTTATGTTGTTAAAACAGAAAGAAGGAAATTGGAAAAATCCTAAGGACAGATTGGCAGTTGCCCTGTTTACCTTAAATTTTTTAACTTTAGACTCTGATGGTTATTCTGCTGGAGACAGACATTGGAACCCACATCAACAACATAAACCTTTGGTTTACTGGAAGGATGTTCTTTCAGGTACATGGAAAGGTCCAGATCCAGTGTTAATTTGGGGGAGAGGATCTGTTTGTGTTTTTCCAAAGCATGAATCCTCTCCAATATGGATACAATCTAGATTAATAAAGCAAGTACCAAATCAAAAGGATCAAGATGAAGTTGTTGAGGAATCAAGATTAATAAAAAAGGTACAAAATCAAGAGGACCATGATGAAGATATGGAATGATTCCCTTAAAAGAGTCCTTCAAAATATGTCAGAACTTAAGTGTCATTCCTCCCGGCTGGGACGAAGAGATCTCTCTTTAGTGTGCACACAATTGTATTTTTTTTTCTTTTTATATATGTGTTTATGTCTGTGTATTTGTCTAAATTTCATGTTAATGTGACGTCACAAATATATGTTTGTATGTGTGTCTGTCTGTCCAGTCTGACATCAAAAATAACAAAGCGCTTGTGAATATAATATATATATATATATATATATATATATATATATATATATATATGGATCCAAATAACTCTAATTCATTTAAGTTTAAGAGTATTCTAATTGGGTAAATAATTTAATAAGTGAAGGTACCTTCAATTTTGTTTTATAAGTGTCCCAGGGATTTCTCTTAAGCAAAAAATATGACTAAGGCTGTATAGCCTGATATTTTGGTGTTTTGACATAAGGTTGCTTATTTGTTATTAACTTCATTTGTTTAATAAATGATTAATTTCAATCATTTCAACAGGTAAAGGACTGCTGTGTATGCAGAAACTCGAGAGTTCCAGCTACCAAATTATTTCTCCAAAGTGCTTTTAGTTTTTCTTTAATCTATCTTTAATACAGTAAATACCCTCAGTCTTTCTTTGTTTTGTTCTAAATATGATGTTTTGCCAGCTTATGTTTGTGGGAGCTCAGGCTGCAATGTGTGTGAGCAGAAATCAACTTAAATTTTCTAATCTAATAATTCTATTTTTTAGTTTGACAACTCGCCTCTTGACTCAGTGCTGGAATAGCACTGCCTTTCCTTTAATAATTGATGCTTGAGTCTCTAGGGAGCGGGCCCTGAAGATTTGCCGGTGGCATTGTCTAGACATAAAAAAAAGACGGCTGCTGCTACAGATGCAGGGATCGCGGTCGCTGCAAGCATCCCTGCTGCTCAAATGTCAAACAACCTCACCAGCAGTGTGGCCTCTGCTCTGCATGCATGGGGCCTCCTAGATCTACGTGTTATAACAAGTGGACATTTTGATCTTTCATTGTTTGGGACTTCATGGGACAGTACCTTGGGGGTATTTGTTTAGACAACTCAGTGTGTTACTTGATAGAACTTAAGGCAGCTGATTTGTTTAAAGAATTTGATATGCTATGCAATTTGGCTCGTCACCAAAAGGCTTGTTGCCTTAAAGCCGCAGCATCTCCCCACAATTGGACGGCTGTTAGTCATCTTACACAGTCGATCCTAAAGGGCTCCATTGGATGGCTGGTTAGCCAATGACAGGTAAGATCCCCAGAGGGGGACAACCTAAGACAGGCACAGTCGCACGGGATAGTCTCATGTGGCCGACATATCAACCTAAGACAAGAGTCAAGGGCACAGCCTTGATTATCCAATGACGGGTAAGAATGTTGGTTGCACATAGACGTCCTAGAGCATCCCCTCTGTTAAAACAAAAGGGGGAAATGCAGGAGCCCTGTTTGGGGAGATAGCTAAGATTGCGGTTGACTATTGGACCATAGACATTTTTGGGCATTTCCACCTTCCGTAGTCTCACGGGACTTGGTCTGGGATCTCGCGGGACTTGGTTGAGGATCTCGAGAGATTTGAACGGTGACTCAGCAGATCGAGCGAGCACCATTGCTGCTCGGGCGCATGGGAAGAGACCAGAGAGAGAAAAGACAGGGTTATCGCTATTGTATAGATATATTGTAGTTTCTTGTAAGATTAAAGAATATTTTCGTCTCCATCCTGTCTCCGGACTCCTTCCCGCGGCGCTGCCGTTCCAGGCTGCAATCCCTTTCCGGCAACTACATTTAATGTTAATATTTTTGTGTTCTTCATATATTCTGGATATTAATCTTCTGTCCAAAGAGTAGCTAGCAAAGATTTTCTCCCATTTTGTTGGTTCTCTCTTCACTCTGTTGTTTCCTTTGCTGTGCAGGAGCTTTTAAATTTGATGCTGTCCCATTTATTGGTTCTTTCTCTTATTTCCTGAGCAAGTCTTTTGGCTACACCTCTATGTCAATGTGTCTTCCCTAGTCTTTGTTTCAACACTTGCAGTTTCTGGTTATATGCTTCAGTCTTTGATCCATTTTGAGTTGATTTGCACAAAGTGAGACATGGGGATCTAATTTAATTCTTCTCCATATGGATCCCTAGTTTCTCCAGCACCACTTATTAAAGATATTATCCTTTCTCCAATTTATACTTTTGATACCTTTTTCAAGGATCAAGTGATCCTAGGTATGTGGGTTTTTTGTGTGTGTATATGAGTGTGTGACTTCTATTCTGTTCCATTGGCCTATATTGTCTGTTCTTATGCCAGAACCATGCTGTTTTTGTTAATATGTCTCTGTAGTATAATTTGAAATCATATATTGTAATGCTTCCAGCCTTGCTCTTTTTTCTTAAAATTGTTTTAGGTATTCTGGGTCCTTAGCTCTTCCTTCTAAATTTTACAATTTTTTTCTAGTGTTGTGAAGAATATCATTGTTATTTTAATGGAGATCACATTGAATATGTAGATTGCTTTTGGCAATATGGGCATTTAACCAACATTATTTCTCTCTATCCCTGAACATGAGAGGTCTTCCTATCTTCTAGTGTCTTCAATTTCTTTCTTTGTTGTTTCACAATTTTCTTTGTAAAGGTCTTTTACCATCTTGGGTAAGTTCATTCCTAGCTTTTTTATTTTTCTTTTTATTTTTTGGTACCGGGGATTGAACTCAGGCGTAGTTGACCACTGGGCCAGCCCTTTTTTGTATTTTATTTAGAGACAAGCTCTCACTGAATTACTAAGTGCCTCACCATTGTTAAGGCTGGATTTGAATTCCTGCCTCAGCCTCCCAAGTGCTGGGATTAAAGTCGTGTGCCACCGTGCCAGGCCATTCCTAGGTTTTTTTTTTTTTTTTTTTTTTTTTTTTTTTTTTTAATTATTGGGAATGAAACTGTTTCTCAACAGATTCATTATTGGGATATAGAAACCTAGAAACCTATTGATATTTGTATGTTGATTTTGTGTCCTGATACTTTGTTTATTAGGTCTAGAATTCTTCTTGTGGAAACTTTAGTGTACTCTAAGTGTGAAATCATAACATCTGAAAATACGAATGATTTGACTACCTCCTTTGCTATTTGTATCTTGTAATTTGACTATTTTTAAATCAATGGATGTAATGAGATTACTGAATATAATTATCTTCCAGTACAGAGTAGGTTGTAATACAAATCAAATAGTTTCACTTAATTTTAGAACTTTTTAAGTGATTTTAGTGTGGAAACTGAAGGGAATGCTTAGAAATTTCAGAGGTATAAATGCAATCTGCAATGAAGCAGCTCATTTTTCTTCTTGTATAATGAGGTGTCCTCAAAATTAGACATATGAATGGACCATTAATTTATAAAAGTTGTCCCTTTTAATTTGTTCTAGTACCTGGCACTCTGGTTAATTTACAGTGATTGACAAATGTATTGCTAAAGTGTCCTGGGTCATCTGCAAAAAACCTGGGTGTAGATGCTATTTAAGTTACTTTCCTAAGCTTAAGCAGTCAGCCTGGCTTACATTTAAATTTTTCACAGAATGTAGAATTTTTTTTTTATTAATTCCAAGTAGTTCAGTAATCCATGCTAGGATTATGAGTATGCATAGCAGATCTACGACGTGATTTATGTAATACCTCTCCCACCCATGCCCCAATCCTCAACATTTCTCTGCATTTATAATTCAGAGGAACAGTAGAATTATCTGAATGCATCTCAAATCAATAAATTACATCTTATCTTTAAAATTCCTGGAATGAAATAGATCTTTGGATTACTTGACTCCCAACCTGCTTTAAAATGTGATTCACTTAACATGGATGTTGACTTTTAGTTCTACACGTAATCTAAAGTGAACAGAATTTTTAATCATGACAAAATAAATTATATTATTTGTCACTTATGTTTTTACCAAACATTTTTTTTTTTCTGAGGATAAGTATATTTGAAGTCTTCACTATTGGTTATCTTTGTTTCCTTTGCTGTTCCTTCAGAATTTTAAACAGAGGACATGATAAAGTGTAAAGACATTTTTTTTTTCTAAACTAAAGTCTAGTTTTCCTTAATTTCCTGTTATCAATGTCAAGGTCAAGCCTCTAAATTCCATCAGAGTTAATCTGGCTCTGCAACTGTGCTATAATATTCAACACAGGAAGCTCTTGTGCTTAGTGTATCTTTGACTCTACAAATTGCTGGGAAATGCTGGATTGAAAAACTTTCAGAGTGGTTCATAACTTTGAAAAATCAATTATCAGTTAATAGGGCCCTTAAGACACCCTAGTTTTTGAGCATGGAAGTATGCCACGAAAACACTCAAAAACTTTTTGCTATTACAGTTACATTGTAGACAAAAATCCACACTGTTTCTAACTCCTCCTGTTAATCAATGCTAGGGTCAAAGCCTAGCATTTTCTTTATTTAGAAGCAGACACACTTGATTTGGAAATACATTACTATAAATGGCCAGATATGTACCAAACTTCTAATTTTGATTATATCTTCCACTTCGACTAGCTGACAACTTCCCACATTTTAATTTATTCTATGGAAAAAACAAGAGAAAATGGGAAGAGTTGATTGACATTATAAATGAATACATATATACATAATATAGTATCTATAATATAAAACGGCTATATTGTATATTATATATAAAATACATAAAGAAACATATACCATGTGTAACATATAATACATAATATGTAAGTTGTATGTATACATATGATTTGTGAAAAATTTAAATAAATCTCTAGTCAAGCGTGGTGGCCCATGCCTGTAATCTCAGCAGCTTGTGAGGCTGAGGCAGGAGGATCTCAAGTTCAAAGCCAGTCTCAGCAAAAGCATGGCACCAAGCAACTCAGTGTGACCCTGTCTCTAAATAAAATACAAAATAGGGCTAGGGATGTGGCTTAGTGATTGAGTGCCCCTGAGTTCAATCCTTGGTACCCCCCAAATAAATGAATAAATAAATAAATAAACAAATGAGTGAATAAATAAATAAATAAATAAATCCCAAATTACAGAAATGAGATTATTGATGGCAAAATAGAACTTGATGAAAATACATTTCAATTGTAAACTTTTTATGAACCAAATATATCCAATAATTGGAAAAAGAATTCACAGTAACTATAAAAATGGTATCTATACATTAGAAGACAACCAAGCAAATTGATTGATTAGCACCATTAAGAAAATAAATTATCAGAGTCAGATCATTTCCCTGCCTACTGTCATTCCAGTATATCCAGCAAAAAAAAAAAAATAAAATAAAAGGGCAAAATGGTCCTAAAGTAGAGAGTCCTATCTCATATCCTGACAGAAATTTTTGGCAAGGTAATATTAAGTGAAATCTAGTGTGACTGAAAGACTAGTTTTACCCAGATTGAAATGTTTGCCCAATCAGAGACTTTCAGTTCTAAATCTGAGACAGACCTTAGCAATCTGGGATGATTGTTCTGATAACATTTTTAGCTGATATATAAAAAATATTAAAACTATATATTAATCAGACACCAGCTTCTGGGCAGGAATACATCTCTAGCAATGGGTTTACAGACATGTTTTAAGATCATAGCATACTCTATAAAGCATACTACTTATATTTAATATCTTGATGATTCCTCTCTCAGCCTCTGACTTGCTTGGGAGGTAAGTGAAAAGGAGCAAGAAGTAATCATAATTTGGGGCCAAACAATTTAGTATATTTGGCTATTACTTAGCAAATAAACTAGGGGATAATTTTTTTTTTTTTAATTATGCAGGCAAGGAAGTTTAGATACTTATCATTTCAACATCACTTTTCTCTTGGGGAAAATGTATGAATATAAATATATAAATATACCCTTACTCTGGTCCCACAATAACTGTGACCCAATTCTTAGAGAACTTTGGAATGAAAATCATCATTGTCTGCAGATTTAAATACTATGTTTATGTCTGAAAACCACAGCACAGTCAGTACAGCCATTTGTTTCCTCTGACAGTTAATAGAATTTGACAACATGATTGTTTGAGGGAAGAAATACAATATTTGCATTTGATCAATCCATTTTCCATAGAGTAGTTTTATAGGAAATGGATTTCAATACAACAAACCAGATTCTCTAAACATTGGTTAAATCATAGGTCTATGTAGACCCAGGAAGCACTGGCAAAAGATGATCTGAACCATATATTAGTATTCTTGGAATGAGTATGAGTTGGCTGTTCCACAAAAAAAGAGAAACATTGCAACTTTTTCCTTAACTTTTCTTATCAATAAGCCCAGAGTACCAAAGAACAACACTTTTACTTTTCCCAATGCCTTAGTATATGACAATTCTCACTACTAAACTACATGTACCAGTCTTTGAATTGTCCATAAGCCATTTCAATATTATGATTTCTTCATTTCTTGGGCACTTACCACCCCATGGTTTGCATTAGGGCTATTTAAATGCTAGTCTGTCAGATCTTTTTGAGGGAAAACAAATACACATTTTAACATCTGTTTAACACATTTATTGTGCATATCACCTAACACACGCAGCTCAGTGGATGTGAAAGACCATTTGTTGGTCCAATTCACTGTGACCTCATTGAACTCGTTTCAGAACAGGCAGAAACCAAAACAATGATTTATATGCTTATCTTTACACCTCATGGCAGATTAGAATTGTCATGTGTTTTAGTCAGGCTTGACTCTACAACATGAAACAAAGTAAACAGGCTACAGGGGAAAACAGTACAGAGGATCTAAGATCTCAGGCTTTTTAAAGAGAGGAATCTGAGTTTTTATCCCCTTTCATACTTCTACTAGCTGAATGACCTTAGAGTGAGTTATGGCTATAACGTCTGTAGTTTTATGAAGCTTTATCACACAACAAACATTAGTGACTCATCTTTTGTCACAGAGTTTACTAGTCCAACAGGATTAGAGATAGAAAAGAGAGACATAGACAGATCTAGGGTAATTTCTAGGCTATGCATGAAAAGAGTCCTTTAGTTTGTTATATGAGCTTTGACTCAGATATATCCCTTCCCTCTGATTGAGTTGCACTAGGGAGAAGCCAACTGAAAATACTAGGAATTAATTATTAAGTCATGTTTATATATTTATATCTTTCATACATATTCATCTATTTATTTAATATTTAGTGCTTTAATTATTTAACTGTTTTTCAACATTGTTTATGGGAGAATATTCTTTGGCAGCCAAATATATTCTCAAGTATAACCAGCTGACTGAGAATCAGAGCATCATAGAAACACAAGATAGTCTCCATCTCTTGAATTCCTAATGGTATTTTTGAAATCAAAGCACTTAAAATGGGTAAGAGAATAGAATTCTGTGAACACATGATTCATTTGCTGAGAAGTTTGGTAGATGATTCTATATTAGAAAGCCTTTAATTTCAGCACAGTTAAGAAGAAGTAACCAATGTTGTCTTGCTACTTGGAAGGTATAAACTATCAAAGTTCTATATATTTGATGTTAATTTTATATAAAGAATAATAGCAAGGACTGGAGAATTAAAATGATTTGAGACTCAAAGCATTTAGAAAATGTTATTATTGTAGTATAAGCAAGTGTAAGGATATTCAACACAAGCTGACAGCTATGACTCCATTTTGTGACCCAGATTCCATCTTGTTCTGTGGTGACCACTCTATGAAATTGCTTACATGCCAAAAGAAAATTATTTTGCTGAGAAGAAACAACCCAAGGATTGTAAAAACTAAATTCTTTCTTATAACAATCCTATGGTTTAAGTTGGTTTGTGATGAACCAAGAAGCTCCAGAAGTAAATTTGTCTTCCAATCATAATTTTATATAAACTATCTAAGTCAACCACTTAAACTTTCTCTTTTTTACCTTTAAAAGAATTATATGAACTTTCCCCTAACAGGACACCTTCTGATTTCTGTTGGAATCTGTGCTCCCTAAATTACAATTCTAAGACTTCAAATAAACATCTTTATGCTTAACATATTGTCTGATCGTTTGTGTAGACAACAAGGCTTAGTACTTGATTCCACAATGAAGGGGGTAAGAGAACTTATTGTCACATTAAAATGGTTTGACTTTGGTCTCATCTAATTTCTTTTCTAGTGATTTGATGTGGCATATGGTTGGAAAGGAAAGCAACATTATGTCATTCACATTTTGCAAAACTGAACTGTCCCTAGGCTACTTTGGAAAGGTCTGCTGCTTAAAGTTTCCTTTTTCTACTCACGTTTGTCCATCATCTTATCAACAGATTATATTAACTTGTTAAACATTAAAAGAAATATGAAGAAGACACTAAAACCCCTCAAGGAATATGAAAATCAATCCAATTTCACATTTAATGAGCATCTACAATAATGCACCTATGAACTACTATGGTGAATGAGCACTGAGGATCCAAAGTGAAGATGACATGATTCCTACCCCCAAGAATTTTTATATTTCAAGTTGGAAGGAGAATGGAACTCTTATGGAATGCACACATAAAATACTCATGCTCAACTACCTCAGCAGAAAGAGAGAATTTGGCTTGTCTACAAATCCATTTAGTGAGCAAGGCCCTCTGATTAGCATGATAATGGAAGATAAGAAGCTGCAATTGCCTCAGCTCAGTTCCCACTTATTTGTCACAGGATGAGCATCTACCTGTGCTGAATGATTTTTAGGTTTTATTTATTTTACAACCTGGGTCCCTACATATAAGGTAAGTATTTTACCTAGGGTCAACTTAAAGGATAACTTTCCTAAGGTATTTCTTTTCAAGGTTAACTTGAAACTATGAGATCGTTTTATTCTTATATCTTTAAAAACTCACTTTCATGTAAGATATGATTCTGTTGTATATCTAACTAGGAGTATGATCATGAAGAAGCACAAAGAGGGAGTAAATTCTTCCCAGGGCTAGAGGCAATGAAAGCTTCGAAGAGGATGTGGTCTATGAAGGGTAAGAGTTCAAGAGACAAATAATGAGGAAGGGTTTTATAGGCAAAGTGAGTAGTCTACTACCATCCACATACATAAGGCATACAACACATGACAGGGTTGGACAATGTAAGTAGACCGAATAGGTAGTACATAAAGTATTTGAGGGCAGTAATGAAAGCTAAGGTTAAAAAGCTAGGTAGAGTTGGACGATGATAGTCCTTGAAAGCCATGCTTAAGAAATATAGGCATCGTCTTTTAAATGACGGCAGTCAGTGGAAGTTTTTCACAGTGAACGGATAATATCATAATATGTGATGAAAAAGATTTTCATAGTTCCACATTAACCTGGGAAAGAAGTATCTTAGAAAGATTATCCTTTAGGTTGAACCCTGCGCATATTACTTACTTCACAAGTATGCACCAGGTTGTATAAAAAATATAAACCTCAAGCCTAAAAATCCCTCAGTACAGGGAGACATTCACCCTGTGAGAGGTAAGAGGGAACAGCTAAGGCAATTGAAGTTTCTTGTTTTCTATTTTCATGCTAATCATAGGGCCTTGCACACTGAGTATGTTTTAGTCAGGTAAACATTAGCTGCCATTTCATGCCTCTGGCCTGTAAAACCTGTTTCCTATTATCCAGAAAACCACAAAAACCTTTAGTGAGGATAGTGAGAGTACAGATACATGAGTACTGAAGGGCCAAAAAGAATATAAATGAGCACAGGACCATTGTTTCCCACACTTTCTGGGGCAGGAGTTAACACTGATACTGACATTTGAATACTTTTGTGAAAGAATGAGACCTTCCTACGCACAGAAAGTAAGAATTGGATGTGCTGAAGATACAAGTCTAGAACCATAGATTAGCATACCTGGAAGGAGTCCTAGTGACCATTTAGTCCAGGGGTAGGCAAACTATTGCCCATAGGACAAATCTGGTATGTTTCTTTATATGGCTCTTAAGCTAAGAAAGTTTTTAACATTTAAAAAATGATTGTAAAGGGTTAGGGCCATGGGAAGACTTGTGACTAAGTATATGGCCTGCAAAGTCTACTATAGTTACAATCTGGTTTTTACAGGGGAAACAATATATATACATATATATATATATATATATATATATATATATATATATATATATGTGTGTGTGTGTGTGTGTGTGTGTGTGTGTGTGTGTATTATAGATTTATGTTGACCCATGCCACTGAACTAATTTTATTTTAAAATTATTTATGTTCAGTTTTTAAAAGAGAATCAGGGAGGTTGAAATTTGAATACCTTTAAAAGTTAGGCATGTTCCATGGATTATTACATTTTGTTATACCCTATACCCCTTTCCATTTCTTTGTTAGTAACATCTTAAAATATCCTTGGGGAATCACTAATTTATATTGTTTGCCTGGAGGTAATCTTACCCAATCTCCAGAGACAGGGATAGTTTACTGACCCAAATCAATGAGAATATCCCATGCTTCTAGCCACATTTTTTACATTAGGGATGGACATATGAACCAGTTCAAAGTATTGATTATAATACCTTATGTTTTAAATTAACAATTTTAGAAAGAAGAATATCATTCTCTTTTCTTCTGAGTCTCAACAATAGAAGCAAAATCTCTGGAAATATGGACAGCTGCATTTATTCAATCAGGACATAAGAATCAAGTCAACATGAAGGAGAAAAAGATTAAGAAGCTAAGACACAGAGTCTGGTGATATTGTTTGGAACTCCTGGATCAAGTTCTACTTGAAGCATATTGATTGGGTGAGCCAATACATTGCTTTTTGATTAAGTTTGTTTGAGCTTGGATTTTGCTATTGATAACCAAAAGAGTTGAACTCAGTGACTGGCAAACTACAATCCATGGGAAAACACTAACTGATTTTGTAAGGTCCATGAGTCAAAATTTGTTTCATTCATTTTTAAATGAAATTAACAGGAAGAACAAAATAATAATATTTGATTAATATTATCATGAAAATTACATGAAATTCACATTTTAATATTCATAAATAAGGTTTTATTAGAACATAGCTACTCATTCACTTATATATTATCTCTATTTTGTGCTATAATGTCAGAGTTGAGTAATTGTGACAGAGTCTTTAGGGCTTATAATGCCTACAACATTTAAAATTTGGCCCTTTACAGAAAAGTTTGCTGACCTCTGATCTAACTGAAACATTTGACTTTCAAAAGTTCTTTTTGTTTAAACTTCCTATTGGTCTCCTAGGGAAATGGCTCATTGTAATTTATGGTTTTCTCTTAGACTAAGAATTGAATGAAGTACAAGTAGGGAGGGAGAGGCAGGGGTCATTTATAACCACTCAGGGAATAATTCACTGAGTAAGGAATTCGTTCACTATAAGGTAGGAGAAATTGTCAGTATGAATTTTGAGTAAGTTGTTAAATGTCATCAGGTGAAATGTTTTCTGATAGAAGTTCTGGAAAACCTGTTTTACATTACCAGCTGTAGTGGTAGAGAATGAAAATGGAAAACTAACATTTATTCATTCTTTACAACATGTTAGATACCATTCTAGGATTTATTCTCATATTGTGTTTGATTCATGCTCAAAGCAGTCATCTGAGCTAAGTCATATCATTATCCCCTCTTTTATGTGAGAAAACTGAGGTTTTTGCCTTACTTTATTAGTCACATAAGTAGAGTATCAAAGCTTGAGATTTGAACAAAGACCTATTAAGATCCTAAGTGCATGCTTAAGATCCTAAGTGCATGCTTTTTTTTTTTTTTTTTTTTTTTTTTTTTTTTTTTTTTTTTTTGTGGTACCGGGGATTGAACTCAGGGGCACTCGACCACTGGGTCACATCCCCAGCCCTTTTTTGTATTTTATTTAGAGACAGGGTCTCACTGAGTTGCTAAGTGCCTCGCCATTCCTGAGGCTGGCTTTGAACTTGCGATCCTCCTGCCTCAGCCTCCCAAAGTGCTGGGAAGTGCATGCTTTTTCTGCTATATCATAGTGGTGGGAGAACCTAAAAGAGGAAGAAAAATAAAATAATTCTTAAAATATAAGGATTTTAAGAAACTGAGGAAGAATATTCTAATTTTGGAATTTCGTTAAACAAGAAGTAAAAACTGATGGAAGAAAGTCCTTCTCCAATAAGAAGTAGCCCTTCTGATAGAGAAAGGGGGAACTATAATTATGCTGAAACAACAGAATTGATTTGATAGTTGTGGGAAAACCAGAATGTATGTTGACTCTAATTAGAAATAACAAGGGGTATCTGATAATGGGAGGAGTTATAACATGGAGGCAGTGACAAATCACCAGATTATACCAAGGTCAGCTGACATAATTGGAACACAAGTTTCATTGGGAATGAAGAGATGAATGATTGTTTGTGGGTGCTCAGAACAATTTTAGTGCTAATCTCAGAGAAGCCATAAACCATGGAGGTACCTAGCCACCTTGTTAGGGTGGTAAGGAAATAACTAAAGGGAATGGGGCTCTGGCAATTTCTTTGGGCTTAGGGTCAGAAATTACTGTCACCATAAGAGCCTCCCCATTAAAGTACTCCAGGCTAGGGGAATGTGGGTTAAAGTTACTACTAGGAATACTCCTTTCCCTCTATTTTTAATAACAATGATCAAAGAATCCAGTGTATATTTGCAGCTTCTACACAGCTTGAAGATAATTAATGTGTGGATTCCTCTGATACATACTTGCTTGGGTTTCTCTGAAGAAATGGATGAACAGTGATACCACTTCTCATCTTGCCATTCTTCTCATCCCAGACATATTTGCCATTCTGTGACAGTCCTTGCTTTTAAACAGAATTACATCCTTACCACTATCTCACAGACTTCCTAGACAAACAACAACATGGTTTCTATTTAGTCTCTCCTCTTTTACTTCTTTACTCTTTGGATGGTATCAATTTTCTGTCCTTCATCTTTACCCTTTGCCCCTATTCCTCTCCTACTGTCTGATTTCCTTGTGAACAAGTAAAGTTGTGAAGATGTAGAAATGATAATGAACTTACAATCACATAAAGTAGGAACAGGGATGAAGGCATTTGATTTATTTGTGAGTTTCCAGCCCCTGCCCCCACAAGATTTTTTATTTGTAAACATTTCTTATGCTATCAAAACTCATAAAAAATTGTAGAACTTGACAACTGCACATTTATTGGCAAACACCACTTTGAAAGGATGTGTCCTTAGAGGATCGGTGTTGACAGTTCTTTTAACCAACGTGCATTGAAACACTGCTACAGACATTCTGTCGATGAGAGTCAAGCTCTATTCATTAATTGTGCTGATTCTGCACATCTGTTCACACTGCATGCCCATACATTATTTGGTTATTCATTCCAAATCCCACCATCCTGTGTATCGCTTCCCTGATACATGCAAGATAACATATATTGCTAGCATCTTGTATAATGCCTGAATTTGATTTACTTTTACCCCCAGAGCCCACAAACTGAGATCTAAATGTGACAATGGTATTATTTTATAGTTTATCTTGAAAAACTACACCTCTGGCTAGACAAGACAAGCAACCTGATACCAAGTGTGTTTGAGGATTTCTTTCAAGTACATTATCAGAAGATACAGCCGGGAAAAAGTAAAGAGCCAGAGCTGATATGGGGTTGAAAGTCAGTCCTCTAGGCAAACAGAATTGCTTGTTCTTCACCATTGAGCAGAATTTTTAAAAAACATACTTGAAATCAGCCAGAGCAGACACCCAAGAGACTTCTTCATATGCAACATAAAGAATAGCCAAGAGAAAATCATGATTCTACAACTAACATAGTACTTAAGATGGAAGGGAGTAAAATGCTGCTAAACTTTATAAAGCTCACATTGCATTGGCTTCCTTTCTCACAGGAATCACAGCGATTACTCTTTCCGAAGTACTTCTCTACTTTGCTTTACCATGCTTTAATAATGGGCAGAAAGGGAATTGTGTCCATTAATGATGTTCTTTCTTCCAATCAAATTGTGGTTTCTAGATTACTGCTTCCTCCTAGTTTTCTCTAATTAAGTGGGAACCTATGCTGCTTAGCAATTAGCTCTAAAAGCCTCAAAATGGTTTGCGAGTTTGCCTGGCCTGAAGGGTGGAGAAAAGGTTGTAGTTAGAGTGCCTAATGCTATCCCTCAATATTTTGTCTACATGCTAAATTAAACAAATTTGAAAGCTTTGTATTATTAATTTGAAGAAAATGCTTTGTGATACAGTATATTCAATGCCTGAAACATTTAAAATATATTAGTACCTACCATACACTGTGCACATTAAAGCTGAGTTATTGAAAAAAAATGATAAAAGTTTAATTTAAATGATTTAAAGAGTCCAAGAAAGAACACATTTGGCTATCCCTGATTTGATAGTTCAATAGGTGATGGCATTTTCATATCCATCAAATATCTCATCAAATTTATTCATGTTAGATGATAATTTCCTAAGTACATTGAACCATCACTATTATTTTTAGTGGATGCATACATAATTTAAGGAATCTTGTTAAAAGAAAGTCAATTAATCTTTTGATAGCCAGGAAATTATGTTGTGGTAAAATTAACAATCTTAATGTAAATGGATAGTCTAATTTTAACTGCAATCCTTCACTACCATCCCTTTTATTCTTTGGTAGTTACAGCCTGTAATATATATATAAGTTCTTTGGTATCCCAAGAGCATATAAGTGAGTGTATGTATTTCCAAAACCTTATTAAATGTGTTTTGAATTAACTGTAGTGATTTGAATAAACAACAACAAATACAGAAAACAAAAGACTATAACTACAAACATTTTTATTTCTAAAGCTTTGTCTGATAATGATACTTTCAAAACTTCTAAAACTGTCAGAAATAGTTATGCTTTACTATACATGTGTGAAATTGCAGTTTAGAAATATGGAATTGCTTTGGTCTTTTTGATTTTTCCTTGTATAAAGAAGTAAAATACATTATTTGAATGCAGGAAATGATATTTGCAAAGCCATAGAGAAATAAACTTCTAAAGAATCTATAGTGGGCATTTTGCTTTCTATGCTTAAACTTCAATTATGCCAAATCCTTACATGGAAACTAGAAGGCTCTGCCAAGTTCAAGAACTTCTTATATATCATATCTGTCAGTTTCAGTACACATAATTGGAATTCAGATTTTCTATGGTTAAAACATACAGCATATTTGAATATGTGGTGACAGTTTTCTGAGTACATGAATATGTCTAGGTAGTTGCCTAGTATTTTCAGTTTCCACTGCGGTTCCTTGTATTACATAGAGCTAGGAATGCAAAGTCTACAAAGATTCTATTGTAGCTCTAATAAGATTTGAAAACCATACAAGCTTAATTTAAAATATGACAGTGCCAATTTAACTCTAAACAAACCACTGGATGTTATAGCTACAAAAACTACTGAGTCTTGTTTTCCTTATTTCTTGACAGTCCCCCAAAGGAAATTCTGGATAATTCACCTTACATTTAATATATGAGGAGTCTAAAACTCAAAGAGATACAAGTGCTGAATTCACCAGTCAATCAAATGACCATTCCACAGTTAACAGGGTTAGAACTGTGATTCTTCCATTCATTCCATAGTCATCGACTGGCTGCTTAATATGAATGAAGCACTGTGACAATTATGAATGAAACACTGTGACAATTATGAATGATACAAGGGAGCAGAACATAGTCTTAGTTCATAAGCTTTGTTTGATAATGATTATCTCAAAGTTTCTTAGAGTATCACAAGTAAGTATGTTTTATCATACTTGTGTAAAATTGTTTATAAAAGCACAGAAAAACTTTGGTTTAATTACATTTAAAATATGTTACATTTTAAAGGAAAAGGTGATTAAATGTAAATAGAGATAAAGGCATTAAGTAAATAAGGATTTAGTCTAATGCAGGAGCCCTGTTTGGGGAGATAGCTAAGATTGCGGTTGACTATGGGCCATAGACATTTTTGGGCATTGTCGCCTTCCGTAGTCTCACGGGACTTGGCCCAGGATCTCGAGAGATTTGAGCAATGACTCAGCAGATCGACATTTTTGGGCATTGTCGCCTTCTGTAGTCTCACGGGACTTGGCCCAGGATCTCGAGAGATTTGAGGAGTGACTCAGCAGATCGAGCAAGCACCATTCCTGCTCGGGCGCATGGGATGAGACCAGAGAGAGAAAGGACAGGGTTATCGCTATTGTATTGATACATTGTAGTTTCTTGTAAGAGTACGTGGCTTGGTTTCTTGTGAGAGTGTGTATGTAGTGTTAGAAATTACAAGAGACAGAGACAGAAAGATTAAAGAATTTTTTCGTCTCCATCCTGTCTCCGGACTCCTTCCTGCGGCGCTGCCGTTCCAATCTCCATCCTGTCCCCGTACGGGCCACCAACTGTTAGCCGCTGGAAAGGGATTGCAGCCTGGAACGGCAGCGCTGCGGGAAGGAGTCCAGAGACAGGATGGAGACGAAAAAATTCTTTAATCTTTCTGTCTCTGTCTCTTGTAATTTCTAACACTACATACACACTCTCACAAGAAACCAAGCCACGTACTCTTACAAGAAACTACAATGTATCAATACAATAGCGATAACCCTGTCCTTTCTCTCTCTGGTCTCATCCCATGCGCCCGAGCAGGAATGGTGCTTGCTCGATCTGCTGAGTCACTCCTCAAATCTCTCGAGATCCTGGGCCAAGTCCCGTGAGACTACAGAAGGCGACAATGCCCAAAAATGTCGATCTGCTGAGTCATTGCTCAAATCTCTCGAGATCCTGGGCCAAGTCCCGTGAGACTACGGAAGGCGACAATGCCCAAAAATGTCTATGGCCCATAGTCAACCGCAATCTTAGCTATCTCCCCAAACAGGGCTCCTGCATTTCCCCCTTTTGTGTTAAAAGAGGGGATGCGCTAGGACGTCTATGTGCAACCAACATTCTTACCCGTCATTGGATAATCAAGGCTGTGCCCTTGACTCCTGTCTTAGGTTGATATGTCGGCCACATGAGACTGTCCCGTGCAACTGTGCCTGTCTTAGGTTGTCCCCCTCTGGGGATCTTACCCGTCATTAGCTAACCAGCCATCCAATGGAGCCCTTTAGGATCGACTGTGTAAGATGACTAACAGCCGTCCAATTGGGAGGAGATGCTGCGGCTTTAAGGCGACAAGCCTTTTGGTGACGAGCCAAATTGCATAGCATATCAAATTCTTTAAACAAATCAGCTGCCCTAAGTTCTATCAAGTAACACAGTGAGTTCTCTAAACAAATACCCGCAAGGTACTGTCCCATGAAGTCCCAAACAATGAAAGATCAAAATGTCCACTTGTTATATCACGTAGATCTAGGAGGCCCCATGCATGCAGAGCAGAGGCCACACTGCTGGTGAGGTTGTTTGACATTTGAGCAGCAGGGATACTTGCAGCGACCGCGATCCCTGCAGCTGTAGCAGCAGCCGTCTTTTTTATGTCTAGACAATGCCACCGGCAAATCTTCAGGGCCCGCTATCTAGAGACTGAAGCATCAATTATTAAAGGAAAGGCAGTGCTATTCCAGCACTGAGTCAAGAGGCGAGTTGTCAAACTAAAAAATAGAATTATTAGATTGGAAAAATAAGTTGATTTCTGCTCACACACATTGCAGCCTGAGCTCCCACAAACATAAGCTGGCAAAATATCATATTAAGAACAAAACAAAGAAAGACTGAGGGTAATTACTGCATTAAAGATAAATTAAAGAAAAACTAAAAGCACTTTGGAGAAATAATTTGTTAGCTGGAACTCTCGAGTTTCTGCATACACAGCAGTCCTTTACCTGTTGAAATAATTGAAATTAATCATTTATTAAACAAATGAAGTTAATAACAAATAAGAAACCTCATGTCAAAACACCAAAATATCAGGTTATACAGCACTAGTCATATTTTTTGCTAAAGAGAAGTCCCTGGGACACCTATAAAACAAAATTGAAGGTACCTTCACTTATTAAATTATTTACCCAATTAGAATACTCTTAAACTTAAATGAATTAGAGTTATTTGGATCCATATATATATATATATATATATATATATATATATATTCACAAGCGCTTTGTTATTTTTGATGTCACACTGGACAGACAGACGCACATACAAACATATATTTGTGACGTCACATTAACATGAAATTTAGACAAATACACAGACATAAACACATATATAAAAAGTAAAAAAATATATATATATATAATTGTGTGCACACTAAAGAGAGATCTCTTCGTCCCAGCCGGGAGGAATGACACTTAAGTTGTGACATATTTTGAAGGACTCTTTTAAGGGAATCATTCCATATCTTCATCATGGTCCTCTTGATTTTGTACCTTTTTTCTTAATCTTGATTCCTCAACAACTTCATCTTGATCCTTTTGATGTGGTACCTGCTTTATTAATCTAGATGGTATCCATATTGGAGAGGATTCATGCTTTGGAAAGACACAAACAGATCCTCTCCCCCAAATTAATACTGGATCCGGACCCTTCCATGTACCTGAAAGAACATCCTTCCAGTAAACCAAAGGTTTATGTTGTTGATGTGGGTTCCAATGTCTGTCTCCAGCAGAATAACCATCAGAATCTAAAGTTAAAAAATTTAAGGTAAACAGGGCAACTGCCAATCTGTCCTTAGGATTTTTCCAATTTCCTTCTTTCTGTTTTAACAACATAACTTTTAGTGTGCGGTTTGCTCTTTCAATAATGCCCTGACCCTGAGGATTGTATGGGATGCCTGTTTTATGGGATATGTTGAATTTTGCGCAAAACTGTTTGAAAGATGAGGACGTATATGCGGGGCCATTATCTGTTTTAAGCATTTTGGGGATGCCCAATGCAGCAAAAGCTTGTAAACAATGAGATGTGACATCTTTAACTTTTTCTCCGGAATGTAAGGAAGCAAATATCATGCCTGAGCATGTATCTATGGTTACATGAATAAATCGCAATTTTCCAAAGCTTGGCTCATGAGTAACATCCATCTGCCACAAATGATTGGGCATTAATCCTCTAGGGTTAACACCAAAATGAGGATTGGGCAAATGTGTCATACAAGATTTACAATCTTTTACAATTGTTCTGGCTTGCTCCTTTGTGATTTTAAACCTACGTTGCAAGGTGGTGCTGTTGACGTGAAACTGGGAATGAAATAAAGTAGCTTGTTGTAGTGCTGAAAGTATAAATATTGCTTTTGTAAGTTCATCTGCCTTTTGATTACCTTCATGGAGGGGGCCAGGCAAATTAGTATGTGCTCTAATATGGCCTACGAATAGAGGTTCTTTTCTTGCCCACAAAAGTTTTTGTATCTGATAAAACAATTTAAAGGCTGGAGTATGAGGTGCTATTGGTCCTGCTTTTAATTGTTCCTTAACTAGTAGGTGGGCCGCTTGTAATTTCTCTTTAGATAGGGGCCACTGAGGGACCCACACTGGCTTATCAGAAAGCCATGGTATTTTCAAAATTATTTTCTCAGTGGCCCCAAAGAAAAATGTCTTTTTCCTATATGATAATGATTTCTTTTAGGGTTAAGCTTACCCTGTACTTTTTGATGATTTCTTTTAGGGTTAAGATTACCCTGTATGTTTTTACATTTAACACCTGCAGGTTTGGTTGCAAGGTGTACTCCCATTTGTTGTAAAATATCTCTTCCCCATAAAGTAACCGGTAGATTAGGTAAAACATAAGGCTGAAATGTGCCTTTATGTCCTTCATCATCCTCCCATTTTAAAATTACTGCACTTTTTTCTGGGAGGTTATTATATCCCAAGCCTCTTAAACTGGTTGAAGCTTTTTGTAGAGGCCAGTGTTTGGGCCATTGACGTAAATTAATGATGGAAGAATCAGCTCCAGTATCTATAAGACCCTCCATTTCTATTCCTTGGATTCTTATTTTACACATAGGCCTCCTTGTACAGTCCCGAACCCAGCAAACCATGGGTTTCGAATCAGTGGAACAAAATCCTCTATTGTTCCTATTTAGAGGCATATTCATTTTAAATGAATTATGTAAATTTGGAAGGAGGAGCAGCTGAGCAATTCTATCTCCCTGATTAATAGAACTTATACTTTGGGGTGAGCTAAGCATTATTTTTATTTCCCCTTTATAGTCTGAGTTTATTACGCCTGGGGTCACTTGCAAACCTAATAAGCTTTCAGGACTTTGCCCGATAATAAGTCTTACAGTCCCTGAGGGAAGAGGTCCCCTGACTCCTGTGGGAATCAGTTGAACCCCCATTTCAGGTGTTAACACTATTCGGGCGGTGGAACAATAAAGGCATTAAGTAAATAAGGATTTAGTCTTTAAGAATTTTCTTTTACCTCAGCTCTGTTCCATGGGTCTATTAAGAAGCTGCATCTCAAGAAAACTTAACCGGGATCCATTCCCATCTCCTCTGTATGACAAACATATTCAACATTTGAAATGTACTGACTATAAGAATTAAAAATTAATTTTATCTCCAATCTTGGAACTTCCCAGTGACTTTTAACTCTCCTATTTTTTTTGTTTCCATTTGAAATGCCCAAAATTGTTATTTCATCTCTCACTTAGACACTTTCCCATCCTTTCCCATGTTTTCCTTTCTTTCCTCCTGCAAAGCAACTAACTTTTGACTATCATACCTTCTCAACTCTCAATGTCCTCTCTCACTTTTACCATCATTATATTAACAGGAATGCCAACTTCTCATTTCCCACTCAAACCTGAATGCATAATATGACCTTTGAGATCTACATCAATTCATTATGTTTCATCATCAATTCTGCCTAAGTAATCCCTTACTCACCAATTGTTTGCTTATGTTTCTTTCTGTAGTGTACCTAAGTTTATTTCCAGATTTTAGCTATATTAAAAAATCTTACTACTGATTCCTGTTTCAATAATGAGGACGTAGTCCATGTACCAGAATAGAATGGATTCATCTATTCTTTCTTTGATCATAGACACTGGTGCGGTAAATTGTATTCATGTTGAAAATATTTGACTCCACCCTGTAGGAACCCTATATGAGGGATTTCTTTACTCTGTTGATACCAGAATTGGCTGTGTGACTTACTTAAGCCAATTAAATGTAAATTGCTTTTATTCAGATGTTCTATAAGCAAGTATGTGCTAGTTAGTCTGTGTTCTCTTTTCTCTCTACCATTAGAGCAGAAATGTCATAAAAAGGGGCTGCTCATTAATCTGGATCCCAGAGAAAATGCATCATGGAATATATTTGTACTTGACATTTAATATAACTGTGGTTTGATTAAAAAATAAATTTTTGTTTTAAGCCAACGAGATTTTGTAGTGGTTATCAACTACAACAAACTTAACATAAGCTGACCAATATACTTTACAGCTGTGCTTCCAATTTCTAATTTGCCAGTGGTACTTAGTGTGGCATCATAAACCTAAGAGTAAACATGAGTGCCTTAATACCTGCTCCTTCTCATGTTGCTCAATCCATGTGTCTTTAGTATTCTAAGTATGAAATCATATTTTCTTCTCCATCCCATGTCCATTCATCATTTATTAATTTTGATCCTACACTGGTAACATTTTAAGAAGGCAAATATTCTGATTTTAGATGGTATTCAGATATCTTCCTCCTATCACTTTATAAGAAGTAGTGGCTCAGATGTGGATTAAAGACTCAAAATTATAAAAACAATACTTACATGAAGTAAACATGCAAAGGGCAAAGCATGATCCTAAGTACTTTGCTGACGTTATGTGTTTAATGGTAATAATTATGCTAAGCTTTATGTACTATCATATTATTTGTTTTAAAAATGGAGATATGAAATCAGAGAGTTTAAGAATTTTGTCCAAAGTTACACATTTGGCAAGTGACATTGACAGAGTTTAAACCCAATGACATCAATGTCCTATACTTTTACTTTTTTTTTTTTTTTTTTTTTTTTTTACTATTACTCCACACCCTTTTAGTAGGACTATTAAGGAATAGTGCTTCTTCTCGGAGGAATAAAGGAATTAAAAACTCTGTCTTCCTTTGGGGATCAAGAGTTTCTCTTTTTCTCCCTCTTTTGATCCTGGACAAATAACTGTCTCCTCCCCAAACTGGCCTTTCATGATAAAAAGAGCTGATTCCCTTTTGGGTGAGGCCCAGAAGAAGAAAGGACTGAAGTAGGTAGTTCTCTCCAGGCCATAAAATGGGAAGAGTTTTCCTTGATATTGCTATGTTTTTTTTTGTTTTTGTTTTTGTTTTTTTGTTTTGCAGTGCTAGGATTGAACCCAGGGCCTTAGTGCATGCAAGGCAAGCACTCTATCAACTGAGCTATATTCCCAGTCCTTGACATTGGTATTCTGTGCTTCTCACAGATGAGGTGGTAATATCTAGATGGCTAGGGTCAGGATATACTCTCTTAGAGATAAAATCAGTATTCTTAATATTAATATATGGTTAATTCCCAATGCCAGGGAAGCAATTTTAAGGCAAAATTGCATGAAATATATGAATTTGTCTGAAATGTTCTCTAAGTTTTACCCTCAATAAAATGGTACCAGTAGAACACCAGTGAGGATTTATTTAGGGTCATGAGGGCTTACAATATCACCAGAAAAAGATAAACACAGTCTTTTTCTTTCTCCTTTCCCATCTTCATTCTAGTATAAGCTATTGATTATATAAATTATTGTAATTGTTCTCATTTTTGGGGTCAGATAGATTCACATGCTTTCTACCAGTGACTGAAAGCATTCTAAACTAGTTTGCTTGGCTTCAACCACTCCATTTTTTGTTTTATTTCTTACTTTTCCCTTTTGAACACTTCACATTCCATTCATGTTCAGCATTTCTGACTTTAGTTTCTTTGCTCAAACTGTGTGCTCTGCCTAAAATTCCTCCTATTCCTATTTGCACATATTCAAATTCTTCAAATGCAAATGAAAGTCATGTCCTCTAGGAAATTTTTCCGATTCCTTAGGCTGATATAATCTCTCACTCTTCAGAAATAAAATAGGAAGATCTGTCTTGGTCTAAATGGTACACATCAATTACTGCTTTGCTGTAAATGAGCTGTGTTTTATTTACTTCATAAGACTGTACACCTCTTGAGGGGAGAGAATCTTCAACAGTTCTCTTTCTATAATTCTTAGCTTTTGTTCCTTCATTCTTTCATTTATTTATTTAACAGAAGCAAATGAAAGAAAACCAATGCCTACATTCATGGAGTGAATATGGAGTAGAATTATACACATAGTAGGCCTTCAAATATTTGTTCATCATACTTGATATATTTACTGTTTGTCTTAGTCCATATTTTATATTATAACAAAATGCTTAGACGAGGTAATTTATCAACAACAGAAATTTGTTGCTTAAAATTTGGGATATTGGTACATTCAAGAACAAGGTGCCAGCAAATTGGGTGTCTGATAAGAAATTGTTGTTCCTCATAGATAACATATTTTGTGTCCTCACATGGCCAGGCAGGGTGGAAGGGAAAAACAGGTTAACACAGGATTGTCTTATAATTGTCTTATTCATGAAAGTGGAGCCTTCATGATCTAATCATGTCCTAAAGGATCCACCTCTTAATACCAACAAAGTAGGGATTAAGTTTTCACATTTGAATTTTGGGAGAACACCAACTTTCAGACTATAGTTCTTATCTCTACTAAAATGACTAGGCTTTTAAATAAAAAGAAATATTAGGTTTATTTTTAAAGTATCTCAAAGTAAATACAAAGGTCTGCAAAATTAATTTAATATTTATAATCTGAAAGCTTCAGACACCATAAATTCAATGAAAGTTTATAATAACAAACACTCTAAAATATTTTAAATGTTCTTTTATTCATTACAACTTTCTTTTTAAATCCATGTTTGGGGAACAACTACGCATTCTGGATAAATGTTTTCTCCAGAATTTACATTACTGAATCAGAGTTCTGAGATTGAGTCAACTATACTCAGTACAGAAAATGCTCCTGATTAATTTCACTATTACAATGAAATAGTCCATGGGCCCAAGAAGTTTACTCTTGCCACTAAAACATTAATTCTAATGGCACAAAGACAAATTAAGTTCTCTGATGAAAATTGGTGGATTATCTCTAGTTTGATATGTGCAGATTATAAAGACAGCAACACATAGGTAGCAAACTAAAGAGAGTAATATTTCCTTTGAGCCTAAATAATCTGGATCCCTTTGAGAACTATTCTTCTAGGTTATCTAGGATAGTCCAACTATCCCATCTAAATCAACTATAGAATTCTTGCAAAATTTTATGTCTAGTTTGCAAATTTTAGGACAACTAGTCAACAATATTTTATTAGACCCAGGGACCCTGGTAAATACAGACAAGAATCCTAAAATTGGATAACTCTCATCTAGCTAGGTAGGCAGAGGTCTGTCTCTAAAATGCTACTGTTATTGGTCATCCCTGATTCTTCATCAGTGGGTATTTTGTGTACACTATTTTTCCCTTTCAGTACTGGGGATTGAATCTGAGAGCACTTTATCACTGAGATACATCCACAGCCCTTTTTATTTTGCGACAGCGTTTTTCTAAGTTGCCCATTTTGGCCTCAAACTTGCCTCAGACACCCAAGTTGCTGGGATTTCAGGAGTGTGCCACTTCCTGGCACTTTGTGTGCGCTTTTGAAAGTGATTTAGAATATATTATATTCTTATTATGTGACTATTAATTCCTTTGACTAAAAAGGATGTGTCTTGAAGACAAGAAATCAGTCCTTTTGTCTATGGCAAATAGCATAGTGTCTGGCCAAATTCTTAAATAAATATTTGATGAATACCTTACTGAATAAATGAATGAGCAAAATGTATATATATATTAGGCAGAATGCCTTAAGAGTAAATATGGTATCGGAAAATCAGAAAGAATTCTTGTTTAAACTTTACCTTCCCTACTGGTTGGTGGTGTCTAAACTTCCTTAATTAAAAATTCTATTCTTTTCCTTTAAAAAATTGTGCAAGTGTTCCTGATGAGGGTAAAATAAACTTATCAGCCAGTCATTTTTGCATAAGTACAGTGGTTCTCAAATATCAGGGTACATCAATAGCACCTAGATAGCTTGTGAGAACACAGATTTCTGGGCTCCACCTTCAGAGTTTCTGATTTGTACACATGGAATGGGCTTGAAAACTTACATTGCCAATAAGTTCCCTGATGATGTTGATGTTGCTGTTCAGGGAGCATATTTTGAGAAATACTGGCTTACTGTGAAGGTACTACCAGATCATCACCTGAGGGCACATTTTGAGGGCAAAAGAGAGAGCAGGAGAGCATGAAAAGAGGAAGGAAAAAGAATGGGTGAATAAGAATAGCTCTAAGACAAGCTACACTATACACATTTTCTGAAGGCTTGAACTAGTGAGCAGAAATCTTTGAAGTGTAATGTGCAGTTGTAGAATTGGCACAGTGCACTCACCTTGGGAATAGAAAATATGACTTTCTAAATACAATATTCTTTACACCTTAAAAGGGGAATTTTACTAAATGGGATAAATGCTTATTTAACAATTTATAAATGTAGTATGCTTTTCCAAGTCATTTGGCCTTTAAAATGTGTGATTGCTTTTTTTGTCCAACAATAAGAGACTATTTTGTGCTATTTTCCCCATGAGTACTGCTGTTATTACTTAATATTTATTAAGTAGTCACCATAGTGGCTTTATTCCTACAGAAGAGATTTTTCTTCTTTACATTTGTGTGCTAAATAGGATTTTCCTGCTGCCTATCAAACTGAAACCATATTAAGCAACACAGAATAACTTGAAGCAGACTGGGGTATAAGAATCAATGCCCACTTCTCTGTATTTAGAAAAACAGAGAACAAACCAAACATTTCCTCCTTTTAACTTCAGCCTAATGTATCTATTAAGAATGTAGTTGCAAATTCATCCAATCAATTGAACAGGTAACACATTGATGAACCTTAAGATACATTGGTTAGAAGTGAAATGTAAGAACATATCATGTCAAAAACAAGTAGGATCCATAGTTTTAAGGGATGGTAAATCAGACTTTGAAGGTAATAATATATTTTTTAAAAATTCATTTTAAATAGACATTATATGTTGGATTTGATCACTAGAGGAGAACAAGAATTATAATCATGCTCAAGGGTGAAGCTGAGAATATAAAGATCACAGAAAATTTAATAAAAAAGAGTCCTGTTTTATAAGTGAAACAGAAAATAACAAAGGTAAAAGTCATAGCCCTCATTTATGTTATTGGAACAAGAAAAATCTATTTTACAATAAGACATAATGACAATTTTAGCAATCTCAAAATAATTATTTTTAGTTCAAATATTATGAAATAATTCACAACACAAAATATATCTTCAGACATCTTAGCACTGTTTTCTTTCTCTGATGTTTCATCTCCATAAATATGTCAATGCATAAATAATTCAAGAGACTAAGACATAATCACCATGTAATACAGAACACCATGAAGGAAATATCAGTCAGCGTTCAATTATGGGTTGAATTGTGTCCCCCCAAAAGATATATTGAAGCCCCAACACATCCCCCACCAGATCTTGGACCTTATTTGGAAATAGGTTTGTTACAGATATAACGAGTGAAGACAATATGAGTGGTGCTCTTTTAAGAGAAGAATAGACACAATCAAGGAGATAAAAAGTCCATGGCAGAGATTGGAGAGAATGCATCTATAAACTAAGGACTGTCATTTCCAGTCGTCACCAGAAACTAGGAGAGAGGCTTGAAACAGACTTTCTCTCAGTCCTGGGAAGAAGCCATTCCAGCTGACATTCTGATTTTAGACTTGTAGCCTCTAGAACAGTGAAAAAATAACTTTTTTGTTCTTTTAAGTGACTAGTTTGTGTTATAGCAGCTTTAGCTGTTGAAAATTTTGCAATTTCTTTCTCAGAAATGTTTGTTTCAAGATTTGTTCACACAAAAGGCTAATATTACACCTCTCAATCCAGTCAAAAACATTTAATGAAAATTAAAAAATCATGAATAGATTAGATGAGTGTTTATTAGAATAACTATCATGAATGTACATGTATTAGTGTGGTAATATTTTACAATATTCTGATATATACTATCTGCTATGGTTTGAGTGCCCTCACCAAAACTCAAGAAGAAATTAATCTCTATTATGGGGAATTAAGAGGGTAAAAACTTCATTCAGATGTGGTATTTGGAGGTGGTATTGAGAGGTAACTAAGTTTAAATGAAGCTATAAGGGTGGGGCCCTAATTCAATAGGGCTGTGGTTTTATAAGAAGAGAAGTAGAGACCTAAGCTAGGATATTGTATCAAACATGTGATGCCTTTTACCACCTTGGGACTCTGCCCAGTCCCCACCAGTGTGTATGAAAGACCTCACCAGATGTTCCTGCCTGGACTTTAACTCTCCAGCCTTCAAAAGTATGAAATTAATTGAACCCATGACCCTATGCATGCAAGGCAAACACTCTACCACTGAGCTACATCCCCAGCTATTCTTTATGAGTTAGTCTTTGGTATTCAATTGTAGCAATAGAAATTGGTTCAAGCCACTATTGAGGTAGAAATGAAAAAGGAGATAAAGTGGAAATAAAAATATTTTAAACAGTACAAAACCACTTTTCTTCTCATTAATATGTTAGTATAAATGTTATACATATTAATAGTGTGGAAGCAATGTTTCTGCATGTCATTCATTACTTTTAAGTGTTTGGCTTAATATTTTGTGATACACTGATCTGGTCTGGTTCTAAATTCAGTACTTTTTCTTGCATGACTTTAATGGTTATCATAGTCAAAAAAGTCCTTCACAAAAATATATAGGATGAAATGAAAGGGCTGTCTTTTTTTTGCTGTGTTTTATAAATATCAATGCTTAATTTATGCTCCAACCACCAATTTTGTAAAACTTTTTTTTTTTTTTTTTTTTTTTTTTTTTGTGGTACTGGGGATTGAACTCAGGGGCACTCGACCACTGGGCCACATCCCCAGACCTTTTTTGTATTTTATTTAGAGACAGGGTCTCACTGAGTTGCTAAGTGCCTTGCCATTGCTGAGGCTAGCTTTGAACTCGTGATCCTCCTGCCTCAGCCTCCCAAAGTGCTGGGATTATAGGAGTGTGCCACCGCGCCCGGCAACTTTTTTTAAAATTGGGTTGATACATTTGTTTTTTTAAATCATTTAGAAGTAAATTGCAGACATAGTGTTTTCTCTTACATATTGAGATTGCAACTACTAAGAATAAAGACATTAATTACATAACCATTATATTAGTGTTATACCTAAGAAAATGACAATAATTTCCTAATATACATAACATCTAGCCCACATTAGTTTTCCCAATTTTCTCCAAAATGTATTTTATAGCTTATTTTAAGAAAATAATATGTAATCTAGTTCATGTATTATAATTTTGTGTTTATTTTGTTGACTGCTTTTAGAAGATAATACCTGCCCTCCACCCCCCTCTATTTTTCATGATATTGACAATTTTTTTAAAGAATATAGAAATGTTCTCCTATAAAATGTACTGGGTTCTAAATTTGTCTTATTTTTCCCCCTGGTACAATTTATCGTTTAAAAAAATCTCATGTATTTCTTATAAACTAAATCCAAAATCTCTAGAGGTTTGATTATACTAGGGTTAAATATTTGGGCAAGAATATTTCAAATGTGTTGTTGTCTTATTCCACTTATGACAAATCATTAGGTCTATTTAGTCTGACTAAACATATACAAGTAACAGTAAGTTTGATCTCATGCTTTAGGTGATGATCTCCATATCACTCCACTGTAAAGGTATTTGTCCCCTAGGTGTAGTTCCACAGGGCCAATATTTTTTGTGCAACAGTTTTTCATTTAATTATTTTAGCATTAATTAATGATCATTGACTTAGTTGATTATTGGTTTGGAGATTATAAATATTGTTTTCCTGAATTTATCATTTATTTTACTAACATATCTCTTTTTTATTTGTTTATTGAGGGGACAGTACTACAGTGGACAAATAGATTTTAATTTATTCATCTATTGTGTTACAATTGATTATGCTTACTATTTTTTAATTTTTTGATACCGGAGAGTAAATTCAGTGGTGCTTAACCACTGGACACACTTCTGGTCCATTTTATTTTGTATTTTGAGACAAGGTCTTACTGAATTGCTTAGGGCCTCTCTAAATTGCTGAACCTGGCTTTGAACTTGCAATCCTCCTACCTCAGCCTCCAAGGTCACTGGGATTATAGGCATGCACCATCATTCCTGGCCTACACTTATTATTTCAAATGCTCAAACTGTTTCAGAAAAGATCAGCGGAAACCTTCATCTAGATCATGTATCCTTGTCAGGTAATATGTCCCTGTTTTGAAATACTTCCTTGCTCTCAAGAACAAAATATCTCAATATCACCTTGTACTGTACTGGCCCCAGACCTAGAATCACTGTTTCTCAAGTGAGCTCTGGTTCCTTTTAGTATGGATTAGAATTGTGAAATGTGTTAAGTGTACTCATGCTTCTGGAAGTATCATGGCTTCTAGGACTATTAACAGAACTAGGAAAAATACTTTTTAATATTATCAGTTTATTTTGATATTTTTATCCTTTAAAAAAATTTGTAACTATGGTGTTAAGCTTCTTGAGTTCTTTATATAGTCTGGATATTAATCCCTTGTCAGAAGAGCAGGTGAGATCTTCTCCCATTTTATAGGCTCTCTCTTCATGCATTTAATTGTTTCCTTTGCTGTGCAGAAGCTTTTTAATTTGATGCCATCCCATTTATTGCAAAATAACTAAACAGACACTTCTCAAAAGAATAAATACAGATGACCAACAAATATATGAAAAAAAATGTTCAACATCTCTATAGCAATCAGGGAAATGCAAATTGAAACTATATTAAGAATTCATCTCATCCCAACCAGAATGGAAATTATCAAGAACACAAATAATAATAAATGTTGGCAATGGCATGGGAAAAAAGGTACACTCATACATTTTTGGTTGGACTTCAAATTAGTACAATTACTCTGGAAAGTAGTATGGAGATTTCTAACAAAACAACAAGCAAACAAACAAACAAAAAAACCAAAAAACCTAGGAATGGAACCACCATATGACTCAGCTGTTTTACTTCTCAGTATTTATCCAAAAAGAACTAAAATCAGCATACTATAGTGATGCAGCCACATTGATGTTTATAGCAGAGCAATTCACAATAGCCAAGTTATGGAACTAGTCCAGATGCCCATCAACAGATGAATAGATAGGAGAAGATTTTCTCCTATCTCTATCTTTTCCATTTCTCTCCATCTTTATTGTTTTATAAGTTTCTAGTCAAATAGTCTCAACTCTCAAGAGGTGTAGAGTATTATGAAGTAGATAATATATACATGTACTTCACTATGTGTATCACAGTTTATACAACCAGTCCCTTATGAATGGATATCTAGATTGTATCCATTTATTGTTATTATACATAATGTAATAATAAATGAATAGTTGCATGTTTCATACTGTTGGAGCTTTACTTCAAGTTTTATTTCTAGAAATTAAATTGCTTAATCAAAAAGTAAAATCACATAATTTTGTTAGAGGTACACAATGAGGTTTTACTCATCCATAAAAAATAATGAAACTATGGCATTTGCTATTAAGTGGATGAAACTGGAGAGCATCATGCTAGGTGAGGTAAGAAAGACTCAGGAAGTCAAAGGTTGAATGTTCTCTCTCATATATGGAAGCTAGACCAAATAAGGGGAAAAAGGGGGGACCCTATGATAAAAGAAGGGAGATCAGTGGAGTAGAGAAAGGGGATACAGGAGAAAGGAGGAATGATGTCAAAAGGGAGGAACAGTGGAATGAAATTGGCTAAACTATCCTATATACATATATGAATATACCACAGTGAATTTCACATTTATGTGTATCTATAAAGCACTACTTAAAAAAAAACTATTTAAAAACATGGTATAGAATTTACCATCTTAACCATCTTTGAAAGTGTAGTTTAGTAGCTTTAACTATATTCACATTGTTTTATAAGAGATCTCTAAAAGTTTTTCATCATGTAAAACTAATATTGTATACCTGTTGCATAGCAACTCCTCTTTTACCCTTCCACCAGCCCCTAGCAACTACCATCCTGACATTTTGAGTACTGTAGATATCTCATATAAGTGGATTCATGCAATGTCTCTCCATTTGTGACTGACTTCTTTCACACTGCATAATGTCCTCAAGGTTCATCCATGTTGTAGCATATGACAAGATCTCCTTCTGTTTTAAGGCTGACTTATATTCCAATATATGTATATACCACTGCTGGGGGCCAGCCCCAGTCAGGGGGTATAACGCGAGCGCTCAGTGAAGTGTGGAGGTAGAGAAGCAGCAATGGGGAAAATAACACACCAACAGGCGAGTCAGGCTGTGGAATCTTCTCTCTTTACTTTTTCTTTGTTGTAAGTTTTTAAGCACAATTTTTGGCAGTACATAATATTTACACTTTCTTTGGTGATTTCATTACAGACATGACTTAATTTTTAAACATATTAAATTTCTTATTTCATATATTTCAAGGTTTTGAGGTCACTTGCACCTTTTCAAGGCCCTGTACGTGACTGAAACTGTTTTCTCTGCATACTATTTAGGCTGTCTGAAAAAAGTCAGCTTTCTCTGTCTGGGATTCCACAGCACTATTGTTTTTCTTTTATAGCAGTTGTTTATAAAACCTAGAAGCAGGGCAAGGCTGAATGTTAGCTCATGGGAGACTTTTTACTCTAATGGATTTATATCTACTTTAAAAGTAAGAGAAATTTATTTTTAATCACAAAAAGACTCTTAAAGCTTATTAACTAGAAATTAAGTACTTATAGAAAAAGGTTTGTGTTACTCTTTTTAAGAAAAGATAAATGTACAGAGTTAGTCTGGATCTAAATAATTGAAATAGCAATACCTGGTGGCCATATATGTGAATAAAGAACTAAACAGAAAGTAGAAGTCAAAGGTAACTCTTTCAACACCATGATATCTTTCATGAAAAAAGAGAGGGCTTTATAGAAAATGCCACAACATACCACAACTTGTTTATTCCTTGATCTATTAATGGTCATTTGGGTTGCTTTTCACCTCTTGGATATTGTGAATAATAGTAGAGTAAACATGGATGGGTATGCAAATATCTCTTGAAGATTCTACTTTTGGTTCTTTGTATATATTCCCAGATGTGGGATTGAAGGGCCTTATATAATTTTATTTTAGTTTTCAAAGTAATTTATGTACTGTTTCACATAGTAGAAAACATTTTTTTTTAATTTCAGTCCTTTTTCTTAATTTGAATTTCTATTTCTTACTATAAAACATTGGTGCCATGTATATATATATACCCACACAGTTGTGAACTTGTTTATCTCACAATATATCTAAATAGTTTCAAAATTGTAGTCAATATTGCTAATAACAAGTAACCTATTGAGCTTCCTTTGCACTTATTTTTTGATTTTTGAATATATCCAATTAAGAATGTTCACAGTATTATTAAAAATTACTTTAATCATTTTCTCTGTATAGTTATGTTTGATATCAATCAATACCCCATGTTTCTATTTGTAAAGGCTTATGTTTTATACATTTTGATTTAATTTTATTTTAAAATAAAGTATTTGCATAGCTCAAAAATCCAGAGAAGATTTTCTCCTATCTCTATCTTCTCCACCTCTCTCCATCTTTATTATTTTATAAGTTTATAGTCAAACAGTCTCAACTCTCAAGAGGTATAGAGTTTATGAAATAGATAAAACACACATGTACTTCACTATATGTATCATAGTTTATATAACCAGTCTCTTATGAATGGTTATCTAGATTGTATCCATTATTTGTTATTATACATAATGTAGTAGTAAATGAATAGTTGCATGTTTCATACTATTACAGCTATACTTTAAGGTTGATTCCTAGAAATTAAATTGCTCAATCAAAAAGTAAAATCACATAATTTTATTAGATATTACCATACAACTCTCTGCTCCATGAGAGTTGTAACATTTTGCACACTTACCAGCAATTTAGAGTGACTATTTCTCCACTCTAAACTAACATACTTTAATTACCAGTATGTATGAGGAATGCTATCTCTATATAGTTTTAACTCAAATACTTTGGATGAACATTTTTTTTCATGCTTAAGAACCATTGGTTTTTCTTTTTTGTGAATTGTTTGTAAGTTTTTTTTTTCTACCATGTTTTCAAAATGTTAAGGGTACAAATGTATGTGCTCTGTTTGTTTTTATAGGTGGCACACATAGTTTCAGCAATAAAATCCCATCATGTTAAAAATATTTCTAAACATTCCTTTTAAAGATGATTTTTCCATAGTATGTTTCTTTCAAAAATGAGATGTCCTTTCCATTACTGTTAAAATATCATTTTTCCTTTGAAAGTAGGTGTGTTGTTTACTCTTTTCAAAGTACATTTTAGGTAACACATTATTGCCAGTCTTTTGTCTTCAGAGTAAAGGCCATTACACCTGAACACTTATCTTTTAGTAAAAGAAAAATCCTTAATGCATCTTTAAGTTCTACAACTCCTTTAAGTACTTTGTTACAAGATAATCAAAGAACCTCTGAATAATACAAAGTCATTTTTAGGTCATCCATCATATCTATATTGAAGAGATTCCATACTTAATGGTTTGGTTTTTGTAAAAGTCAGTGAATAAATGATATCCTGTAAACTATAAACAATTTTTTCACACCCCAAACGACCATCTTATATACTTCATTTTGGAGATCAATGCTATAAGTAAAAACAGGTGTGCAAATACTAAATCAAAGAACCACAGTAACAGAGAACCATAGTAACACTTTTAAAATTACTCCAGATGGTTTTTGTCTTTTGCACACCTCAAGCTTTTGGTGTTTTACCTAGTAAATCTTTAGATCTGGAGAGTCGCAATGTTGGATTTTATTCAGCTTTAAAAGATAGATTTCAGTTAATCTTGCCAGGAGCCACAAATACAGTTTCAGACTATCTGACTAAAGTTGATACAGACTTTCTTTTTAGTTGTTGATAGACCTTCATTTTTTATTTATTTATATGTGATGCTGAGATTGAACCCAGTGCCTCACACATTGCCAAGCAAGTGTGCTACCACTGAGCCCCAGCCCCAGCACCAATACAAACTTTTTTATTTGCCACATATCTTCTACTTGTTCCTGATAAAGAACCTCTCTTTTATTTCCATGAATGATTCCTCCCCCAACCTTGTGGAATTGTCAAAGTATGCACTTTTTATTTGACATGAGTAGAAACATGAGCCATATCTGGCCATTCAGGTCATTAATACATAAAAGTGATGAAGCAAAGGTAGGTAATGTAACACAAATAAAGATAATCAAAGTTCTTTGTAGGGATTAGTATGAATTTTGGTAGAGAATGGGTTTCTAGCCTTTCCAGATAGTGAGTGCTAAAGACTATGTAAGTCAGGAGTTGCAAGAGGATGTTGTTGCCGGTGGTGCACATCTATAATCCCAGCAGCTTGGGAAGCTGAGGCAGGCATGACAATTTTGAGTTCAAAGCCAGCCTTGGAAATTTAGCAAGATGCTAAGCAACTCAGTGAGACCCTGTCTCTAAATAAAATACAAAAAAGGTTGGGTATGTGCTTCAGTGGTTGAGTACCCCTGAGTTCAATAGCCGGGAACAAAGCAAACAAAAAACAAACAAAAAACCAAAAACAAAACCAACAACAACAACAAAAACAAACCAAGGATATTGTTGCCATATTATGATTACAAAAGTGCATCTAATGCAGAGTTTGTGAGAGAAAAATTGAGAAAGAATGTATCTTTATTTCATTTTGGAGCATCTAGGGTCCAGCCATACCTGAAACAAAATATAACACCATAAATTTTAGTTACATAAATCAGTAAATTCCCTTTTTATTTTCAACAGGATTAAATGTTTCTTTTGGATATAATTATCACTTGTGCATCTGAAAACCACATTTCCAATGACTTGCATCTATGAGCAACCTCAGGACCAGTTATTGCCAATGGAAAGAGTGAAGCAGGGCCAAGGAAGAAATGAAGCAGGAGGGCCTCCACTGCTTGCTCCCTTCTACCTTTGTCAGCTGGATACAGATGACTCTGTGCCCCTAGACATTTCTGGACCTAAAAGTAAAAGGTACCTGAGTGCCTGAATCATTGTATGGGCACCATTACCACATTGGATTATTTATGAGCAGAAATAAATGTGTTAAGCTACTGAAATTTCTAGGGTTTATTTATTTATTTTTTAAAGCGGCTAGTATGACTTGAACTGATACACCACATTTTATCTTATATTAGCTTCCCTTATATCATTGCTGTGCTTGTCTGTCTTACTATTAGATTGAGATAGCCCTGAAAGCAAAGACTGAGTCTTACTCATCTTTGTAGCCCCTGTGGCAGATATTTCATAAATACATTTTAAATTGATTGAGATCTTAGATAGCCAAGAAACTTTAGTTCAAAATATCTAAAAAAATGGCTTCTGCAAGTAAATTATGGTTACATTATTTTAAATAACTGATTTATAGAGATATACTTTGGTTCCACGCAAGTCATCCATTTAAAATGTAAATCTTTTAGTATATGCACACACAGTTTAGCAACCATCACCAGCCAATTATAGAACATGTTTATCAACCCCAAAAGCAACCACCTGTACATTAACAGTTACTATGTATTTCCTTCCAATCCTCTGATTCTTTCATTCCAGGTAACTACTAATCTACTTTCTGTCTCTATAGATTTGCCTGTTTTATACAGTTCATATGAATGAAATCATATAATAAGTGACATTTTGTGATGGCCTTATTTCAATTAATGTAATGTTTTCAAGGCTGATCCATGTTCTATCATGTATTAGCACTTTTTTTTTAAATTTTTTATTATTATTTATTTACTTATTCATCATGCACAAGTATAGTATCTTTTTACATACAACTGCTTGTATACAAAGTATATAAGTACCATTCAGATCTTCAATCATGCATTTAGGATAATGATATCCATCTCATTCAACCACCAATTTTTTTTTCCAACCCCCCCCTTACTCCCTCCCTCCCTCCCTTTCCGTTGACCATTCTAGTGTTCCTCTGATCCTATGTACCCCCTTCCAACAACTCTGTGAACCAGCCTCCTTATATCAGAGAAAACATTCGGTACTTGGATTTTTGAGATTGACTAATAGCACTTCTTTTTATTGCAAAATAATATTCCATTGTATGGATACACTTTTTTTTTACATGCTTTTGTGTGCATGTATGTTTTTATTTCTTTTGGGTCTATACTTAGAAGTGGAATTTTTGAGACAACAACTGTATGTTTTAACTTAGAGGAATTTCCACATTGTTTTCTAAAGTCTCTGTGCCATTTTAGATTTCAAATAGCACCATATAATTGTTCCAATATCTTGACAGTCACACCGATGCCTGTTATTATCTGTCATTTTAATTATAGCCATACTAATTGGTGTGAAGTGATACTTCATTGTTATTTTGATTTGAATTTCTCTAGTGACTAATGCTGTTGAAGATTTTTCATGTCCTTATTGATCATTTTTAAATATTTCAAGAAATATCTATTCAGATACTTTGCCCATTTAAAAATCAGGTTATTTGTCTTTATGCTATTGAATTGCAAGAATTCTTATATTCTTGATACAATTCCTTAATCATACATATGATTTGTAAATATTGTTTCACAGTTTTGGGGTTTTTCCATTACTCTGATGTGGAAAAGTTTTTAATTGCTGCATGTGCTTTTGGTTTCATAAGAAACTATTGCCTAATCCAAGGTCACAAAGATTCATAGATATGTTTTCTTCTAAGTATTTTGGGTGGACACAGTACCAGGCCTGTCCAAAAACTGGATTTTTTTTTTTGGTTAAGTATTTTTTGGTCCTCTTACATTTATGTTTGATTAATTGTGAATTAATTTTTATGAGGGATGAGGTGGGGTTCCTCCTTCATTCCTCAGCATGTGGGTATCTACTTGTCCAGCACCATTTTTTAATGACTATTTCCCCCCACATTGGTTTATGTTGATAATTTTGTTCAAAATCAAGTAACCCTAAATATAAGGTCCCATATCTGGACTTCTGGTTATAGCCTATTGATTTTTAAGTATCTACTCTTGTGCCAGTTCCACACAGTCTTGATTACTGTAGCCTTGTAGTTTGCTTTGAAATCAAGACACATGAGTTCTCCAGCTTTATTCTTTATCATGATCATTTTGGCTCTTCTGTGTCCTTTTCATTTCCATATGACTTTTAGGATTACCTTATAAATTTCTGTAAGAAAAACAGCTGAAATTTTGGTAGAGATTTTGTTGAATCTATAGATTATTTTGGAAAATATTCCTGTCTTAACAGTGTTAAATATTCTGATCCATAAGCATGGAATGTTTTTCCATTTATTTGAATCTTCTTTTATGTCTTTCTATGACATTTTGTAGTTTGCAAGATAAAAGTTTTGCATATAAGAGTTTTGCATTTTGGGGGGTATGCCAGGGATTGAACTCAGGGCACTCGACCACTGAGCCACATCCTCAGCTCTATTTTGTATTTTATTTAGAGACAGGGTCTCACTGAATTGCTTAGTGCCTCACCATTGCTGCAGCTGGCTTTAAACTTGAGATCCTCTGTCTCAGCCTTAGCTAGTTTCACATCTTTCTTTTGGTATGATTTACTCTTAATATTATCTGCAAATAGAGTTAAAAAGAACTTTATACTGTTGTAAGAATAGCACTTGTACAGATCTAAACTAAATAACCATACTTTAAATGCTGCCAATTTGTAAAGCCAAGAAATAGTTTTATAGGATATTCTGCTTTCTCAAAAATCTATATATAAATATATATATATATATATATATATATGAAATGTTCTCTCTGTTTATCTATGACAGAAAATTTCCTTTCTCATTATGTAGATTAAAATATTTCAGAGACAATGAATAAGCAAAGTTTTTCCGTTTTATAGTGGACATTAAATAATTTGGTATCATATAATTTGCTTTAGTACAAGTTATTCACAATCCCTAGTTCATAGACAGATGTTAGTCTTCTCCACATATCTTCCTTTGGAGAACCACTCTTCCCTCATTGGACTGCAATTCTGATAAGTTTATATGCTTTCATTTACATTAGTCTCCTACATGAATTTTGAGTGAACACAGTCCCAGGCCTATCCAAAAATTGCATCTCATGACTCTGACAAGAAGAATAAGTTCAGTGTTAGCCATGTGAACCAACAGAGCCCAATAAAAAACTACCCTGGAATTTTACAAGTGCTCTTAGGAAGGAAATACACTAACATTTTATTTGAGATTGGGAGCTTTGTGAATGATATGACTCTGAGGTTTCTGGTAACTATCTTGTTGAACCATAGAGAAAGCCTCCTGGGGAGGAAGGCACGGAGAAACAAACAGAACTGTAACCAAGACTTGAAGTCTGACCTCATAAGTGGATTAATCCACTGATATTTAAATGAACAAGTAGGAAATGGTAGAAACTGTAGGCAGGTGGTGCATGGTTGGAAGAAGTAGGTCACTGGAGGCATGACCTTAGGAACCGTATTTTATCCCTGGTCACTTTCTTTCTGTCTTTGATTAATGGCTGCCATAAGCTGAGCAGTTTTACCTACTTCGCCCTTCTACCATAATGTTCTACCTCATATCAGGCCCAAAGCAATGGAGCTGGTAAAGCATGGACTGAAACCTCTGAAACTGTGAAGCAAAATAAGTCTCTCCTCCTCTAAGCCATTTTTCTCAGGTATTTGTCACAGTGACAAAAAGCTGACTAACACAAGTGTTTATTGTTGATTGTTGCTGTGTTTGAGTTTTCTTAAGTGTCACAACCAGCAGTGAAACTGGAAATAAATTTCAGGAGTTCCTATTCCCAGATATGATTCTCTTTCAGTTTTTAGACCCAATGAAAATTTAATAGTTGAGAAAACATAATTTTATCCTTTCATTACAAAGACAGGATGCCTCAAAAGACAGTCAGAAGGCAGTCAAAAAGTTAGGAGGAAATAGAAGAAAAAGCTAACAGTTGTCTAAGAAATAAGGAGAAAAGCTGATATACCCAAAAAAGATAAATCAGAACTCATTACTGAGTGGTTATTGCTTATCAGCTCAAACTTCCATTTTAATTTTGTTACTTACTTTCTGATTGTTATATTTATATATACATGGATTTAGAAGTGAATTGCGAGCTAATCATATTTTACTCACTGTAAAGTGCTGCTCATCTGCAGTATCTAGGCAAAGTGATTAGAGGTTTTAGAAAATAGAGTAAAAAAAGATAAATTTTTCTCAACAATTGAATCAGTCTTCAGGTTAGGAATGGCATAGAAAGACCATTAAATCATTCTAGGCCATATCACAGTGAATTCTAGCAGACATAGAATGTCACTTGTAGAAGCAAAGGACAAATATGTTAAGGATTCTTTCCTTGTCTAGAAAGAAAAGAGCAGGCATTCAGGAGGCTCTTCTTCAGCCAGACTTACAGCCATTTTAGATCTGAAAGCCTAGAAAATTTTTATGTGAATTAGTCCTTTAAAAATTTACAGGAAGACATTAAGTTGACTTGAAGAGTTGAAGATTTTTATTTTTTTTTCAACTCTGCCTTTCCCCCCATTTCATATGGATAATTTCTTAAAAGTATGCAAAGGTTATACATTAATGTCAAAAATCATTTAAATGTGAATGTTAAGATATGTTATTTAAATCATGTGGTTTTATAAAACAATCAAATAATGAACCAAATTGGTAAGTCATAGAGACTTAACTAAATCTTTTAAGTCAACTTCAGGCTGTTTATAAGACAATTCTTTTTGTCAAACTGATTATGTTTTTCTAAAATGTACCTCCTATACAATGAGTAGATTACATGTTGGTGTTTCATAAGATATATCTATATTTTGTATAGTTCTGGGCACAAATCACAAAGTTCTATAGAGCTTAAATCATCACAATTTGAAGATTTTTTGACTATTGGCACCATATTAGTCTTTATCTTTTAAAATTAAACAATGACTCTTCAATTTAAAGTAAAGGTAGTGGAATTGGACCATTGATTAAAATTGGAAAAATGGGGGGTGGGGATATAGCTCAGTTGGTAGAGTGCTTCCTTGCATGCACAAGGCCCTGAGTTTGATCCCCATAACCAATAAATAAATGAATAAATAAATAAATATAATAAAAATGAGCCAATGGAAATTGTTTATGTTAATAAAAATCCCAGTGACATTCCTCATAGAAATAGAAATAGAAAATGCAGTCATGAAATTCACCTGGAATAAAAGGAGACACATAATAGCTACCTTAGCAAGAGGAGTAAAAGAGGTGGCATCACTATACCAGACCTTAACCTATACTATGAAGCAATAGTAATACAAACAGCATGGTATTAGAATGAAAATAGACTTGTTAATGTAATGGTACAGAATAGAGGACACAGAGACTAACCCACATAATTATAGTTATCTTATATTTGTCAATGGTGTCAAAAACATACATTGAACAAAAGATAACCTCTTCAACAAATGGTGCTGGGAAAACTGGAAATCCATATACAATAAAATGAAATTAAACACCATCTCTCACCATGCACAAAACTCAGTGCAAAGTGGATCAAGGACCTAGGAATTAAACCAGAGACACTATGCCAAGTAGAAGAAAAAGTAGGCCCAAGTCTCCATCATGTCCGATTTGGCCCCAGCTTCCTTAATAAGACTCCTATAGCACAAGAATTAAAATCAGGAATCAATAAATGGGATGGATTCAAACTATAAAGCTTCTTCTCACCAAAAGAAACAATCACTGAGGTGAATAGAGAGCGTACAGAATGGAAGCAAATTTTTACCACACACAAATCAGGTAGAGCACTAATCTGAAGGGTATATAAAGAACTCAAAAATCTTAACACTGAAAAAACAAATAACCCAATCAGTAAAGGGGCCAAGGAACTGAACAGACACTTCTCAGAAGATGGTATGCAATCAATCAACAAATATATGAAAGAATGTTCAACATCCCTTGCAATTAGAGAAATGCAAATCAAAACTACTTTAAGATTTCATCCCACTCCATTCAGAATGGCAGCTATTAAGAATACAAACAACAATAATTGTTGGTGAGAATATGAGGAAAAAGGCATACTCATACATTGCAGGTGGGACTGCAAATTGGTGCAACCAATATGGATCGTAGTATGGAGAATACTTTGAAAACTTGGAATAGAACCACCATTTGACCCAGCTATCCTACTCCTTGGTCTGTACTCAAAGGACTTAAAAACAGCATACTATAGTGACACAGCCACATCAATGTTTATAGCAGCACAATTCACAATTTATAGCAGCACAATTCACAATTGCTAAACTGTGGTATAAACCTAGATGCCCTTCAGTAGATGAATGGACAAAGAAAATGTCATATATATATATATATATATATATATATATATATATATATATATAATAAAAATATTATTCAGCATTAAAATAGAATAAAATAATGATATTTGCCAGTAAATGGATGGAACTAGAGACTATCATGCTAAGTAAAATTGGTTAATCCCATAAAACCAAAAGCTGAATGTTCTCTCTGATATGCATATGCTAACACAAAATAAGGGCAGGGAAGGGAAGAATAGAAATTTATAGTATTAGACAAAGGGGAATAAAAGGAAGGGAGTGGGGATGGAAGAGAAATGATAGTAGGATAAATTGGACATAACTTTCCTATCTTCATATATGAATACACAACCATTGTAACGCCACATCATGTACAACCACAAGAATGGGAAGTTATACTCCATGTATGATATGTCAAAATACACTCTGCTGTCATGCACATCTAAAAAGAACAAATGAATAAGTTTTTAAAAAAAAAGAAATTCTTTTTTTCCAATTTCAATATTTTCATTTAAAACTTTGTAATATTTTTAAACATTAAAGAACCCTGGAGCATTTAATAGCATCCCTCAGAGATATTAGATCTTTCAGAGCCAAGAAAGCATAAGGATAGAATTGAAAAACAACTATACAATAATTCGGAATTATATGCCCAGAGGGAAACAACCTAGGTTTCTCTTTGATTTATATAACTGTCCCTACAGTCAGTAACCTGATCTAAAAAATAGTCTTGTCAGGCATGGTGGTACACACCTGTAATCTCAGTGGCTCAGAGACTGAGGCAGGAGGACCGTGAGCTCAAAGCCAACCTCAGCAACAGCGAGGCACTAAGCAACTCAGTGAGACCCTGTCTCTAAATAAAACACAAAATAGGACTGAGGATGTGGCTCAGTGGTCAAGTGCCCTTGAGTTCAATCCCTGGTACCCAAAAAAAAAAAAAAAAAAAAAATTAAAAATAGTCTTAATGATGGCTAACTTGAATAGTTGTTAGGATTACAGATGAAATATGAAAGTACATTTGCTCATAGTATTTCCATATATATTACTTTCCTTCTATCAAACTCGCCTGATCCAAGGATAACATCTGAGCTGCTGCCTGACCACACTCACTGCTAAAGGGATAAGACAACTCATCTGGCCCTGCACCTAGGTCTGCTAGCACAAGAGAATAACTTTCTTCTCCTCTGTCATCTTAATCACCAGGAGGGTTTGCTGAGTGGGGCCCATGGAGCCACAATAGCAGGGGAATGTAATCTGATCTTGTCTCAAGCCCTGGGAGCCCTTATTCTAACAGGGAGGCTGCTCGATGACCTCTAGGGAGGGTGAGGGATGGAATTTACTTCCAATCCTGACACTTCACTGGAGAAGCGACTTAGGTTCTATGAGCCTGAGGTTCTTTATGTCAAATGTCTGTACAATAGGCTCAGGATAATATTTTACTTAGGTGTCCCTGAGAACAACTGAGGAGAAATGTCCAGAGTGGATGGCAATGGACTGTGACTTCAATGGCCCTTTATATGTTGTGACACAGTAGTAGGGCCTGGCTGAATCACAGAGCTAAGTTGCAACCATGACAATCATTTCGTAGTTTTTCCCATTTCATTTGTGACAACACAAATATCTAAAAGAGGGAAATTTCTCTCCGAGATGCCTTGAGTTCAAAGTTTGAGAAACAGATGTTTCTCTACATTCTTAGAGAAGAATATTTCATTATATTCCAAAAGTGGTGCCACATCAATCATCTGAGGATGTTACCACTGGTTACCATGAGGAGTCCTTGCTTCCCTGAATGTTGAACTATAACACCAAAGAAGCACGCTGAGGCCAGGGTAACGTGGAAAAGGAAGGCTTTATTAAAGGAAAGCAGAAAAAGACTGCCCCTGCAGGGAGAAAGGGACACGGAAGTTGGGAATCATTGGAAGGGGAGGTCTTCTCCCTTTTATATCTAAGGTCTTCTTTTGTTTCTTTGCTTATCTCCTTCTATCCTGCCTGTGATGGAAAAGCCAAAAGATGTGACACAGGTGGGCCCATGGGGGTGGGGGAAGAGTGATCTGGGCAGGAAGGGCTTAGGATAAATTGATTAGTGCTGGGGGCCAGCCCCAGTCAGGGGGTACAACGCCAGCGCTCAGCGAAGTACGGAGGCAGAGAAGCAGCGATGGGGAAAATAACACACCAACACGCGAGTCAGGCTATGGAATCTTCTCTCTTTACTCTTTTCTTTGTTATAGGTTTTAAGCATAATTTTTTTTGGCAGCACAGAATGTTTACACTTTCTTTGGTGATTTCATTACAGACATGACTTAATTTTTAGATTACATTTTAGACATATTAAATTTCTTATTTTATACATATTTCAAGGTTTTGAGGTCACTTGCACCTTTTCAAGGCCCTATACGTGACTGAAACTGTTTTCTCTGCATACTATTTAGGCTGTCTGATAAAAGTCAGCTTTCTCTGTCTGGGATTCCACAGCATTATTGTTTTTCTTTTATAGCAGTTGTTTACAAAATCTAGAAGCAGGGCAAGGCTGCATGTTAGCTCATGGGAGACTTTTTACTCCAAGGGATTTATATCTACTTTAAAAGTAAGAGAAACTTATTTTTAATCACAAAAAGACTATTAAAGCTTATTAACTAGAAATTAAGTACTTATAGAAAAAGGTTTGTGTTACTCTTTTCAAGAAAAGATAAATGTACAGAGTTAGTCTGGATCTAAATAATTGAAATAGGGATACCTGGTGGCCATATATGTGAATAAAGAACTGAACAGCAGCAAGTAGAAGTCAAAGTTAACTCTTTCAACACCATATCTTTCATGAAAAAGGAGAGGGCTTTATAGAAAATGCCACAACAGATTAGCATTGTCCTGTTTGCTGGGAGCTGCTTTGTTAACAATTCTTTAGGATGGGCCTGGACTTTGCAGACATTAACATTTTAATCTCCTAGGTGTTGTTCTGGTTTTCCCAGGGCTCAGATCAACTCCATTTTCTTTATGGACTCCATTTTCTTCATTAGACTCGATATTAGATCCAATTTACTTAACTACACTCACTACCTATCTTTAAATCTGGCTCCAAGGAGATCCAATTCTAGTTCCCCATGATGGGAAGACAAGTGTGTCTAAATTCAACTTGTGAGATCAGTGACAGATCACACCAGTGATGTAAAATGAGTTTGCCTAATGTCCATTCCTGGACTGCTTGATATTATAATACATTTAGAGGAAAATTTCAGGCACATCCCACAGTCATAACGTCCTCAGATTATATATTATCTAGCTACATCACATTATTCAGCCATCTTCCATTTCCCACAGAAACCAAAATCCAAGTGCTACTGACATTTCTTTTACGTATAATTGTCCATTCTTTCATTAATTAAAACTAAATATTTATTGTGTGCTATAATTTGGGTCTGAAATGATGTGCCCCAATGGCTCATATGTTGAAGGATTGTTCTCCAGTGCAGCAATATTCAGAGATGGGGCTTGGAAATTCATTGGCTTGTGAATGCCCTGACCTCCTCAGTAGATTAATTTATTGATAGCTGAGTGGACTGTTGAGAGGTGGTGCAAAATGTAGGAGGTGGGCATTGTTGGAAGATGTAGGTCACTGGAAGCATGTCCTGGAAAGACATTTCTTTTCCCAGCCCCCCTCCCCCTCCCCCACGTCCTGACTGCCGTGATCTTAGAAGCTTTCTCTGCCTCAGGCTTCTACCACCATGACGTTCTGCTTCATCTCAGTCCCAAAGCAATGGAGGCAGCCAACTATTGACAGAAGCTTCTGAAACCATGAGCCAAAAACACTTTCCTCTTAGTTTTTTCCCCTCGGGTATTTGTCAAAGTGCTGAAAAGCTAACTAACACATTGTGCTTATAAATTTGCTACAAATGCTGTGGATGTATTTCAGTTATAGAATGCTTGCATTGCAAGTATTAGGCCCTGGGTTCAATCACCAGAAATCAGTATGGGTAATGATTTAGGAATGAAATTCATATACATGCTATAGCGTGGATGAACACTTTATTATGATAAGTGAAATAAACCATACACTAAACGATAGATGTTGTATGATTCCATTTGTATGAAGTGCATATAATATTAAAATTCATGAATGTCCAAAGTAGAACAGTGGTTACCAGGGACCTGGAAGAGGGATTAATGGAAGGTTACTCTTTAATGGGTACAGAGTTTCTATTTGAGATTATGAAAAACTTTTAGTGAAGGATAGTAGTAATGGTTTTACAACAATAAGAATATACTCAGTGGTACTGAATTACATACTTAAATATGGTTAACATGTTATTTTCTATGTTATGTATATTTGACCACAATAACAAAAAGCAGAGAGAGAAGGAGATAGTTAGAAAGAGAAATAGAGACACTCTGGCTTTGGATATTATTCACTGTGTATGAAACCTGGACTTATGATAGCCATCTTGAGATCATGAGAGTCAGACAAGACAACATGCCAATGATGGAGAGAACCTGGGTCCTTAATAATACTAATAAAAGAGCAAAATTAATCAACTCTGGAACTGTCTTTCTGAAAGAATTCTTGTTAAATGAAGTATTTTTTTTTTTTAATATCAAGAGGGATATTGCTTCTTCTTTCTGTCTTGAAGTATCTCATCATGCAAGGATATGGCAAAAATACTTTTAAAAATTCATAAATGCTGGGCATGGTGGTGCACACCTGTAATCCCAGCAGCTTGGGAGGCTGAGACAGGGGGAGAGTTCAAAGCCAGCCTCAATAAAAGTGAGTCATTGAGCAACTCAGTGAGATCCTGTCTCTAAATAAATGCAAAATAGAGCTGGGGATGTGGCTCAGTGGTTAAATGGCCCTGAGTTCAATCCCTGGTAAGCCCCTCTCCAACAGAAAGCCAGCCTCAGAAACTTAGGAAGAACTTGTCTCTAAATAAAATATAAAAAAGGGTTGGGGATGTGGCTCAGTGTTGAAGCACCTGTGGGTTCAATCCCTTGTACCAAAATAACTAAATACGTATGTATGTATGTATTTCATTTCCTACTGCTTCAAATTAAATTGATCTCCATAAGGTGCTCCTGTTAAAGTCTTTTCTTTTGTGGGAAGATGAATACAGGGTAAACAACACATAAATTTGTTTGAGTATTTTGTTCATTTTGTCCTCATAAAAGCATTTGAGTTAAGTATCAATATGCCCATTTTATAGATGATCCCCCTGCCTCATCCTCCCAAGCTGCTGGGATTACAGGTATGCACCATCATATATCAGAATATTCATTAGTATAATCTATTATATTAATATACCCAAGTAGACAAAGCATATAATTTTCTCCATACATGATGAAAAAAGGTATTTGAACAGTGTCCACATCCAGTCATGCTTTTTCAAAAATTTCTTTTACTTAACAGACACAAACAAAAACAAAGAAACAAAACACACACACACACACACACACACACACACACACACACACACGATGCCATATGATGGTTTGATAAATATATGCATCATATAATATTTGAATAAGGTTAAACACATCTGCTTCCTCAAAGATTTATCATATTTTTATGTTGAAAACTGGTGTCCATGTCCCACGTGAACGATGAATTCAGGTTTGCTCCATGTAAATTTGGGCTGGCAATGCGAAGACCATAGACACAGAAACACCTTTTTGGGGGGTCAGAGACAGCTTGGCAAGCTCAAGCTCCCACATTGGAGGACAAAGGGAGCAAGGGAGGCAGGAGGCAAGGAGCAAGAGCAGTAAGGGAGAGACTGGACTCTGAAACCCAGTTTTATTCAGGGGGAAGCATTCCATGAAATATTCTACCCAACTAAGGCAAGGGGTTGTGTTACAACAAAAGGTGGGTGTAACAGCCCCATCGGGTGACGCCCAATCCCAGAGCTGCCCCTCTCTTGCCAAGCAGAGGTAAGTCC